>CABFOV010000138.1:97502-109309 GCA_902141375.1 Timema poppense
TATATATATATATATATATAGAGAGAGAGAGAGAGAGAGAGAGAGAGAGAAAGAGAGGTGATTGAGTTAATTGTAAAATCAGTGTGTCTGTATTTTACTTTATGATTCATGAGTGAAAGTCCAACTTTAGATAAACTTGCAAGCATTAATATAATATTTAATCTAGTTCTTCAAAATACCCATATAATTCATTTCAATAATTGGATTGATGGTGAAAAGATTAAGGTTTTAATCTTGGCCAAGTACATTTTGATTGGTTTTCTTATTTCCTTTCCATGCTAATGTGGATGCATATTATCATCTATGCCTTTACCTCTTAAATTAAGCCATTACTGGAGACAATCTAAATATTGTAAGATGTGAGTTTACAAATTTTAATTGGCACATTCAAACTAATAGAAAAATATGTTTTAATCTAATTGTATCGATTTTAAATGTATTTTACACATGTTAAATAAAACTAATTTTGATATTTTTTACGAAATTGACTACTTTGCCTTTTATATGCAAATATAAAATGACAATGTCATTGAAAATGTTAATGCCAATGACAAATAACCAATTAAGAATATCAGAACTCTAAATATACTACAACTGTTTTTCTTAATATACATATAACCAATCAATGAGAAATGTAGCCATCATTTTTCTATGTATTGTACTATATCACTTAAATAATTAGTTGAATGTTTTTGAACAACTTTTTTGACGAAACAGCCATTTTATTGTCAATTTTTATTACCGAAATCCAATTATTTTATTTACCACAAATCAGGGTCCCTATCCATTACATGTCACAATATCAGACTTTAGAATAGTAATAATAATGAAAATTAAACTTGTTATATTGCTTTCCTCATGATATTAAAGTAATGTCGTTGATTACAAATTCTCAGAACCAAAATGACTGCTTTGCAATACATAATAAATCCATACTTCACATTAATTATTAATACATTGGATGTATTAAATAAAGGGGATATTCAAGTATTACGTAAGCACCCATTTTGGCCATTTTTTGCCTCCTTTCCTTTGTAGTCAAAAATAAGCCAATGGTTAATCCTCTTACCCAGGCTTTCTTATGTTATATTTGCCTCCTTTTCTGTAATTTTTTCAGAGGCATAGCCATTATTTTTATGCAATTATTCATTTTTGGTAACTTTGTAAGTAAATAGTGTGAAATATTTAAAATAAATAGTTGTAAAATGAATTTTGATTTATTGTACTAAGCAGGCAACATAAGAAAAAATTCAAAAAAAGTATTATTAGTGAGTGTTATTGTTATAAAAAACTTTAATCTGATGACTAAGGTCCTTAAATTCTCATCTCAACACTTAATTATGATATGTCCTGGGTCATGGTTTTATTGCCTGTCTCTCTGCTTACCTAAGCATTGTTTTGACACCCTTTTGCCTTGTCAGAAAAAAAACAACACAAAAACCCCCCAACAACAATTAAACCCTCATCAGCAGTCTGGTCTATTTCTAGTGGCACGTTATACTATTCGGTCACCAAAGCGGGTCCTAAGTGCTTGTGTGATACTTGAACACCCCCAAAAGAAAATAATTTCTTCAACAGTTGCATTATATATCCTTAATCTTTGGAAATGATAGTTAAAACCATGTTAAGGGAAGTTAAGATTTAATAAGGGAAGTTTTTGTTGTAAAAGAATCCCACCAAAAGTCTTACCGAAATCAGAAATGTGTCTCCTCGTTGAACTTGTACATCAAATATAAGGCAAGGTTTGGGAATACAGTGGGAAAACAATGTTGCGGGGAAACAATAAGCAAGCACTAGTATAAAGTGGGTTGCATTCCAAGGAAAAAAAAAAGTTATAAATGCTTGTGATGTATTTTTTGCTAACAATAAAAATATGGGAGTTGCATATGAGGAAATGATTTTCAAAACATTTTGTTTTCAAACAAGTGTTTGGAAGGGTTCGGAAATGTATTAGTATTCAACTTGAAATTTGTTCTCAAGTGCTTTTATCTAAAAAATCAAGTTGAGGCTTGTACTAAAGCATTAGCTTATCATGTAGCCAAATGTTCTACATATTTACCTGGTGTTAAAAAATATTTTAAATAACCTAAGCACATTCATCTGGCTATGATTTCAAGAAAGAAATATTTTCAAAAACCAATTTTTCATTATGGTGATAATGTGGTTTTTAAATGGTGTGTTAAAAAGAAGCAAAGCAATGAAGTTTTAAATTAACCAATCCAATAAGCAATATCATATACTTTTAAATGCAAGTTGGAATGCTTGTTTTTAAATATAAAAGCGTACACATGGTGTAAATGAACGAATAAATGCCCTATTCTTTCAAGATATATGAAAACCGTGTAGAAATGCTGTAAAATAATGTAATTTAAGTGATAAGAAAGGAAGCAGAATAGTTATGTTAGGCCTTCATAGAAACAAATAAACTTCGCTCTTCACAATTCAATTATATGATCAACTTATTTTTTCTCTCACACATATTCATTGTTTTTAATTCTCAGCTATTTTTCTTTTAACATTAGAAGAAGATGAAGACAAAACAATGATAAAGAAATGTTTTAGAAAATTTGGAATTATGTGTAAATACACAAGAAATAATAGTGATGTGAAAAGAGAGTGAATAAATAATGAAATAATTTAATTTGTTTTTATCAAGACTTGTGCCAATTATACTTTCAGGTTGCTTCTTTCCATATCACGTACATTATATTAGTTTAAAGAAAGGCGTTGTCATCGCCTTGAATGGAACGAGAATGCATTCTTAATAATAGTACAGTTTTGAACATCTGTTTGCATAGGCAGAATTATATACAGTATTTGATCAACAGTATGCACAAAAACAAATCAAGCAGAAATCACAATACTTTTGAAACACTGGGCTGGATGGGGGGAAACAAATAATGGATTTGTAAAAACAAGCAAGCAAACAAAATAATTATTTTACTAAAAATTCTTGTAATATATTAAATATAAATTTGAAACTATTTTAAAACATTAGTTTTTATTAGTAACACAAGCTCCTTGTAACAGTTTCACATATACATTAATGACTATTTACAATTTTTTCTTCTTTTTTTTTCCCCCTCCAACTGGGATTTAAAATTCTATCATCACTTTGTTAAAATGTAAATAAACATTTCACTTTTCAAAACTGGGGAAAATTGTAATCATTAAATATAAATCTACATGCATATTTAGAATAAAGTCATTACGGCACTTGGAAGCACAATACATAAATCTTTAGAAAAATGTTTTGTCATGAAAATAATGTTTAAAACGGACCAAAAAATTATTTTACTTGTAAAAAATACTGACTGTCCAAACATTATACCCGCCAGTTTGATTGTGAAATTGTTTACGAACACTTGGTGTATTATTTTATTTCTCGTTCATAGAGAATAAATGAAGTAATGCATCACATAGTTTTCAATAATACTTTTATCTTTATATACTACCAACTCAAAATCACACACGCACATAGACAGACACAAAACCACAATCATACTTACAACAATGTTTCGAGAGCAAAGAACCAACAACTCAAATCTACTATTGCAAAGAAGAATTAAAATGATTTCGATTTATAATTCATTTCTCTTGCAATGGCAATAAACTAATGAGAACTTCTAGATTCCCAATGAATATAAACCTCTTTTAGACAATGGAAGTTGTCTTTGATACTAAGTTTTGAGTTGTCCCGGCCTTATCCTGAGCAATCGATCATGAAATGATAACCTTGACCCTCAGCCATACAACAATCTAAACTAAAGATGCGCACACCAAAACCACACAGTGGCTTCTTGCAAGGGAAGTCATTGTTGTTACTCTTAGGCTTGGTAGGCTTATGTTTCAGAATAATTAATCTATATTAGGAAAATGAGTGTATCTGTTTATCATAAGCATTGCACAATATCTACCGCACACAGAGGGCTGACATTTTAAAGTTAGTATCTCCTCTGCACAAATGTGTGCACATCAAAGCTTAAATTTTTGATTATATTTTCTTAAAGTTATTAAAAACTGGGCCAGGAAAATTAAAATGATTTTTTTTGTCTGTTTGAAGCAAAGAAAAGTGTTGTCGAAGGTACTCCTGCTAGTTAGTTAATAAATAATAGTACTCTAAATTCAACTTTAGTACACAACAAAGAACACCAGTTATTTTTCAAATAATAATAAGTTTACTTTTGATAACCATTTTGACAATTATATTTTTCTGTTTAGTCTTTAAATAGGTTGCTAAAATTAAAATGAAGTTCAGATTTGTTCGTGAGATTAAGCTTAGCAGTACCTTGGATCACCATTACAAGTGACTTCAAAATTCCAGGTCTACGCTGGGATTCAAACCAAAAGTCTCTCAAAGGTGCTACAACACTGCAAATTTATAAAAATGGACAAATTAAATCAATCCTTTTTAGCAACCAAAATCTGAGAGTTGGTTACATATTTAAAAAAATAACTCTACCAAGCCTAATCATACCTTAATAATTGGAATCACATTGATCTGCTTCAACAATGGCGTCTTGGTTGACACATGGAAGAAATTGATAGTTACAAAATGAAAAACAAATCCCTTTACACACAACTAAAATACCATTTTGAATGTTCACCAGTGTGCATAGGAGGCTGGTATGTATTAAAATTCATTAATATGTGTGTTTTAAACTACCAAAATAGTCTCTTGTTGCGTTTTTATGTACCACTCACCACGCACAAAGATAAGGTCAAATTTCTTGCATAGTAACAAATGATTCACAAAACTTGCAAGTTGCAACAGGCTTCACAAAGAATGACTTGGCTGAGGAGGTTGTTAAGGTGACAGCAAAGTTAACATGCACTTTCATAGGCCAATGGATTGGTGTTAAAATTGTATGGCAGGTGTGAATCCCCTTCCCCACAAACACACACTAAATCTATTTGAAATATATACGTAAAAAAGTTTTTCTTTTCCAAATGTTCAGTGTATAATGCAGCCTTGTCTGCCAAAGCTGTCATTCTTTTAATGTTAGGGTTTCCACAATGATTTGCCAACGTTTACGGCCTTTTTAAAGCCTGGTTTCTTTTCTTCCCGTCCCTTTGCTACACTTTTCTTGCTAGATGACCACTGGTCCCCCTCACCTGTGTAGTGCATTAAATTGTAACCTCAACAATAAATAAAACATGCAAACACAAAAGGGAAACATAAAGAGGTTATAAAATAAACATAAAAGGATAAAGGAAGCAAATCATAAAAAACTAAGATACTAAATAAAATATTGTAAATGCAAAAAGATACTTCCACCCACTGTTACCCAAATAATTAAATTAATTACTCTACTTTATGTGATATGTTATATGCATTAAAATCTGATTTTTAAATAGTAACATATACATTTCTCACTAAAAGAAATTATATGTGCATCTATATCATAAGTTATAAGGTTTATAAACTGAGATTTTCATTGTTTAGATATAAATCGAGATTACCAAAAACAAAGTTTTAAATAACCAGTTTATTCGTTAGATCAGTTATCATTGTAAGATTGCAATGTATCATATTGCACCACAAATCAATTTCTCAGTAAGCTATAAAAATTTTAGGCTGTTTAAATAAAAAGTAATTTAATTTATGATTGTATTCAAAACCAACATAAAAATAAATTAGAAAATAACGAAGATAATATTAGATTTGAAAATCTAAAGTCTAATGATATTTACATAAATGCTGGTCGCTGGCTTAATTCATGTCTATACTTTACTACCTTACCTTTGCTAGTCTACCCTTTAATGCTACCTAGCGAACCCATTAAACACAACCATACTTGACTTGCCCCATGCAGATTACTTTCTCCCATGCAAACTATTCTTAGGTCAACGCTTTACAGGGAAGGAGCCTTTTAGAAAAGGATAAAGCAAAAAAAATAAAAAATAAACTTAGGTAAGGTTAAAAAAATACTTGCAAATTAGTTACAAATCAAAGTATAAATTATAATTTAAAAAAAAGTATATTCAAAAATCAAAATAATATTTCAGGATCTTTTTTTTAGAAAATAGAAAAAAAATCACTTTTTTATAACTCACAAAAAAATAAATAAAAAATAACATTCACTACACTTGTAACTGATACTTTGACTAAAAATGTGTCTGTTTATATGTTGCACTTTTCCCATCGCACTTGTATAAATAGAGGGAGGAAAAAGAGGTTTCATATTATTTTTGGTTGGGTATCATAATATTAAAACAATACAAAAAAAAAAAAAACGCTTTTCCCAGACTTGTGGCCCCATGTCCCCATTTATCTATTGTGTCCTCTGCATCACTGATTTCCTTCAAGTCTCGACGAGAGTAAATACAAACTCACTATATACATATATATATTCAATAAGATGAATATATTTGTATAGCACTTTGTGTGTCATGTTGATTATGACAAACATTTCATACCAGGTCCTCCAGGTTAAGAGCGTATCCCTCACAAGTTTCTTCACGGAAGAGGCAAAAAAAAGTTTTATATGGGACCATACAATATTAAGGCAAAGAACACCCCCCACATTATGATAATCCCGTGCACGCTTAGTAAGGGGTTCTCACCATCTGTGATCCTTCTGGCAATAAACTTAAGGGTTTCATCCAGGAGGACGACAGGGATGGAGAACTTCATGACCGTAACCCACTCGTCAACTCCCAGTGGAGTCACCTGGAACACAGTCTGAACAAGCAACACAAGTTAGTAAATTTCATAAAATAATGGTCAAAACCCTACCAATTTATAATACAGCAAAATTTAATAAACCCTGAAAAGGCAAGGATTACACATTAACCATATAAATGCAGGTGTCAAGGTTTATAATTAAAACGCAACAACGCATTTCATGATACATTTCAGGGAACATCAAGCCCCTTATTCAGTTGAAGATGGTAGAACACTGACTGAAATATGGTTAGAAATTTACTAAATAAATGTAGGCATCAAAATCTTTGATTAAAACACAACATCACATGTCATGCCATGATACATTTCAGGTTAAAAAGAGTGAACATTCGTTGTCCGAGTGTCCCTGTTATGACTTGTGAGGCCGTTGTATTAAAAATACAGTGGTCACACTGTAACTGGTTCACAAGTGAGATTTACCTATGGGGCAGTCATAGGGAGCTCCTTTGTTTGTGTGTCTGCTGTCATATGAGGTGGAAGGTTAGTGAATTTTGCGGGTACTGCATCTTGATTTGTTACATGGGTAAGAACCTTTGGCCTGATGTTTGTTGGTGGTAGTTGGTTTGGGCAATTTACAGCAAACAAGAGTGTTGTGGAGATTAAGGTTCAATTGCATTTGGAACTTGACTTGAAGCTCCGATGAAAATATTTTGCTGAAAAGGCCTGAAAATTATTGTGAACTTTAATACCAATATATCTTTTGGTATGTGTATAGAAGCCCTACCTTTCCTTCAATGGTTATTCAATATAGCTATTTGGTGCCATCTTTTCACTTGTTTAAATTACAAAATATAAAGCTTTGTGTAGTTTTTGAACTTTAAATGACATTTCAAGCATCAAAAGCTGTTGGAGTTATTGCAACAAGCATACATTTCTGATGAACTAAAACTTATCCAAGAAAAGCCCAATTTCTTAGGAAATACCAATATTCTGACACAATGTCAAATGCATGGTCGCTGAATTTTCGAACCACCAACAAGGGCAATTTCAAAAGTTTTGAAACATTATATTTACTTTGGAAAATATATTAACACATTTTAAAATAGTGTACCATTGTTGTAGTCATCATCATCGTTAACCAGCTCCAGTTGCCAGGGTGTGGTTTAAAAGCCTCTATCTTGTTCGATATTTGTTCAGTTTATTTTAGACCTCATTCTACTCCACATCTTTATCTAGCCACACACTTTCTTCTGTTCCACTTAGTGGTTCTTTTATTCTAATCTTATTGTGTCATTTTGTATCATTACTCCTTTACTTCTGTATTGTGATTATCAGGAACTTCATTTCTGCACTATGTATGCTGCTTAGGTTTTTTGTTGAGAGGGTGCATGTTTATAGAATATAGGTTGTGATGGGGACAAAGTAACGGATTTTACGAGGTGATCTAGGTTTTATGTGGTACCTGGTTATCCCACAAAAGATTATGCACTTAATGGTAAAAGTGAGCTCCTCTTGGTAATCTGTTTATGACTTCTGCATCAGGTCTGTTAATATCAATGATTATGCTCCCAATGTAATTGAAATGGTCTACGTTCTCCAAATGGGTTTCTTCTATTGTGTTTTTCATACTTCTTCAAACAAATATTTATTTTCATAGGAAGCGCGTTATTTGAAAGCTGAAAACTCATCTAGGCCACTCTTGAGTTTCTATCTATTATACAAACACAACTATGACAGGGCGAATTAGCATATTGATTTTGTTAATGAGTGCTTTTATGTTCAAGGCATTCCCAAATCTTGTTTCTTAGGACACTATCAGTCAAATGCATTCTCTATTTTGTCTAGAAAAGGGTTGAATTTTTTTTAAATTCAAGCAAAAAATAGACTATAGCTTAAATAGCCAAACTATTACAAGTTGTTGGTTAAGGTTATAGCTGTATCTTAAAATTGTAATTATTAAATTGCAATTTTATGAAAAGTTATCCTGAGCATAGGACAACTCTTAGATAGCTCATATGTAAAAGCAATGGCGTACTAAGCCTACGGCCTTGGGTTTGATTCTCATATCCAAGTGTCATTTTTAAATTTAATGAATATAAAATAGGTATTGTCTCAGTTAAATGTATTATAAACATCCTTAGCTACAAATGATAATGATAAGAGCCCCAATCAAGCCTCGAAGTATATGTTTATAAGAAAATATTTATTCATCAATATTATAGAAAACCTGTTTTAAAATTGAATTTAGTAAAAAATGAAAACCTTGACATGGGAATCAAACCCAGGGAATAAGGTTTGACCTTGTATTTGTTACTTTTCCTTGGATGAATTTGGTTCTACTTCTAGGAATTATCCGGCGGACAACTATCATGTATTGATGTGTGAAAACACATACACACACATTTTTAAGTATTCAGAACTTACAATAGTTAAGGTGTGAAAACTTACAGAGAGAACTTCAACGTGGAGGATGACGAAATGAAGTGTAAAGGAAAGAGCCATGGATCCCAGCAGCCAGGGGTTGCACCATGGGGGCATGGCGATCAAAGACTGGTTCTCAGACAAGCTGTCACACACACACACAAAACAATAAAATAAACCTGAGAAACAGAAATGAAATTTTATCTTTCAGTATTAAATTAAACATTGATACGAGTACCCCAGAAATGTCTTAATGAGGTGTTTTGTTTTTAATTGTGAACTCTAAGGCCTACAGTTTTCTGGTAGGTGTGTAGGCCTTTCCCTTCTATCCTCTTTTCAATGTTTAATTTAACTACATAGCCGTTTGGCGCCATTTTTACTTTGCTATCAATTTAATTGGATGATGCCTAGTACTCGCACCTGTTCATGGCGTTGAGCATCTCAATGGTAACCAGCACCGAGAGAGCCATTGTCATTGGGTGGGGGTCATGGAAAAGATGACAGTCTACGCCCTTGAATTCCTCTCCGCCGCCAATACACGCCAGGTGGTGAGTCTGAAACATAACATACTTGTTTGAGCATCTAGATGAGCTTGAGCAATGACATGTCCTGGTCTTAACAATCAATACTCTACTATACATAGCAAATTGTAGATAACGATTCAACACAAAACTATCCACACAAATAAACAAGGGCAGTGGCAAAGATATATTAAAAATATATTCCCAAATCATATACCAAATAATGTCTTCATTTTTATGAATATATAATAGGAATGTGTGAAGGGTTTACAATTCAAAGTGAACTTTAAGCCGAAAATATAGGTTGGTTATTTATTTTACTTTAGGTATTAAAATAACTATGAAAAATGTTCTATTGGGCAATTGTTTCTAATATTTAGATTATTTCTGATAAATCAAGTTATTATCACAACTTACAATTCAATTACCTCAGATTTTTTCCATTTGAAAATTGTCTTTTACTGTACAAAACAGTTCAGAATGGCAATAATTGACTATTATTGGCAAAGATTCGTAATTGTCGAAGCCAGATTTTTTTTTTCAAAACTAAGTTGAAGCTGATATTTGTTTTGAAGCTTCTCGCAGCCCTAGTATAGAAATACTTTAGCTCAAATTAATACAAATAAGAATAAAGCCAATGTCTAAATATATGTGTGTGTGTGGGGGAGGAACATGTTTGGGAGAGGAAAAGTAGTTAAGAGTTAAATAAACAATAATAAGACTGAATTGATCTTGTATGACCAGCCAATAATCGGTATTTGGACCACTAATTGCTTGTGGTGGTGGAAAGCGATAATGGAGTTGCCGCTTTTTGGTTTAAATAAGATGGCAAGCTATACTGAACTTTAAAAAATGTGCATTTTTCATTATGTGGGGAAGAAATTACAGGATGGGTGGATACATAAGTTAAAGAAATGAACACAATATTTTACAGTGAAAAGAAGAACACAGTTCACACTTTACATTGCTGGTATTGGACAAAGAGGTAATGTCTGCATCTTGAAAAAAATCAATTGTTACCGTCTAATCCCCAATGTACATTATGTTATTCCTTTTACATGTTCCTATCATTCTTTAAATATTTCCTTTTTCTCCATTTTGTATTTTTTTTTATTTCCTCTTAAGAAGTTGCATTGCCTGTTTCACACTCCTTCATGATGAGTTCCTATGGAATGAAACCTATGTTGAGGGAATGTGTGGTAATGATCAATTTTCTTCAAGAGTCCGCTAATATTCATTTGTCCAATAGCTGCATTGTAAAGTGAGAAGTGTGTTCTTTTCATTGTAAAAGCCAATTTGTATTGTTCCTCTTATGTGTTTCTATTCACCTTACCTGTGCTTTCTTCCAAATATAATACAAATGTGTATTTTTTTTTTAAATATAAGGGTTATATAAAGTATTTACCAATATTTTACCTGCTAATTTATTTTTAAAGTAGAAAAAGTGACATACAAATTAAAAAACAAAAGATTAGATAGATTAAATGAGGCTAAAATATTAACTAACCATTACTTGACCATAAACAAGAAGAGTTTTATTTCACTTACCACTTGGTAATAGTTCAGTTGAGGTCCCTCAGGGCTGTACATGAACCACCAGGTAGCAGCACCCACAGTTGCAGCACCAACATAGCCTCCAATAGCAAGGTAACGGAAAAACAACCAACCAGAAATCAGAGACTCGTCGGCCCTTCGGGGGGGCTGAAGAAATAATAATAAAAAATAAAAAAATTAACACTGCATGATGTTTCACAATACTATAATATACGAGATACAAAATATTACACTTTGTAAGAATATTTAAATATAAAATATACGTAGGATGGCTTTGAAACTAAAACAGACTTTGAAGTTAGAAAATCATTCAGTAAATTTGTGTCTTCAAAGTCAATTTTAATCTTGAAAACAAAGAGGGTAGTTAGGAGACAGCCAAAGCAATGCTGTCAAGTTTATCAACTGAGAAAACTAGTATTTGAAGATAAAATGAAAGAGGTGTAGACAAAAAGGTATAAAATAACATCTCCCTAGAGATGGTAAAACACAAAAACGAATTCCCGGTTCACTGGAACTATAAACTGATGATGATAGTGGTTGTGAGAAACTAATGCATTCAAAAAACTTGGTGTTGGACTGTATAAAGAATGAGCAAACTAGTTTAGAACTGTATTTTATAATAATGTAAATTATAAAATTGATCAAAATAAATAAGCTAGTAAGTGAAAATTTGATCAAGAAAG
>CABFOV010000138.1:109596-120154 GCA_902141375.1 Timema poppense
AAAAAAAAAAAAGAAAAAGAGGGAAGACTTTATTGCAAACACTAAACTACTAGATTATGAATTCTAGAAACTGTTGTTAGAATGTTATACTGAGGCATGGTGATCTTGATTTGGTATTTGGTGGGCCAGTTTCCACTGTATGAGTCGAGAAATGTATTGGAATTCACAATATTGTGTTTGGTCTGGTTAACATTTTTGACAATCAGAACAATATAATTAGAACTAAAGTTAAATGATTATTTTTTTGTCTACATCACATCTTACTACCTATTGCCCTAGCTTAAGTTCCACCTTAACCATTAATTTTCTTAATTTTTTGCATAACCAGGTGTTAGTTAAAATTTGAGTTAAAAAACGAGGAGAATCAAGGAAATAAATTTAGAGAAACGCTGAAAAAGTTTTTTTAACTGTCGAGTGTCAAAACTTCTTTAGATATACCATACTTAATCAATTATACAAAAATATTACAAAGAAGAAAGCCACATTTTAATTTGCATATGCATACCTTATCCATGATGTCGAGATCAGGGGGGTTGAAGCCCAGAGCAGTGGCAGGCAGACCGTCAGTCACCAGGTTCACCCACAACAGCTGGACTGGAATGAGAGCTTCGGGAAGACCCAATGCAGCAGTCAGGAAAATACTAGAAGCATGACGAGTGTCTCATATTAATATGCAGAAAGCAGGTTGGAACTTGTGAACGAAGACAAAGGACGGGTGAGATTGAAACTAGAAAAATGGTAGCGAAGGGCCAATTACATATCACAGAGATCAAATATTAGGGGTGTGAGAGTAAGCATGTTTCACTTTGAATCGTGTTCAAAGTAAAACAAAGTTGTTTTTTTAGTTTAAGCAATAAAAAGCATTTATTTGTACAAGAATATTCCAAGTTAAATTTCTGGTTATGTGGTATAGAGCACTAGGCTAAATCATGGTTTAAATTAGGAGGGATAGCCAGCAAACTTACCTTGGTGATACTGGAGTAGAAATTGTTTAGATATAACACTAAAAAAACACAAACACATTTTTAAGGACAAGCTTTCACTGCCACACACAGCTTCATCAGGTCAGGAGAGTAGACTGATTTCTTGGTTGAACTGTAAGGTTGACTGTCCAAAGCTGACTGTTTTTCACTTATGACATCACTGTATAGATCGCAGCACTATAAATAATGTTATATTGAATCTAATAATAAGTGTGCTGGTAGGAAGGAGAGGAATTATCTAAGGTTGAGGTTGGGGGCTTGTCTGGATTTGATGATATATTGATGGGCCAGTTCCCATATCCTTAATTGTGAAGGGTTGCATATTGCTTTATTCAGGGATTTGACCACCTTGGTTGTGTAACAGTTATTAAAGTCACAATTATGGGTTTCGGCATGTGCTGCTACAGGCTTCTCTTTATTTTTCATTTTTGTGTCATGTCGATGACCATTCATTCTCTTTCTTAGTGTTTCTGTTGTGAGACCAATGTACTGTGCTTGACACTGGTTGCATTCCAGTTGGTAGATGAGGTTTTCAGAATCACAAGTATGGTGGCCTTTTATAGGATAATTTATTTTAGTTATGTTGCTGGAGAATGAATTTGTTGGTTTATGTATTGTGCAGGTTTTGAAGGGGGTGCGGTTGCAGGGAAAGGAACCTGATATTTGTTTGGGTTGGGATGAATAGTGGGGTCCGGCAGTTTGGGTTTTACAAGTAAGTTGCATAGATTGGCTGGTTGTTTATAGGTTACTTTTGGAGGTTTCTTGAAGACAAGTTGTGTAGTGGTGGAGGATTGCAGTATGGGGAAACCTGTTTTAAAGAAATTGTTGAGTTTGTGGAGTCTAGGGTGGTATGTAGTGACCAGAAGGATGATGTTGTTTGTTCCTGTTGATGTTGTGGGCCCGCTATTTAGAGCTCTGTCTATTTGACTTTGAAAAACTGATACTTGAATACACATAAGGAGGTAAGGGCACATTATTTCCAATTGTTCCCCAATAAATTAGAATTGAGCAAGCAAATACATACCTGACTACTTCACCAATGTTGGAAGAAATGAGGTATCGGATGAATTGCTTCATGTTATTGTAAATGGCTCGACCTTCCTCAACGGCTGCCACAATGGAAGAGAAATTGTCATCAGCCAACACCATCTCTGATGCGGACTTGGCTACAGCAGTACCGGAGCCCATCGCAATACCAATTTCAGCCTTCTTCAAGGCAGGGGCATCATTTACACCATCACCAGTCTATGAAACAAAACGAGAGATTCATTTTTGAGTGGTACAAATAGGGTTAAGAAGAGTTTCTATGTGATACAAAAAGGTTTAATAATGTTTAGTTTTCAAATTTGATTAAATAATTGCTATTTATTTAATAGAGTACAGCCGGCTTACATGGAAATTCTACTTTTAATAAAAAAACTTTTTTTTTTTCATTTACGAGCTAAATATGAGTTAGTGTTTTTAGTTCTATTAACTTTTAATTAGGGTTCAATTCTTTATAACTGTCATATTTGTTTGATTACATTATATCCTTTACTTAAAATAACATTTATTAATTTGATATAATAAATTCCCAATGAACAAGAAATTTTAAAAGTGTAAAATTAAAAATAGGATAATCCAAAAGTTCAAATTCAAACAATAAAACATCAGTGTTATTTTAAGGGCACACACAATTCTTTTAAATAATAGCTTTCGGAATTTATAAATAGTTTGGTCAAGTGTTCTACTTTCTTCTGCAAAATGAGACTGATGCGCCTTAAAATTAATGTAATCTGAGTGTTAAAATTTATAAGTAAATTTTTGGAAATAAATTATATGCTCATAAGTATTTATACATGACCATTTAAAAAAAATTTAATGTTGACAATTGATAGCCTCTTCTCCTTTAATAAAATATGGGATATGAGGAAATAATGATGATCAATATGAAAAAACAAACCCAAAATAAATTTATTAATGAAAAAAAAAGTATATTTGAGAATACAAAATTAAAATGGTGACATCACCTTCTGGCAACAATTATTTTGATAGCTTTCGCTTAAAAATTATTCAATTGTTCTCTCACCATAGCAGAAATCTCGTTCATGCCCTGTAGGAACTCAATAATCTTAGACTTGTGGGCAGGCTCCACTCGAGAGAACAGCCTGGATCTCGCAACTGCAGCCTTCTGTTCATGAGGTGGGAGATCGTCAAACTCACGGCCAGAGTAGGATTTACCAGTCGTGTCCTCCTCCTCTGTGAACACTCCAATACGGCGGCAGATGGCTTCAGCTGTTGCCTATAAAGTCAAGATATGTTTGAATTATAAAATGAGTTTTGAGTCAATTTTGTACACACTTGAAATTAATTCAAATTTTGGCACCTGGATTAGTACATATGTTATTATAGTCCATGAAAACTTATTAATAATAGGACATCCCTCCTACAGCACTGGTACACATTTGTTAATTTAATTAATAATCAATAAAAGTGAAAGTAACATAAGATATACCAGTATTATTTGAAATACACAATTATTGTTTTTAAAATATTATTAATTCTTGATTAGAACTATTTAATGCTGTGAGAATAGCCCAAACGGGCATTAAGACATTAGCACTAAAGAAAACGTTAGTTTATACATAAAGTGGCTTTAACATGGCATCACAAATTTAAAATTAAACTTGCAATTTAACAATAATTTTACAAACGATGTGAATAAAGATATTGTTAAATCTTTATAGTGAAGGTGGTAAATAAAATAGGGACAGGGCCTTAAATAGGGGAATATCATCAAGACTGATGAATAAAATATTTTTTTATAATATCGTGCATGTGTGTAAATAATAGGCTATCCTAGATTTTCAGGACCGGTGAGGTTTGACATAGTTAAGCTGGGCTTTTATCTTTTTAATTCCCAATTATCTCCAAATGTGTGGGTTTTGTTTTAAACAATGTCTATTCCACTAATCTTTTTTTTAATCTTAGCAACCTTTTGGATATTTATGTAATACATATTTACACACACATATACCTTGAACACAATTATACACGAATGCAGATATTAAATCTTAATCTAAGTTTAAATTGTTAAAACAGATTTCAAGAAAAGTTTCTTGATGATTTTGAGAAATGTAAATTTATATAGTTTAAATTTAATATAATCTATTTATATATTAAATTATTTCCAGTAGAGATGGGTTTAATCCATTATTTCTCGAATCCAAATCCTATCAAATTGTTAGAAATTTTAATGATCTACAAATAGACTTACATTACACAATATAGGCCTAAGCTATAAATTAAGATTTATTTCAATCATGCTTTCAATTTTAATGAGCCCCAAACACCCCTTGCAAAATAATGGTTAAAATCCAGCCAAATTAAACAATCTAGACTCATAATATTGTTTAGATATCAAATCAATCAAAGTTTGAGTGTCTTGAAGTTATTTTTAAAAGTGGTAATACAATAGGTTAAGTTTCTAAAAAAAAACATGTGAAATAAACAAACAGATTAGGCCTAGTTACCTTTTGATCAACTTTACTCATCTTGAGGTATTATAGTTTATTTTGGTAAAACATACAAACCGATTTAAAAAAAGACTAAAACAACATGCTTAACAATTAAACATACATTGGAAATAGTGAACTAAATAATCCGTAAGTATGTATGTATTATTATATTATTCGATTCTTGCGATATATCGGTTTCTGAGAATACATTCTATTTAAAACCCGAACATATTTTCGACTCTTACAGTTTGTTCATTCCTATTTTATTAGGCAAGACTGCGAGTTTCAATATTTTTACAATTACTTTAATAACATATTTGAAAAAAATAATAAACTCTTAGTTAAAATAAATTAAAAAAACAAATGATGAATTAGCAAATCATTATTTGATTCTTAAAACTCGATAGCACTTACTAAGTGTTGTAGATAATTAAAACCAGTTGGGCATTAAGAATAAACAGTCATGTTTATTTAATCATCACTCTGGCCTGGCAAGTAAATATATGTCATGGCGGCTGACTTTGTATCATGTGTAATGTGTTCTTGTTCCTCTTTAAAAAAAAGCTGTAATTTGTTTTATTTATTTCAAGTTTATTTGTAATTATAGTTTTGATTTTCAGTTTTTGAAGAGCTTTAATGTGTTCATTAAAATATTTACAAGATTGTTCATGAGGTGAAAGTTTAAGAAGTAAGCACGCGCTGAAACGATTGAGTCCAAGTTTTCCATAGGGTATTAGGCACATTAAGTTTTCTACACCTAACAATTATTATTATTTTTTTAAATATTTTATTCACATTTATCTCTTTTGTCCGACAAAATAATGATTGCGGATTAAGTTGTGCTTTTCAAGTAGGCTTAACTTGGTAAGTTTTGAATTGAAAATAAAAAAAATTATGCTTTATTTACGAGGTGAAATATTCGACCATCAAATCCAATAAAAACTGAATCCTTGAATCTCGAATAATTGTAAGGATTCGATGGATTTGAAGATATGAAGATTCAAGTGGCCCATCTCAATTTCTAGTGATTATTAATATAGTTAAAGCTCGGCGCTAACTAAAAAAAAGGATGACAGTAACATTTTTAAAAACATTTGTCCTAGCACAATAACATAAAATTAATATTATGAAGAAATTGTGTACCTTGTTATCACCAGTGATGACAATAACTCTGATACCAGCAGCGCGGCACCTCACAATAGCATCAAACACTTCCTTGCGAGGGGGGTCCAACATTCCTACGATACCCACAAAAGTCAGGTTCACTTCATATGTGTAGAATTTGTTAGAGTCACCCAAGTCCATGTCTTCGGGCTTTGAGGGTGAGTCAGCAGTAGCCAAAGCTAAGCAGCGGAGTGTGTCTCTGCCAGTACCATACTGTCTTGTCAGTTCCAAGATGCGGTTCTTAAGTGTAGCAGTCAAAGGCACCTGTTCACACAAACATTACAAAACTTAGAAATAGTCAATACTTAAAACAAATAGTGTACCAAGAATATTTAACATTTAAATTGGATAAAGCTCCATAAAGCACACAACCGGGAAATTATGATATTGGGATTCAAAATATTAATTGTGTATCAGGGATTTGAGAGTTTTAGTTTTAAGGTCATAAGGTTTTATTTCTGATTATATATACTAATAATTTAATTACATAATATTTACCTAAATTTCTTGAACTCTTGGATTCTCGTGTATTTTTACACTTTTTTCCCCCCATGCCTGTCTTATGTTTAGTTTTCATTCTAACTATGATTTCTCAAACAACTTAAAAAAATTATTAAGCACACGCAGTTTTAACCATTCCTGTGTTTATCCTTTATGTTAGTAATTCCTTTTACATGTTCATAATTAGGTGTGTGTCCTATCATTCTTTGACATTTTCCTTTGTCTCCCTTTTGTTTTTTTTGTTTCCTTTTTTAGGAAGTTGCATTGTGCATTTCACACTCCCTTCTGATGAGTTGTAATAAATTGAAACCTAATTCATATAATTTAATTTAGTTTCAAAATGGGAAAAAAAAAAAAAAGATTTAGCACTACCAACAAATGGATGAAGTTACCTTTTGTGTTCCAACGCGAGCGTGCGTGCAGCGGTCAAGTACACCTTCAGGTGCACCCTTGACGAACAACTTGGGGCCAGTTCCAAGACGAGTGGGTTTCAGAGGAACACAGTAGGAAGACATGGACTTGCGGTCACGAGAGAATTCCAGGGTGAACTCTTTCTTCCACTTGGATTCCATGTCGACACGAGCAGCAATGGCAGATCCTCGCCTGTCCAAACCACCCTTGGGAATGTTGTAGGGGTTGATCTTCTCAGCCAGAACAATCAAGGCAGTCTCTGTCGCTTCACCAACCTTCTCAAAAGCCTGTGAAGACATTTAGGTAGCTTGCATTAGTAAGTATTTGTTAGTATGTATTCCTAACACAAATTATTTTTAAACAGTGACAGGAGAATAGGGGGGAAAGGCCTACACACTTAAAAGAAAACTGTAGGTCTCAAAGTTCACAATGAAAACATAACACCAAAACACATTCGCGGTATATCAGTCCTCTTCTTCGGCAAAAAAGAATAAAACTGACTACTGTGTAGGCCTTGCCCTTCTATCCTCCTTTCATTGTCTAATTCTATACAGCTGTTTGGTGTCATCTTTCTTTTGTTTATATTTATAACAGTTAAAGATTAATAGTTTAAATTAGAGATGGGTCAAATCCTATATTTCTCAAATCCGAAGCTTAAAATTTTAATTGAAATTGAATCTGAGGTTTTCTTTCAAATCTCGGATATTTAAAAATGTACAATTTTAGTAAAAAGTGAAAATATTTAAAATTGAATCTAAAAAAAGTTGTTCAATGCTTGGTGTTACTACTGACCAATGCTATTTTGTTTTTCATGTCTATTACATCATAAACAACCAAGAATACTTCTTGGTAAATTAATAATATTAATACAATTTTGTCCTTTTGTTTTTCGCCAAACTACTGAAGTTTATATTATTCCTTTTAGCAAATACTTAATTTTTTTTATCAAGTCAAAGTTTTCACAATTGTATTCGAGATACTTCAATGAAATTTTACAAATCTAGATTCTTTCGAACACCATAGAATTCTAGAAATAGAGCATTAGAGCCTCATATCTATATTTCAACAAATTTTTAAAAACACAGAAAGTGGGAACTATCACTTGTATGTAGGCTATGCCATTCTAATCTCTTTAAAATGTTTATATTATCTAATATATATATATATATAAGATTTTTGTATATTACATATTGTCAACATTTTAAATTAATAAATGTTGAGTTTTAAACTTTTAATGAGAATGGTTTATAAATTTATCAATTTTAAAGGTTTTTACCTAATACCTAGTGTCACAACATTCGGTGAAACACCAAATGATGAGAATGAAGTGTTTTTTTTAACTTAATCACCATCAAAAATTTCATCCAACTTTTGATCATATCAGTGATTTAAGAAAACTCAACAAAATAACTCCAGGTAAACCAAATGTTACATAGTGTGTTCAATAAAAACACAATAAGAAATATTCTTGGATCATTCAATAAAACAAACCACATAAGTTTAGGTGGATTTTATCTGTCCAGTTGTTCATCATCTGGCTCACCTGCTTGAACTCATTGAAGTCAATGGCAGAGTCATTGCACATGATGCCAATGGTGGCAACCTCATGCAAACCTTCAAAATCTGAGCCCTTAACCTTCTGGCCGCGAAGGAACACGTCACCAATGGGTTCATAAGTAGAGCCAGTGATCTCGAATTCATGGAATGAACTATCGCCGCCTTCAACCTTCTCAAAGATTAATGCTCTAAACAGAAGAACATTATAACATATGTTTTAAATAACAGTCTCTGAATATATGCCATACATCTAAATTCTTTATTCTAGCCCTGTGCAGGAATGTTATTTCGACTTCAGGAAGTTTTCAGGTGGGAAATATCAATTTCTCGCGGTACCGAGACGGGAATCAGTAAGAATTTAAAATAATTTGATGATACAATAAAAAGCTTAATGCAATTTGATATCTATTAGGGTTGGGAAAAGATACAAAAACTCTGGTAAGGTTGCATTTTAAAGATCCGAACAAAAAATTTATATTCTGTAATATTGTAGAATTTCTTTAAGGAAAATATAAATAAAAAAAACATAATTTGTATATTAGTATAGTTCTAAATTGTACGTAAGTTTTCCAAATAAAAACTTAGGTTATGTGGTATAGAGCAATAGGCTAAATCATGGTTTAAATTAGGAGGGATAGCCAGCACACTTATCTTGGTGATACTGAAGTAGAAATTGTTTAGATATAACACTAAAAAACACATAAACACATTGTTAAGGGCAAGCTTTCACTGTCACAGACACAGACAGCTTCATCAGCTGATGAAGCTGTCTGTGACAGTGAAAGCTTGCCATTAACAATGTCTATGTGTTTTTTAGTGTTATATCTAAACAATTTCTACTCCAGTATCACCAAGGTAAGTGTGCTGGCTAACCCTCCTAATTTAAACCAAATAAAAACTTAATAATATTTTGTCTAATAAATGTTGATCAATGTTTTAATATATGGTAAAATAAAAGGCCTAGGGTAAATGCAACTATTGTAATTGTGTCTTTTTAATCAAGCATTTTTGGTATGAATACAAATAAATTCTAAATGTAGGTTTTAAGATTAACTAAAAAAGTTCTTAAATAAAAAAAATCATCACCTGAATTTTAATTACTACTTCCACAATAAAAAATATTTCCCAATTGTTATTTAATGGTGCTCAATAGTTGTGATGACTATGAAGGTAACTGTAAAATAAAAGTGACTGAAATTTTCGGTAACCGTCTAAGGAAGATAATATGGTTAACTTAACTTCAGTAAATTAATTGTATTGTTAATGAGCATTAAATAAAAACTATGAAACACATATATGTTGTCTCGTGGAGTACAAATGGCCATTATGCATTTCAATAAAGCTTCAGTGGTAAATTAAGAAAAGCAGAGGGAAAGCTTGGCTATATAAGTCCAGAAATCACAACAAAATGTGCGTTAATTTGGTTACCAAATTTACTATTATCAAAAACAAACAAAAAATGGTATGCAGCGTAATCCCTGAAATCTTTCTTGTACCAGTTTGGGAAACATTGTTCTTTATCATCAATATAAATGAAACTTCACTATTCAAACTCAACTGACCGGCTAACAGACATCTGGTTGGTGGTGAGTGTGCCAGTCTTATCGGAGCAGATAACAGAGGTGCAGCCCAAAGTTTCCACAGAGGGTAGGGACCGCACAATGGCGTTCTTCTTGGCCATTCTCCTGGTGCCCAGAGCTAGACAAGTAGTGATGACAGCGGGAAGACCTTCAGGGATAGCAGCCACAGCCAATGCAACAGCGATCTTGAAGTAGTACACGGCACCCTGACGTGCACACACATACAACAAATAATAAGGTTGAATCTACAGTTTACTGTCTTCATCATGTAACTACAACAAAAATTCCAGAAGCTTTGTGTCACTTCTCAAGTACAGATTAATAATTAATCAGTGAACGAATCTATCTCATACTAACAGTGAAGGGGTGCTACAAGTGCACTATGATTAACTTTGAACACTAAAATGCGAGATAATAGTCAATTATGGTATATTACTGTAAGATAAGTAGAGGTGGCCAGGCACCCCAAGAACTTGGTAAGTATATAATAACATGTTAGCACTAACCTTTGATCTAAACTTTGAAAAAAAATAGTGTTTAGCTGATATTTATAGTTTGATTATTTCAAGTCAATATATATTAAACAAAGGTAAGCATAATTTTTTATTCATTCATAAATTATTATGTTTGCTTTTAACAAAACTACGAAAGTAGGTCTAGGGTAAATGCAGTTTCTTACAGGTTACAAGTCTACAACAAAGCAAAATCAAGATTCCTACAATTTAATTTTCTCTGTCAATGAACAACAACAAATTCAACATTTGCACATTTAGATTTTTAGGCCCTATGCTTGCGAAAACTCAATTTAAAATAGTTTTCTTTACATCTCTTTAATTAATTGTCATTAGCCAGATTTATTAAGCTA
>CABFOV010000138.1:120929-150700 GCA_902141375.1 Timema poppense
GGGGGAGTAACCTGAAAGAAATGACTTGAGAGTTGTGATAATTTAATTCATTCTATTAAATTTAAATATTATACACAATTGTGTAATAAAACAATTTCAAGTAACTTTAGTGCATAAATTTATGTATAAATAGCCTCAAAATGATATTTTTATAACCCCAATATATTTTTTCAATCATAAAACTACTAAAAACATTCAAATTTTAAATATTTCATAAATTTGATTCGAGTTTGCTTCTAATTGAAAAAATGGACTTCACACTAGTGATGGGTCGAAACAGCTCGTTGACGCGAGCTAGCTCACATAAGCTCGCTCACTCAAAAGAGTCGTTCATGAAGAGTCGTTCATATGAGTCATATCTTTCACCGCATTGCTAGCTCGCTCCCAATCCCTTCACCCCTTCCCTACCCTAAACTTGATGAGCGAGTGCTAATAGTTCTCACAATTCCCGTTCCGAGCGTGCAAATCTGTCTATTTTCTTTCAACTTATGAACGAATTAAGTTTTATGTGTAATTTATCCGAATCCTATTGTGTTTTATTCTTTAATTCTATTACTTACTCATATTACTTATAATAATGAACCTTAGCATATAACCTCTAGTGTCTAATTCACATAATTATGTCTAAGTGATGTTAAGAAAAATTGTTAGTTTAATATTGCAGGCAGTGCTGCTATCTAGTAACGATAGTAAGCATTTATAGTTGATTTTTTCTTAGTAGCGAACGAAGAACGACAGAAGAGTCGTGAATGACAAACACTCCTGACTCTCGCCAGAGCGGATGTACGAGAGCGAAAAAGTCGTGAGTAATGGTGGCGTGAATGACTCGCTCGCGAAGCGAGAGTCATTCGTTCACAGCTCTCGTTCAAGAGTCGTTCAATTTATATGACTCGCTCAC
Organism: Timema poppense; assembly: GCA_902141375.1. Taxonomy (NCBI): domain Eukaryota; kingdom Metazoa; phylum Arthropoda; class Insecta; order Phasmatodea; family Timematidae; genus Timema; species Timema poppense. The sequence continues at coordinate 121,828 of CABFOV010000138.1, forward strand.
GAGCGACCCATCACTACTTCACACAACTCTAATGGATAACAAATTAAAATATTACAAAACCTTTTAATCAACAATAGTGAACACTGTCCAATAAGGATAAATATAAAAGTAATGCTTTAGGGTTGTGAGAATCATTTTTACAATTAGAGGTATACCTGAATCAAATATATGAAATATTCTTAGAGGCAAATCAAAGTTTTAATAATTTTTGTAGTTTGCTTTATGCTTTGGGGTGGGGGGGAACTTTTATATAAATACGGACAAGCAAAATTTGCATTTGTGATAAAACAAATTTTTACAAGAATTTTGTTTTCACAAGAATAACACACAATTAAGCTTTTTTTTTTTCTAAATAAACACAATTTATTTGTAATTTGGCAAATACTACATCATGCAATATCATTTTCAATGCGGTAGCACTGGTGATAGCACTATATCAAGGCTGCCGTCCATACAAATAGTATCAGTTTTTACTTATTTTATAGGTATAAAATGGATCACCAAAAATTGAGTGTTTTCAGGATATCTTAAGTTTTTTTTTTATCCGAGGTTAACATTCAAAATCACGATTTCTGCTTTTACACATTATGATTCCTAAATTTCGATAGATCAATTCTTTGTTTACAGCTTTTAAAAGATTTCACGCTAGGTCCAAGCAATATATATCTTGTTACAAGTGGTCATGTTTGGCAAAATTATCTTCTTAGTTTGGTCTAAGCCTAAGTTGATAATTGATTATTTCGATATTGCTATTTGTAAGACTCAAAGGTTGATATATCGAGTTTGATATTACTAAGCGTGAAATGTTTTGTGCGTATTTATATTTGATTTTCCTCTGACTATGTTAATAAATAGTTAAATACACAATATGAAAGAAAAATTTGGATAATTTTATCTCTTTTACTTAACAAATTCTAATTCAACTCGTATTTACATAAATAATAACATTGGTCTCAGCTTATAATAATCACTTTTTGAAAAAAATAGCACCACTTTCCCCCTAAAAATAGCCTCACCTATTGCATGATTCTATATATAACCTAATACATAAAATCAATGGTTTGTGATATTTCATAAAAAACTGATTGTCAAGTTACTATCAAAGCATACAATATAATCACTTCAGATATTTTCATATGAATATTAGTTTTTAATATACATTACCGCACAGAATCGTAATAATTGAACATTAATGTGTATTTAAAGTGTCAATATTTTTATTAACAAAGCTTTGTAATTGTCAAAGCAGTATTTTTTCCCCCAAAAAAGAGATTGAAGATTATATATTTTCTGAAACAAAGTTGTGGTTTTCGAATCTCTGAGCACACCCCTAAAACGTTTGAAATATATCAAAGCAGGATTTTTCCCCCCCAAAGAGAGATTGAAGATTATATATTTTCTGAAACAAAGTTGTGGTTTTCGAATCTCTGAGCATACCCCTAATATGTTTTAAATGTATCAAACTACTTTTTTCCCTCTACATATAAGCTCACAGAAATTTAACTTACCAAAAAATTAGGTAACATCGCTTTTCTACATCAATTCCCTCCCTTTGTAGATTGTTTGAATGACTCTTGAAAAATAAATCTATCTGCCACAGCTGATAACATACCTTGATCCAGGAGCCCCCATGGGCTGGGTCATTGAAGTGGCCAATGTTGATGGCCCACACAGCCACACAGATGACAGAGATGACCTTGGACAGCTGCTCACCAAATTCGTCGAGCTTCTGCTGCAAAGGTGTCTTAATCTCCTCAGTCTCAGACATCTCAGTACGGATCTTACCTGAAATAACATTTCATCTGGTAAGTGTAAAATAACAAAGAAAAGACTATGATTGAGTAGTTACCAGGTGTTTATAGGAAGAGCTGATCACACACAAACTGATAAATGCATCAAAAAATATATGACATTATGATATAATTATTTAAAAATAGAGTAATCCATTATATATATATATATATATAATTATTTAAAAATAGAGTAATCCATTATATATATATATATATATATATATATATATGATATTATTAAATTCCTATTTTAGTTTTTTATAAGTTATTTATTATGATTAAAAAAACAATTTTTTTAAATGAAAATAATATTCAAATATATAAAAAATATGTATGGTTTTAATGTTTTTTGTGTGTGATAATTAGTAACATAAAAATATATTATAGTTCAATTTCTGATATTCGGAAGGTAGATTTGGAGCCTGCAGCCCATTGGTTGGTTTAATATGATTCCTTATTCATCTGAATAGTTTTAAAATACTATTCAAGATATGTCCCTAGTATAAAATCAGAAAGTTGAATAATTTTAAGATGTGCAAAATCCACTTTTGCACTAATGTGGTTTGATACAGTGTGGCATTTAACTATTTACAAACCTCTAGAGCAGTGGCTCTCAAACTTTTCAGAGCCATCGCTCCCTTGGGTGTATGAATTTATCCTCAGTGCCCCTAACTATCCCAAATGGCAGTTTGTGCTAACCGATAAGGAAAATAATAACACAATAGCATTCAATGATATTTTCTTCTTTAAAATTCAACGAAAGCTTTTAATTGAAATTGATTTAATAAAATTGATGAATTTTAGCCACCAATACCAGCTTTTAAAAGTTTAATAGTCATTTAGAAAGTTTCTTAAGACACCACATGACACATTTACTAACTATTTCATGTGATATTCAATAAATTCTTAATGTGATGGATGTTGAAGTGATACCAGTTTATTGATGCTTGGTTTGAAGTTACTTAGCAGGAGACTAAGATCACCCCCTGCCAACCCTTGGTCTCTTACTCGCCCCTCTAAGTAATCTCACCACACCTCAAAAGGTGATACAACCCACTTTGGGAACCATTGAACCAGTCTCTCTCCAACTACTTACCAATAGCAGTGTTCAGTCCTGTGCCAATCACAACTCCACGAGCCTTGCCTGCAGCAACATTGGTACCAGAGAAAAGAATATTCTTCTTGTCCTGTAAATATAAAATCATATTTTATTTCTATATATGCAAATATATAAATTTTTACATCCATTACTGTTTCCAAACTGTGGCCTGGGTCAGTTTTTTTTTTATTCAAGTCATATATTTTTCCACTACCGGCTGGCTAAGCCTGTTGTAGCTTCATATGTTTTATAATATATCTTAAGACTAGGACAGGCAAAACATCCAGTCCCTGACCATTATTTTATCATTGTGAAAGGGTGAACCCACATTTCTCCAATGATACATTTTTTGGCCATGCCGGGGATTGAACCCAGGGCCTTTTGCTCAGTAGGCAGACACACTACCGACTGAGCTAAGGTTTCAGCTACAAATATATATAAGGTAGTATTTATTCAGATGTTTTAATAGGTTATATATAAAAATTAGACTTGGGTCGAACCCACTATTCTAAGAAACCAAATCTTATATTTAAATCTGAATGTTGATAAAAAATAAAAAACAAACGAGGAAATAAATATAAGTTTATTGGAATGATATAAAATAGAAATAATAACAAATTGTTAACATTTTCCCCTATAATCCATTAATTATATAATAATGTCCATACATTCAGTAAAGTGTTAAATCAATGGTTTGGGATCTGGATGTTAAGTTTTCCCTATAATTATATGAAGTCTGAACTACAATACGGTGGATTAAAGCTATAAAACAAATTTCTATTCTTGTTTTAAAAAATTATAGTATTTTAAATATTATATGACTAATCTGATAGTTTCTTGACTCCTTGAAAATTTCATATCCTTAAAGATTTGAGAGTTCAAGGAAAACCATTAAAAATTATAGTGGAAAACTGAAAAAAAAACTGCATTTTTATAGCTAATTAAGGTATAGGAAAGAAGATACAGGAAAGAGGGATCAGAACATATAAAAGGAACAAACTTAAATGGATTTTAAAATGGACAAGAGTAGGTTATATGAAAACAATAGCATATAGTTATAACTTTAATTCAGAAGCCCTAGAGTTTCCTGAACTACCAAGTGAATACAGACCTGGTTGACAGCTCTGGGGTCAGGTACAGGGTCTGTGTGTTTGATGACGGAGACAGATTCTCCAGTCAAGATGGACTGATCAATTCTGATTGTCGTCGAGTAGATCTTGACTAACCTGATGTCTGCAGGGATCTTGTCTCCCACTGCAATGACACAACAGAGATGAACATTCATTAATGTGGTGCTGGAGTGAAGCACCATTGTCTGGCACAATTTGTTGGGAAGCCGACACTTTTGTTTGATGTAACATTCATTATTATTTATCAATTTTCTCTGTGATCAAGATAAAATAATAGTAAGAGATTGGTAGAATACACATTTTACTAGGCCTGGGTGGGATCCTGAGACTCAGGAAAATGGACTTACTCTAAGGACATCTTATCCATATTGTATGTGCATTTAATGTCAATTTGATATATTATTGTCTTACTAGAGTTGAATTAACTTTTTCCCTCCATTTATTTTATTTATGAAACTGTAAAATGTAATTTCTGTATGACTAAGCTGCCATAGGCTTCTAATTTTATCAGTGAACTATTTTTTTATTTTATTTTTACTGCATTATTGTTTTAAGTTTAAATAAACGTGAAAGCTAAAAATTTGATTGATATTAATTATTCGAAAAACAAAGGCCTAGATCCAAAAAATAGTTTTTAAATATTTGAAGTTTCCGCGAAAAATTGTTATTTCCCGTGATTATGTCATTCCCGCACAAGCCTACGTTTTACAAATCTGAATATTGGAAAAATTTATCAACATAATAAGACATAGGATTATAAACTAATATAAAACAGAGATAAAAATTAATTAAACAATTGGTTACTAAGTTTGTCCTATAATCAACCATCAATGTGTATTATTAGAGCTCTAAAACAAATTCCAAACATTAAAACAAAGGGTTTTTTTTTCCGGATCCCATCTTTAATAATTTAATAATAATGGAAACATAAAAATAAAGTGTGTTTGATTTTATTGACAATGTAATTTAGAATTATGTTTCTGTAACTTTGATGAGATAATTTTATCAGTAATGGAATAAATATTAAAATTAGTTCTGACCCACTCAAAAACAAACAAAAGCAACATAAACCACTAACTAGGCCGTCGAATAGTAAAACAAGAAAAACAATGGTACCTGAAACTTCAACAACATCACCAGGGACAATCTCCTTGGCTCGGATCTTCTGGACTCCGGCCTTGTCCGATCGGACAACCTTACCCATCTCAGGTTCATATTCTTTAAGAGCCTCAATGGCAGACTCCGCATTCCTCTCCTGTTAAAAGACCAAAAATACATTTTAATTATTAATGTGAGAATATGGCTATACAATAACTAATATTTGTTAAGTGCTTATTTTGGAAAATAATATTACCATCAACATTTCCCACTAATTAGTTTGATTAGCGAAGACATATATTTTTATATATTTACACAGTAATATTAAAAAAGTAAAATAGAAGAATGATGTTCATTTATGGTTCAACTATTTTGTACAGCTTTGTAATTTTTTAGCGCATTTACTAGGGTCTACCTGTTCAGGTTATGCACATATGTACTAATTACTCTAATGTGTTTGGGATTAGGAACATTGAATTTAGAGGAAGTGTACCCACATTTTGTATGGAAGGAGAGGGGAAAACCATTTAGGAAACACCACCCTCAGTATACCCAACCAGGATTCAAACCCCAATCTTACTGTCATTGGCAGTCCAGTCTATTTCAAGAGTGACACCTTAGATTGTTCGACCACCAATGCGGGTATTTGTAAATACATCATACCCTTATTATCTTCTATTCTTTTCAATGAGAATAAAGTCTTTGTCAATTTTAATTGGCTCTCATTAATCAAATATTTTTATTTTTTATTTATCACTTCTCAATTATTTTAATTTTATAACTTACTCAATTAATTTTTTTCTATAATGTGTAACCATCGATATCAAGAGCTTGGATGACTGCCCATTAACTTTGATCACAAAAATTAGTTCAAGTACATTGCCATTATAAAGAGATCCAGTTAACGCATGTCTACCTTAAATGAGTATATGAGAAGTGATTTGAATACCAAGATAGGACAATAGTATTGTTAAATTAGTATCAGGGAGCTCATTTAAAATGTAAATTATGAAAACCCAACTGTCATTATGGTACATCTAAGTCAACATGCAAAGACCAGAGAGACAGTGAAAAGAAGACAAAATATGTTTGCGAAGCAATACAATATTTACAAATATTTTTCAAAGAAAGGCCATTCCAATAAACAACTTGAGTAACTCAAATACAACTATAGCTCTTATTAAATGAAGCGAACCTAGTGAATAAATTATCAGGTATAATTGACAAAGGTGGATTTGTTTTGGAAATAGTTTTGAAAGCAAGGAACCAACTGTCTATATTTTTTAGTGCACAACTTGTATGAAGGTAAGTAAGTCTGCCATGGCAAAACTATTTTGAAAATGTGTCCTTGAAATGGATTCAAATGATGAACAGTGTTCAGAACAAATTAATTTTTAAATATGTCATCAGCTTATGTTTAAACATTATGAGAATCAAACCAAATATTATTTCATGATTTGTGTAAGATTGGAGAAACTTTATTTTTTATCGAAATGAATAAACTTAAGATAGAAACGACAGTTCAACTAATCATATAAAGGATATGGAGCTTGTATTAATTTAATCTTCAAAATGTCATAATTAAAAGTTTAAATGTAAATAATATTTCCTTTTCTTAAGGATAACACAGAAGCAATACCTTTTTGTAAAAACTAAAAAATACAGAAAAACTTTAGGTGTACATTAAGAGTAAAATTAATACTGTGCTAATTTTGTAAAAATACAAATATTAGGCCTATCACCTATGATTTAGGTTTAAGCAAACCCTTTAAAATTGCTATAAAATTGTCTTAAATAGAATAATTTCAGTACTGGCATTAATATTGTTATGAAAAAGTTTTTTAAATTTTCTTTGTTTAGAGTTTTTCATTTAAAAATATGGTAGAAATAACGTTACATTAGAATGATAATTTAATATATTCTTGGTCATTTCCAAATATAGTCTCAAGGAGAGGAGACCAGTTTGAATGCCCCATCCTAAGACACAAGAAACTTGCCTGCCATACACCGACGATAGCATTAGCGATGAGGATAAGCAGGATAACGAAAGGTTCAACAAAGGCGGTGAGCTGGCCATCATGCTCTTCAAACAACGCGAGAACCTGCAACACAAACAACAAACTTCCATTAACAAATATCATTAATTACATACTATAGAGTGGAATAAACATTGGCATTTCACTATATGAACATTGTTAATGTGTTCATTTAATTATTGTTTGAACAGACAAATAAAACAAAAGGGGTCATAAATCATTGAGACCACAGTTAAAGACTCTGAAAATCACTACGAGATTAGAATGCTTTCATAACGAGTGAAGACTGTATTTTGACTCCACTATGAATTGCTTGTAACCCATATTCATAATCTAGCCTGCTGATGATGGGAAGATCAGGGTTTGAATCCTAGTAGCCTCTAATGAGAATGGTTTTTAATAAATGGTTTCCCAATCTCCCTCCATGCAAATGTGAGTATATTTACTTTAATATGCTTTCTTCCTCAACCCTAACCCAATAGAGTAATAATCATATCTGCGTACAAACTAAACAGGTAGTGTGACGGAAAAAAAGTATTCAATTCACCCCACCTTCATATACACACATAATTATATATGAATCCACAGAGGGATTATTAGGTGCATTTACTCTAAGCTACCACTAAAAAAATATTTGGAATTAGTTACTAAGATGGGATGGAAGGGAGCATAAATTAAGGCCTGGATTTTTTGTAGTTTTTATAATAACAGTTTTTGGCCAAAATAAATTCAATATTACTTCAATAGATAATTTTAGTTCAATTTGTTATATTATTATTAGCACCGCGTCTTACTACGCGTTCGGGTTACATAATAATCTCAACAGTTCTTGAATATTTGCCATGAGCATTATTAAATTAAGAATTAAGACTTTTTATTTAAAAAGTTTCTCACCACATAACACAATGTTTATGGCAAATTTTCATAAACTGTCGAGATTACTACATACGTAATATAAAATTAGGGTCAAATGTTTCCAATGGGGCAAATTTGATTTATTTAGGCCAAAAAAGTTTTGCCATAATAAAAAAATAAATAAAAAACACCGCCCTTATCTCGGATAACAATGTTAAACGTACTAAGAAACTTTTCTGACCATAGTTATTAAACAGGCCGGCGTGTCAGTGTAAAAGTAACAGACGTTCCGAGCGAGTATTCGCCGATAGAAAGGCATTAAATGGTGACGTTGGATAAAATTAGCGCTGTATGACGTCACACGCGACTGATAAAACGGTAATTCCTATTACTTCAAGCCTTGAGTAATAAAACTGACAACGCACCAACATTCTCGTGGCACGCGCGTCTTCAGAGGGATGTGACGTAGGCCCACTGAATTTTTTTTATCGCGTTTATGGTTGGTTAGATTGACAGGATGTGTACCCCCCGTTTTCGTGGAGGGAGAGTGGAAAACATTTTTTTTTTTAAACCACCTTTAGCACACCCGACCAAGATTCGACCCACAATCTCCCATGGATTTTTACCACTAAAGTCAAAGCTTTCTGTTTCTCGACTAAAAACATAAATTTGCTACGGTGGATTACTTTTCCAAGACATTTCATGGGCCGCAAAAAAAGGCATCGCGGGTCGTCTGCTGGAAGCTCCTTAAATATACACTAACCGGATTAGTCAAACTCTGGGACATAAGATCACGTTTAATTAATGACAGGGAAACTAGGTGTTGTGTCTGATCTGGAAATGGTCTGTATGTTTAGAGCGTGTACGTTAGCTACATCAACCAAACAAAACACGTACGATCGTGACGTCAATCCGCCGGTATCTCAAGTCAAACAAACCAGCCTAGCGCCATTGGTGTACGTACACAAAAAGTCACAGAACTTTGGAACTAGCGACTGGACGAAGAAATGCGGCATATAAAAATAGTTTACGGTGGTTTGGAATGAATAAAGAGTTTTTAGGTCCATATTTTAATAGTTTTTTTTATAACGTATAAACTTTTTTGCCGAAATTAATAAAATATTTCTCAAGTTAATATAGTTTACAGTTATCGACCGTTCTTGAATATTTGTCATGTACCATCGGCTAAAGTAACTTTTTTTTTCTTAAAAAGTTTCCGTACAAATGCCATAACAAATATTCAAGAACCATCGAGATTATTAAATAGGGGCTATCCGTAAATTTCTTAGGGCTTTTTTTTAAACATTATTTTGACTTTAACCTCCCCCCTTACCAACTCCAACTTAAGGGACTGTAAGATTCCCCTCTACCCTACCTACATATTTGTTTACAATTTGGTTATTTTTAGAACTAAGTTTTTTTTCCCTTTATGTAAATGTATGTGAGGTTTAGGGCCAGTTTCTTAGCCGAGTTTAGTAGGCCTCAAGTGCGGCGTTACACTAAGTACAAGACGACACTTACCTAAACCAGAATGGAATAGGCCAGTTTCCTATGCGAGAACGGCCCATTCCATTCGAGTTTAGGTAGGTGTAGTCATGTACTTAGTGTAGCGCCGCACTTGAGGCGTACTAAATTTGACTATGAAACTGGCCCTAAAGGCTGGATAATTGGTTGTGCTGATCACATGACCACTCTATATCCGCCAACAGAATGCGGCCGCTCGGTTGGTATAGCTAGCTTGCGGGTTTAAAGGGAAAGTATTTACAGCTATATGTAATTTTTAAAAACACCTCCAACCGTACCGGTACCCTCGTGGTCTATGCCGTCAAGATCACAATACCAACATACTAGATTGCTAATGTCCAAGTGAGTGAGGTTCGATTCTCTGCCAGGTGTAATGTTGAGTGGTTTTATACATGTTATATACTACTGAGGTTTTCTCAACCTCTCCTTCGAGCAAATGTGGGTACATTGCTTTTGAAATACCGTCCTAGACCGAACCTTAGATTGCATCATTAATAGACAGGCCAAGTAAAGTAAAATCTCTTCAAGTATCGAATATCAAGGCTTTTCTTAAATATTTTTCACTTTTTTTTAAGAAAAAAGATTGTGTTGGTGCTGACGTGGAGGGGGTGCTAAAGGTATGTGGGACTAAGAATCGATTAGCTGCAGACCCTGACGCGACCCCCCCCCCCTCCCGGGTAAATCGAGATGGGGCAGAGATAGAGAGCAGACGTTGATAAAACAGTGATATTACCTAAGCTCTGACTAGGAAATCAGTGAACGTAGCAACGTATCAATTATAATCAATTACGGGGAAGAAGGACACAGCCGGGAGCTCGGGGTTCGAATCCCATTTGAGTGTATTGAGAGAGGATTTTCCTAAACTGTTTTTCAATCTCCCACCACGCAAATGCAGATACGCTTACTCAAAATGCAACTTTCCCAGCCTAAACAGAGAGAAACGCGTCAAACCAGACGGGTGGAAAATGCGCGCCAAGGGAGAGTATATTTATGATCGCTGTATCCGGCGCTATCAAACCGCAAACTACAGCATCCGGATGTATGCTACGCAGAGTGGAAAGCAAAGGAAAGGGACGTTGATACTTAAAATGTAACTTATCTGTCTTAAAAAATATATTTAGTAAAGCGCTAAGAATGGGTGATCAATCATCATATGGCCCGACAATGGTATGCAGGTAAGAAACATATAGTCGGATAGACATAGGAAACCTTTTGAGTAGTGTAAAAAAAAGTAGTTAATCATGACATGTAATTATATTAATATTACTGATGTCAACTCAAAATTGACACCGAGCACACCTGTTAGCGAACGAGTACTTAAAGTAGATTGGAACTTTATAATTACTACTTGAAAGGCTCTTCATACAGCGACATATTATATTACAAATATCACACAGCTAGCAGCGATGAGCACGGGGTAAAGGATGTTAATCTCTTCTTGTCTTATTTGCCGGTGAGAAGATTTGAATTTCCCCCGGGTTTGCTAAGCCCTTCCCCCTCTACCCCCTCAAAACCCAATAGTTTCTCTCTTTCCCACCACGAAAACGAGACTACATTTTCTCCAATAAAAGTCTACTTTTATTATTAGTACCCCATTAGCGTAACTAAATGCAAATAGCCCGGTAGGGGTATCAATTCACTGTGTAAAAACGCATCTAAATTATTAGCACCTAATAGAGCTTATTGATTTAAGTATGATAGCATTTTGATATGAAGAACCTTTTAAAAAAACACAATTTTTGCGGTAAGCATTAATAACATTTACTAAACTACAAATGTTAGCCGCAGGTTACACGACTTTACGTATGAATATATTAAATTAGTTTAAGTATTTTTTTAAACTGTGGACATAGTCCAGCGGGTTTCAGAACGATAACCGTACACAGCCTCTAATTCAAGAGCATGCGCGTTAGCGATCTTCTGTCAGCTGATGAGCTAAACACTAAATACACAGTAGTACGCTACCTATTTGCATTACGTACTTCGATGGCTTGCGAGAGCTAAGAACGTAGCTACAATCCAATTTTCATTGGAAGGGCCTTGACAACTAGGAAATTTACAAGATCTACTTTTACGTATTATACGTTTTTATACGTAAAGTCGTGTGATCTGCAGCTGTCACTTTAGATATATAGTATCAATGCCTCTAATATAAGATAATACTAAAAATATAGTGAAATGTTAACAATGGTGACCGCTAAAATAAATTGTTCATATTTTATATAAGCGTTTGTCTGGTCTAGTGGTCAAAGTTTCTGGCCACAAGTCCAGAGGTCCCGGGTTCGATCCACGCCACTTTCAGATATTCTGTGAAGCAGTGGGTCTGTAACGGGGTAAACTCAACCTCGTAAGGACAAACGAGGAGTTATTTTAATAAATAAGTAGCAGCTACGGTCTATAAAACTGAGATTAACGGCAGGAGGGTCAGTTGTGCTGACCACATGACACCCTCTCTTCACAAAAGTGTCGGCACTATTTTCTCAAAAAAATCGGCGGTCGCTCGGTAGGTATGTCTCAACTGCAGTCTGACGCAATGGAGTTTTTTCCCCCTACCTACCATAATCCTATTAAAAATAAATGTTCAAGGCTTTACTGTTAGAGACATTTTATTTTAACTCAAGTATAACTGGGTATTAAAAAAAAAGTACTTCAAGTGGTCAAACAGTTAATTTATAACTTAACGACCGCCCCGTTAAATGAAATGGTTAATCAAATGAAGAGTTGACTATTAAAGTACTAGTTTAACCGATGAGATATAGATTTTTTTTGTATTGATCAATTTTCGTCTAATAGTAGGCCTATATTTTTTAATTTTTGTTGTTGTGGTATAGTAGGAATTTAATTGATATACGGTTAAAATTATACAATCATTATAATGATTTAAAAAAATAAAGGACTAATGCCTAATAATACATTTATTATAATATAGATATTTAAGCATATACGTATTTATATTAATATGAATAGTTTATAAACATATATATGTACTATATATTTATATAAGTTTAATATATTTTAAATTAAAAACTCGTTAATTTATAACTTAACGACCGTCCCGTTAAGTGAAATGGTTAATCAAAGGCAGAGTTGACTATGAACGTACATGGTATGACCGACTCAGCAGGCATGGGCTCAATTCCCTATCAGTTTCCAATGGGAATTGTCACAGTGTAGTTTTTCATCCTTTCACAAGATAAATAATTATATCTAAATATGTAGCCACACACACAAAAAAAGTACTAATCCGTGAAATTACTAATTTTACCCTAAATGGGTCTTATTTTTACTTTCATTAGTCAAGGTACAATAATTATCAAAATACTGTATCATAACAAAAAGTTTTCATTTTTTCCTTGCAAACATTAGCATTATCGCGAATGGTGGAAAATAGGAGCATGGCAAAAAGAAACTTTTAGAAAATACAAACATATTTATTGCGGACGACCTTGAAAACATTTTAGGAAATCACCAAAGAAAATTTTATAGGTATTGATAATATCTATCATAAGTGACAGATGAAGATCACATGACTTGACGTTTGAATACTTGAATATAGATTTAATAACTTTTCTATGAAAATTGAATTACTTTAAATATTGAAATTTCCACGGCAAATTAAGTTGATACTACGCTTTTTTTTAGATTGTAAAATATTTCAAAGAAACCGTAAATCGTTAAGTGGTCGTATATCGAGAAAAGCTGGCGGCTATTCCTATTTATTTTTTGTCATATACATTACAGTAATGACAACAAGAGGTTCGTATCATGACTCTTCCGGTCGCTAAATAACTAGCACACTGGCAGTTTGGCATTACAAACGTGCTAATAAAACAACTAATTCGTTCAACCTCATTCAGTCTTAAGACGTTATCTGCGAGAGAGCAGAACGCGCTTATTACAAGGTCGCAACCTAGAGATTGCGCAGAGATTTACTGCGCACAGCTATCAAGATCGTAGTTTCGAGAAAGAGGTAAGTAACTTTATGTAGGGAAGGAATAAACCGCGAGATGAAGAGAAAAAAAAACATTTATTTGTTATATTTGATTGGACTCGAAGAAAACAGGTTGATAGGTATTTTTTTAGCACCACGGATTACTTATCATTCGGGCCATCTACATTAACATATTCACACAAATTAGGAAGGGATAAGGATAGGAGAGCAAACTGCAGCTTCATGTGCGTGGAGGGAGTGTGGGAAGCTATTTTTTTTAAACTCGGTACATCCAGCCGGTATTTAAACTAGATAGTAATCGTGAAAATAAAGCTCTAACAGGCAAACAAAAATGTTTTAACTTTTAAACCACATGCTTAGCAATAAAACAGGGTTGAAATCGTTGAGCGGATTAATGAAACATTTTTAGTTATTTTGGGATAAATAAAAACATTGCTTCCAGACACAAAACATCCTAACTTTTTTTTTAAAGGTGAATCTTGTATGTTCTTTGTTTCTGTATGTTTAATATCTTACAGTAGACCCTAGTGTTAATTTAATACTGTACTGTATTTTATTTAGTTTATATATTATTATTATTATTATTAGCACCGCGTCTTACTACCCGTTCGGGATATACGCACTTACGCTAATGTGTAATGGTAACCACGGTGGAGGCCTGGCATTCCTCACATTCACAAGATGTCTTGTCAGAGGTGAAGGAAAGGTTTGGTAATCAGATAAATTTTTGCCGCGACCGAGGATTGAACCCCGGCCACCTTACCCCTAGGCTGCCAGGTCACCGACTAGTTTATATAGTTTGTTATAACAATATAGCAGTTAAACTAGCCAGGAAAGGCGGGACTACTCACGCAAAACGAAGAAATTGATAAAATCTGTACTGATACATGTATGAATTGGTGTTTGCAATTTTTATCCATAAATAAGAATCTAGCAATGTCCGTGTTCGTGAATCGGTAAGGGTTTAGTCGCATGAGTCCATGTTATTTTTCCGGGGAAATCTAAGCGGTCCATTATAAAAACGAATCCACTATTAAGATGTGTTCGCTAAGTTAATTTTCTAGCTTACTAAGAAAAGTGGACTGAACAATTGATTATTATTAATGGTATGTAGGTCAGCACCTTAACCTCTAAGCCACGATTAGGTTAGTGGAAAATAAAAGCATAACGTGAGGCATTTCGAACGTTAGTGCACTGCTAAGACCCAATTTATTGCCCACTTTCGAAATATTGTTTCAAAATTAAATTCGTATTGAAGCGTGCTTAATTTTACAAATATTATTCCCTGTTATCCAAGTCTTGCTGGCTAGTATATATATTATCCGGATAGTGTCGTAAATGAGATCAATTACTTTCTATTTCTGACCTTAACCATTGCACCTGGCTAATGCTGGCATCTCCCGGCTAATATCGACATTATCCAGATTTCGATCATTACCCGTAACAATTACACTAAAACTAAACACACCTTTTTTTTAAGCGGGGACGGGGTGGGCGCACTCCACAGTTAAGGGACCACGGCACATATTTCACAATTCAGTGTGAAGTCAATCGAGTGTAAAATATCCCCCTATTAACTGATATTTCGAAACGTCGCTGAAGTATTAATGTCTCAACTCCTCAGTTTGTTTATTTAGTTCAAGTATCTAACCCTCAGTACATCAACGGCTTGGAAATTATCTAAATCCACTGCATCAGAATCTCAATATTGCGAAAGTGTTTCGCTAACGTACACACATTCGTTTTGACTGTTTTGCATCGCTAAGCGCCATGTAACTTGGCAGACGTCAGAAAATGTGGACGATTCAGGTCGCATGCCTCTCAGCAAATACACTAAGGGAGTTACGCTGCTTACACAATTTTAAAACTTAAAACTCGGACACGCGTGGTTTTTTTTTACTTAGATGTGTGACTTCAGTACAAACATAGTTTAATTTTATTCACATGAATGATATAAACAGTTGGTGAATATATATCATGGTCATAGCGGCATTAGATGACACTTTTTAAATTAAAGAAAAAAGTTTGTCGTTAAATTCCAGGACCCATGACATATTTAAGAACTGGTGATATCACCATATTAAGAAAATTAAACTATGTTTCGATTGAAGAATTATTTGCTTCATTTTCACCAAAACCTACATACACTCACCCCTTAAGGTGGGTTGAAAGGGAACGCGAGTCAAAGTACATATTTTTTTATAGTTTTTTATATATCAGCACTTATTTTTTGCAAAATTAATAAAATATTGCTTCAGTAGATACATTAAGAACGTTCTCAATGATGTAATCTCCATTGTTATTGAATATTTGTCAAGGGCATGGTGAAATTTGAACATCACTTTATTTATTTTAAAAAAGTTTTTCTATTCTGATTGGGTATCATCAAAAGTTAGTTTAGTGAATAAAAAATATATTTGCATGAGTTAAAATTACAGTTTACTAATTATTACGATTTTATCGGTAGTGATATCAGAATGACAGCTGTAAATCAAGCCAAGGAGGGGACAGGAGAGGAGGGTAAGTGGAGCCATTTCCCTTCTTCGAAGTCACAAATAAGTATAAATAACATGACATTAAGAATAACGTGCACTTATGTATGATAAGTCGAATGCAGAGGAACATTTTTCGAGCAGGCTTTTCACTTCATATGCTAAAGGTGTTCCGGTTGTACACATTAAAAAAAAATTCTCTTATTTATTTGTGAGGTATTTAACGTGTACTTTCTGAACCGGCTGATTATGTCAGCACAAGAGAATTTCTAAAAGCGATAACTAAAGGGCCTACTAATTTTACTGGGAAAGATATTTTCATTTGTCTTCCAGAGTTTGTTTACATGCCACAATCGACATGGAACCGAGGGCTTACTCTTCGAAGAAAGTCATGTTACGGACTTTTATCGATCCAGAAAAATCCATCGACCCCAGCTAGGTTTGGACCCACGACCATTGGGTCCCGAGGCAAGCACTTTACCCCAAGACCAACGAAATTATAGTTTTGTTTCGTTGTATGCCGTCCTTTACCACCCACGCCTCTCACTTTCTTTTTTGTGAGAGTCAAATGGATTCCTTGACATATGAATATATGACAGTTTTAGTAAAGTTCGGCCTTTCCGGATACTATCATTCCTACTGTGTTCTTATTTAGTCCAAGTTTCGTTGAAAAAACCTTAAGACCCCTAGAAAAGACAAGATTTAGCCTATTTTCCCTTATTCTGGCGTCAGCTTATATGCTCCGCAGTTTCCACTCACGGCACATATAAGTAACAATAATATTGGTGACCTGGCGGTCTAGGGGTAAGGTGTCAGACTTCTATGCTGGAGGCCGGGGTTCAATCCTCAGTCCCGGCAAAGATTTATCTGATTACCAAACCCTTCCTTAACCTCTGACAAGACATCTTGTGAATGTGAGGAATGCCAGGCCTCCACCGTGGTTCGGATTCCACGTTAAACTGTAGGTCCTTCATTTCATCTCACAATCACTCTACCATTACACATTAGCGTAAGTGCGTATAACCCGAACGGGTAGTAAGACGCGGTGCTAATAATAATAATAATAAACAATAATATGGTGAAATGTGTGCACGGGATGAGTTGAGTCAGGCGCGGCCAACAAGGAAGGAGGAAACTGTTGACGCGGGTCACGATGCTAGTGTACAGGTGACGCGGGTACTGTGCCCGCAGCTCTCAGCGAGTGAAAGGTCAAGGTGGCGGCGAGTCTTCGGCCCACACAAGTACCTCTCTACATAGATTGTGAGTGTATTGTTAAACTCTTTCACTACCGTCTGGTAAAAAAAATACTTTTGAAAAAAAAAAGTTTATTAGTTTGTAAACAAAAACATGAAACCCCTTCCTTCCCCCATATTGTTAACGTTATGTTTATTACCTTTTTTTTTGTAATTTTTTTGCATGGGTTAATAATTATTTTTATGTAATTTATATATGTATCTTAATTATTAACATAAAAGTGTGAATTAATGGTGCGAAATATTCACAATAAGCACTGTTATAGAATACATTTAAATTTGTTGTACTAAATACTCGTAGGTAAAGTTAAAAACTTATTTTAATTAGCCTACATCTAATTCAAATTCTAAAAATGGCATTATTAGTGAATATATGAATTATTGCAGTTACAAAAAACTCTAAAACTATTTTAAATCTAATGACCTTTAATCCACATTTCGACACTTAATTATTGAGTCGATTTGGGATGGCTAGGGTTCTGCGCCATTCTCGTGCGTCTATTTATGTCTTAAATAAATATTGTTCTGACCCCCCTCCCCACCTTTTCAGAAAAAATAACGCTCGTAAATCCCCTTTCCCCTAAGGTGCTTACATAATACTTTAACGACCCTTAATACAAAGTGCAAAGAAGAGCCCAAAGTGTTACAATCCACCCTTTAATTATATGCGCTCCGTCGTGCCACAAAGACGGTGGTGGCGTTACAAGCTTTACACGACGCATCCATAGATGTGTTAAGGAGGGGATGTATAGGACAAGAGAAACGGAAAGTGTTTTTGCAGATTTTAAAGCAAAACCTCTTTTGACCTAAATAGATAAAATATTGCTTTAGTACAAACTTAAGAGTTTAATTTTCTTCACATGATGATAACAGATTGCATATCTGTCATGAGCATAACAAACTATTTAAATGAAGAAAGAAAAAAAGCCATTAAACTCCAGGACCCAATTTATAGATATTCAAGAACTGTTGATATCGTATGAAGAAAACTTAACTCTATATTTATATTGGATTTATTTTGACAAAAAAAGTTTTGATATAAAAAGAGTACAAACACAGAACTTTTCTTGAGTCCCCTACATCCCCACCTTAACGTTGTTAGTTTGAGGGAGTATATGTGTGAAGTTGTTGCTTAAACTGTATGGGTGTTGAACAAGGTTATGTAAAAAAAAAAGAGAGATGCCGAAGTTGGGAGAGGGTCTTTATGAACATTGGAAATGCCTAGAAATTATCTAAGAGGGTATTTTCATTTAAAAGGAATTTCTTCCCAGTTAGACTATTTTTATTTTTTCTGCACTGTTAACATATGGTATATAAATTGTTTCGTCTCTAAGCTATATCTATTATTTTATCTTAGATTTTGGACAGGTACCAAATGACATTCAAAATGTGGTCCGGGCACATCAAGAGGCCGAAGAAGGTATGCTAAGGTTTGGAATACCGGCGAAAGTGACCCAGTTTAACGACTGCAATTCATTCCTAACGCAAGCGTACCCGTTCTAGTTTTAACAATAGCGGAGTAGATTTTGTTTTAATTTCTCGTGGAACATGTCCTGATGACCCCATATACTCTCTCCCACCCCGTCTTATCTCAACAGCCTACTTACGGGCACGCGACGAACGACACAAGTGATAAAAACATGTACGGGCGACTTCCTTAACACCAATACAGGCCATTTCACAATTCAAGACAGGCACACGACCTCATGTGATCAGTCAGTGGTGCACCCTGAGAGGAAGGGGGCAACAGGGGTATTGCTTCAAACCCCACACCCCCTTTCCACCAACACAACAGAAAACTATTTGAAAACAATAACATGGAGTTAACATACGTAGCTGTAATGATTTAGATTTTTCATTTCGTAATAATTCAAATCAAAAGTTTCTAGCCTTAATATATTTCAAATTAATGAAAAGTTTCAGAATATTAACTCAATGCATCCACAATTCCACATGTGTTAGTAAGTCTTCTCCCACACCTGGGCGATCTTTTATTTATTTAATAATTTAATTTAAGCTTTTAGAATGATTTTCCTCTAAATATATATCAGAAGAGAAGGCTCATTTCCTCACTCGGTCCACAGCCTTACTGTAGAACGGGCCGTGATACTTTAATCTCAAATTACTCACTGTTTATAACCTCGCAGTAAAACATTCCGCGACGCGCTAATCCATAAATTTCAAGTTCTCGTACACACAAATATAATAATTATGGGTCAATTAAAATAAAATAAAAATAAATTTCTTTAACATAGCTGAATTCACACATATATAAAATTAAAACCTGACCTGTGATTAAATAAAAATGATGACAGTATAGTTAATTCAAAAGAACGTAAGACTACACGAGACCGAAACAAGAAACAGAATCTTCCAAAGAGGCTTCATCAACACGTCGGGTTCCTGAAGCAGATGTATACAAGAGACTCCACAACTAGACTACAGTACCCACTCCCCCCAGGGTCGGTTTAAGGGCCAGGGTCATCAAACACAGCACCAATATAACCTACCGTAACCTGGGCATGATGTGAAAATAATCCCCAAAGCTCTAACTCCTCACCTAATGTAACCACTCTAAAAAAAGTTATTTTACAGCTGCCATCTTGGAAAAATAAAAAGACGCCAAAAAGCAATCCCACGCGGGTGCAAAATTTATCTCGGACCGCCCCTGGACCCTCCCAAAGAATAATCTTACATATTATAGTGATCAAGGTGTGTCGAATGTATAGTAAACATTTTAAGGCCACCCTTACGCCTATATACTCTAAAGGTAAGACTATAACTTTATACAAAGGCTTATTTAAAGTGCCACCCAAGATAAGATTTTTTTTTAAATATACGAATAAAAAATTCAATACATTAAATGCTCTCCTTCTACCCACACATAACATTTCCGGATGCGTCACTTCACGTGATTATTCAATCATGTGTATGGAAGTTATTGTTTTACAAACTGTCACGATTAGTTTCAAGGTAACTCGTACCCGGCCGGCTTCGTCCTATTACAAAGACAAATCGTAACAGGATTTAAAAAAGATTGACACCCTCCCGCACTGATGTGACCGCAGAAAAAGGCGTCAGTATCACCTAGTCCAATTTGCCGGTGACGACGAATTTGGGTTCCGAATTCTAGCCGGGTGTAGCGAGTTTTTTTCCCCTCCTAAATGGTTTACTACTTTACCTCCACACAAATGCGGGCACACTTTAACTCTAATCCTACCTAGTGTAAGTATAAGGAGAGCCCAGACGGATAGTACGGCGTTGAGCACGGGGGAAGTACTACAGAACGTTGTTAACTCTAATTTAATGCTAAGATACAGTAGTTTTTTTTCAAATTATATTTTTGATAAAGGACAGCTATAGCTCGATGTTGACAACTTTGACCACTCTACATTAATTATTAGTTTTATTCATAAAGGTTATTTTACATAGGGATCCGAGTATGAACACGCATAGCTCAATTAAAAGGACTTCATTTCCCCGAATCCCCCATAACATGCTACAAGTTTGTTCTCATGAACTGAACGCTGTGTCGACTGCTTCTGGGTAAAACATAAAACATAATCCAGACTTTGACGTCACTACGGACATGCACAGTTACTAATATTTTTTTCCACCGCCATGCCTCACTACCAGTTTGTGTTATATACATAAGGCTATATGAATACATATTTAAAAGAAACGGAGGTAGCTAATCTACAGAGTTTAAATGTAACCATACAGTGTATCTAAGAAAAATTCGAACCTCAACCGTTCACAATAGTGTATACTTCGATTCTGACGAAGAAGACGGCGTGATCACCTGTGAGACTTTATAGTAGTACTAAAAAAAGGCCCTCACAGTTAACTCGCACGATATGGTTTTTTTAAAACTTAAAAACTTTAAAAATTATAAAATACGATTTCTAAGCTTTCATAATTTGTGTTTGTTAGTAGTTGTTTATCATTTGTTTCGGTGTAGAACTTTAAAAAAATATCTAATTTGGTTGACGTCAAGTAACTTTTGAAACTTTGCAACCAGCATAAAAACAAATTTTATCAAAATGTAGGACCTATATATAGAAAATAAAAAGTCGCTGCTACCAATAATCGATTCAAAACATGCGATACCGTCGTATAACACATAGGTTTGTAAAGACAGCAGGATTCTGACAGGAAGGAACTTTAGGAATTAAAAACTTATGTTTTTTTTGTTCAGCAGTGATAACATTTAACTTATTAAGTAAATTTTAAACACATTGATTTAATTCTATTAAAAGTGACAGTTGCAGATAACAAGAATTGACATATGAATATATGAAAATGGTCTTAGTAGTTTTTATAATTGCCAAAATAAAAAATTCCTTACTATCTAAATCATACTGTATAATCTTACGAGTTAGCAAAATAATAAAAATACTACTTACGAAAGAGATGATAGCGGCTAGCAGTAAAATTTTCACTAACAGATCGTCGAACTGTTCCAAAACCAACTGCAATATGGACTTGCCTGAAAAAGGTTACACACAATTACACAGATGCGAACACCTGACGTTTATTCACTATACTCAACACAAAATAAGTTAAGGTGGGGGTGATTTTTTCACTAGAGTTTACTATACTTGCTACTCGAGAGCCTTCCTACGCCCGTTTAACCGGGATAATAGATACAAGAATGAAAACTTATCGAATTGCGGTTTTCTACGTTCTTCATCTGAAAACAGAAGAATTTGCATCAGTTTTGACACATTTTTGAACGATTTTTTTCCTCATGCTTTTTATATATGGTTAAACTGTTACACGTTGGTCTCAATTTGAATGTCTATTAAAGTAGAATACAAAAAACCACACCACCATGAAAATCTGGTTCGAGTTGTATTTGATACCCAAGCCAAGACTCAGACTCCTTCATAAATGGCTAAAGTATTCAGGATGATTCGCAATTGTATACAATAAAGTGGTGTGTACTCCACACTGAAAAAGAAACTAAGTTTTATCACAAAATATTGTCGGAACTGCTTTGTTATTGAGATAACGCAACATTTCGGGGTAGCATTGCGCAAGCATCGCACTCAGTTACCTACTGTGATGTGAAGTTGCCATTAGGACGGGGTAGCAATACACAAAAAGGGAACTGATCAAGACGGTTCTGATTTACGGTGAGGAACGACAGAATTCCACTGCCGCTGTACGTTTTCCTGTCCAACAACACCCAATCCAAGGGCATTTGTGACAGTTAATCGTCGCCTGAGGGAAACCGGTCCTTTGCACCTGTGATAGTCAACGCTGGTAAGCCGCGACGTCGCAGGACTATTAAAGTGGAGGAGGCAATTCTGCAGTCTGTGGAACGTTCATCGGACTCAAATACACGGCGATTAGCCGCTAGTCATCCACCTGTCCATGTGGAAAACCGGACATGACCAAATATTACTGTACTTCTTCCACTTGAAACCTGTGCATTAGTCGAATCCAACTCTCGATTTCGAGTGCTGTAGGACATTCTGCGAGTGGCCACTGCACCACCACGCCAGATCCCCAAATCCTCAGCAGAGTACTGGCTTGCAGTTGCGGAGGCAAGCTTTCAAGGCTTCAAACGAAATAGATTTGGAATTTTGTCTACTTCTTAGGGGTTTTAAATAAAATTGTCTTGGTAGCACAAGGAATTTTCCTCAAAAATTTGCAAATATAATATATTTCTTTCTAGTGTATTTCGTTTACAAAACTAGGAGGCAAAAAGTTTATTAAAATTGGCATAGCATGTTCATTTTACCAGTGAGAGAATTAAAATAAAATCTTTTAACTCAAATGAATACCTAGAGCTCATGGCACTTCTTTTTAAATGTTAATATATAAAGTTTACAATATCAAGGTAAGACGGGAGCCGCCGTGAGAAGACGGGGCAGAGGGAACCGTGAGTTTGGTCGGGTCTTTTACTTTGTATCTAGTTTAAACACTACCTAATTATCTTTTTTTTAGACTTAAATATGTATGGACACACATTTTAACCTTTTTTTTTAAATAACCTACTATGTGTTGAGTATAGAGAAACTGAGTAGTAATATAAACATAAAATATATTAATCTCTACTTTAAAACAATGATTAGGTACCTTTAATCAGAAAAAAAGTTGGTAAAATAATGACAATTTCTTGAGAATATTAAGTTAAAAAATAAATTTTACACATTGGCGTTAGAATAAACGGTTTGAAGAATGCAATTCACTAACATGTACAAAGCAACACTTTTTTTTAATAAAGTGCTTATATTATGTACACCCTGTTAAAAAAATGGGTAGCAAATAATGATTTAATCAACTAAAAATCAACAGTAAAAAAATGCCGCTATTATGGACACAGGTACCTAAGATAAGTGAATCAAGCAAGGTAAACTTTTCAAGTAAATGAAGTAAGCCCTTCATTTACAATGAAACCTAGCAATATTACATCGCACTTTTCCACTAAGGCGTAGCTTACAATATAGGCTCAAAGTGTAGTCCGACAAGGGTGCTACCATTCGGGATAACTGAGTGTAAGTATCTGAATAAAAAAACCTTTCTCAATTTTCGGTATACAAATATATTAAACTTGAATTCAAACGCGACAAAACTAATTTGATTTAACTTTTTTGTTCTAGTAAAAATAAAGTTTATTCTAAATTAGGTTTCACATAAAAAAAATCGTGTTAAGATTAAAAATCCCCGCCTGCTAACTAAATCTTGACAACCTTTCTGCCAAGAAGTATACCAATTAGTGATGGCTTCACCTGATGCAGCCTAGCTGCTCTACTTGGAGTTGAAGACAAGTATAGGAAATAGAGGGATATGCTACTTTAACATCACAGGCATGCAACATGACAGAAACTAATGGCTAAGATACCACTCACTACTCAACCAGGGGTAAAAACCTCTCGGACAATTATTTTATTTTAATGGGTGTTTAAGGTGCCTAACAAACAAGATTCAAGATTTATTAGCGCTTGAGACATTACAAACCTCTAAATGAAAGCAAATATGAGAGCCCGAATCCCTTGCACCTAAGAGTGAAATCCGAATCAGTCTCACATTAAGAGGAATCTAACTAAGTTTGCCTGGAGGGAAGATGTAAAAGATGCCGCCTTTATCAGGTACAGCCGGTAGGGTCTGAAACCCGAACCGCTTGTTCAGAGTCGGGCCAACTACCAACTTGTATATAAACCAATGTTAATATATTTAATGATGAAACTTAGAATCTTCCATACAAGGGCAACACATGCAAAAAAAACTGTGCTAGTGAGGATAAAATGTAGTACTCACCCTCTTCGGTGGGCAGCTCTGAAATGAAAAGAAATAAAATATATTAATCTAGAGTCATCAAACAACAATAGTTACAGATTGAGTCAAATAGGAAGGAACTTTGATATTTCTAAAATATACTAGCTCAATTTGAATACATTTGTACAAGACACATCATCTGCAGTTATAAATTTTCATAGATATTATAGATTTCCCTATGAAATAAATAGCCCTACTAAGTATTATGTAAGAACATTATTCAATTTTGGACTCCCATCCCCCTTTTCCCAGTCTTACATTATATTTGTCGACTGTTTGTAATTTGTTAACAGAAATAAACACTATGTTTATGCAATGTCTGAATGTCTGGTATTTATTAACGTATAGGTGTAAAACAATTATGCAAATACAATAAACACTGTTATAAAATGAATTTAAATATATTGTACTAAATAAGTAACATTAAAAAACGTTACAGAATTGTAAAAAAAATGGTTTTACATTTAATTTAATTTATAAAAATATTTCAAATGAATACATAAATGATTATAGCTAGGCTATTAAAAACTCTCTATTTTTAATTTGATGACCAAGGCCTTGACTCCACATCTAGACAATTAATAATTGTTCTTATTCCATTCAGGGTGGCTGGATCACTGCACCATTCTTGCCCGTCTCTGTCTCTTACATAACATTGTTCTGAATCCCCAAACCTCCCTTTCCATCTTGCCAGCAAAAATAGTCTACGTTCGAACTCCCCTTCCCCGCTAATGTGCTTATCTAATACTTGAAAGCTGCCTGATATAGTAACAGATCATTTTTTATGTCGAGTGCAAATATATTATAAGTTTTGTTAAAAGTTCCTTCCACCAAAATCACACATAACTAAGTATTACAAGATAATGGACAATATTGTAAACACAATTTATAAGTAAAATATATGTCTGTATCTAATATATTATGTTGGATGAGCAATTAATTCATTATTTTGGGTTACGCGAAACCCTAAACAAGTAATTTTTAAGGTCTCATAGCTCATACAAATACAGGGATTCACATTAATTATATGTTATTAACATTTGTATTCATTTCTTGAAAAGGGATACATTCTAAAAAAAAATATCTTTTGTGCTCGAGTGGAAATCAAATAAGCCCTAAGGTGTAGTGTGAAGAACATTGTTCGCCTACGTGGCAGAGTGGTTAGGGAAGCCTACAGTTTAACATTTTTGGGAACCTCTGGGCTAAAGCGTACACATAAATACGATAGTGTGTGATCGATAAATTAAATGTAATATCACGATTTAAAAAAACAGGGACAAGTTTGAATACAAAGTGTGCCCATAATTTTAGCTTTTTGGGTGCTCTCTTATTGAAAATTGTAGAAACCAGCAATTTTATACTCCAGCGTAATATTGTTATCTAATTTCACGGCTAATCGGCTGTCAGATGGGCTCCTAAACTTTCCATTAACACTTCAATCCTGCAACTACAGTCCAATTTTCATGTGAACTATCTTATTTCACCTTTAGTATTAGCTATATCATGGATTCATACGTCAGTTTATGTGATCTGCAGTTTTTACTTTTGATAGATATCATTCCTATAAAATAACACTAATAACAGTTTTCTATTATAGGCGCGTTCAGGTTATACGCATACACGATAATTACTATAACGGGGTAGGGATGAGGATGAAAGCATTTTAGATGTAATCTACCAGCATTTTCATGAAAGGATTGGGAAATCAGTAGACCCGACCGTGATTCAAAAGCCAAGCTCCCTGTCATCATCAGGCTAGTCTAACAAGATAGCGACTCCTCAAGCCATTCGGTCACTCAAGAGGGTTGTAATAAAATAGTAAAATCTTACCATTCATTATTGATGGCAACAAAAAAATAAGTTTATATTTTCTAAAAGCGTATTTATGCCAACATTTTAGTAAGCTTGTAATGAACCAATTCGATCAACTATAACCTCCATAATATTTCCGAAACGGGTCTGTATTTAATCGTAACAGAGTGCCCATACCAATCGTTCAAACGTTAACAAAAAGAGCCGTGAGCTTCACCTTGGATTGAGAGGAAAAATAAAAATAAAAACATACCACAAAGAATATCTTGAGAACAGGTATTTGTTGTAGAAAGTTGTTAGCACACGACCTTTACCTTAACGCACCCGGCAGTCCGGACAAGTACAAAATCTGAATATACAATTTGAATACATTTTTATTCAAGAGCATTTTAAGTGGCGCTAACGCCTAAAAGAAATATAAGGAAAATTATTAAGAAAATAATGTTTGATGTGTTTAGTATGCAACTCCAAACCAACGATTTTAAACCTTTTTCAACTCGTGATATACTGAACAAGGCGCTATAATTGTCAACGTACACTATCAGTTTTTAAGGAGAGATGTTAAAAAAAAACAAGGTCAGGATTAAGATTGTGTTTAGCCTAAAAGTTAAACAACTAAAAATTCTAATAATTGTGTTATCAAAAAAATAGTGTTGATCACGGATTTAAAAAGATTTATTTTTAATCCTCTATTTTTTTTCTCGCTTCATTTTTATCTTCCCTCAAACTCCTACGGCCCACCGGTTGAAAAACGCTGCTCTAGACTTGAGAGGTGGTTCTCAAAGTTTTTCTCGTTCACAGCAGACTATTTATTTGTTGTGAGCCCACGCGGTACAGTGAACTTGTGTGTGCTTTGCAGCCCATTATAGTGGTCGAGTAATAAGGAACTTACCCGCATTGGTGGCCCCGAGGACAAGATATCACTCTCAGAGAGTCTGGTTTGCCAGTGACAAAGGTCAGGGTTCAAATCCCAGCCAGATGTACTGGGGGTGTTTCCCCCTAAATGAATTTTCTTATGTACTTCCACGGGAATGGAGGTGTATTTTTTTCCCTCTAATTTAAAGCTTAGTCATCCATACTCCATTGGCTTAATTTTAATGCGTATCGCTGGAGGAGGTGGGGGATATACAAGGCACTCCGGTTGAATCTTAGCAAAACTATTCATTTTATAAATTAAAATGCTTGGCATTAGAAAGGCGTGTCAGTTTAGCCATTATGGCTTAGGATCAGTTAATTTTTTAGTTCGCTTATAACCTTTAAACGCGCCACCACGAAACCCAACCTTCCTACATCAATAAAAAATTGAGCCCTCCCTCCCATTTTAACAAAACCAAGAGTAGCCTTTGGGGTGCTAGTTATTAGTTTCTAGGGTCGTAAATAACTAAGTGTAGCCAGAGGGATCAACCGTTCTTCCAGTACACCAAACAGCAGGCCAGCACTTTAGATGAACGAGAACTTGGGGTGAACATCGAATATAAATTTTATAAGAGACTCTTAAAATAGTCCATGCACAATAAGTTTAACCCCGATATATACCTACCTTAAATTAGTGTTAAATCATTTATTTAATTTTTATGAAGAATTTAACGTGCACTTTCTGAACTGACTGATTAGATCAGCAGATGAACTACAGATTAACATAAATTTAGGACAACAGCCGGCCCCCAGCCATTAATTCATCACAGTGAAAGGGTAAAACCACATTTAAGCAATGTCAGGAATCGAACCCGGGCCCTTTATCTCAGTATAAAAACACGCTACCGGCTTAGTTGAGGTGTCGGACTCGGTATTAAACTGTGGTGCACGTACCTTTAAAGCTACACAACGTTCCACTGGGCTTTATTATCATGAAATGTTTTGATAACAGTATACGCGATAAAACAAATTAACGCAGAATTTGACATGATGGCTTGATCTTAATTTAATTCTGACGCAGATTTGTTTAACAATACTAAGGCTTCATTCAAATTTGAAACGACCGTTTGTACTTTACAATATGATAAGTGTTCGTTTCATTACGTACGTTGGTTAGGCCATGGCCAGCCACTATGGCCCCTATAGGGGCTTTTTTTTGTTCGCCTGATTTTTTAAAGTCGGCTTCTGACAATTAAGTCAAAGTTGCGTTTCAATTTACAATATTATTCATTATTTTTTTATTCATGCTAAAGGGGCCGGCGACTGGCAAAAGTTTGGGGTGAGTAGTCTTAAGACAGTGTGACATCTCCAGGGTTGCCACTATTTTCTTATTACCAAATTCCCTGTGTTTTCCAGGTTTTCCAGAGGAAATTTTCATTTTTCCAGACATCTAATAGATATTATAAATATAATTATGGAGGCATTTAATTTTGTTTTGAAGAAAATTTAGAAATGAAGAGTGGTAATTGTCATTGGAAGCATGTTTTATTGTGCAAGAGAAACACACGTTTAAGAATTATTTGGAAAAAGGATGAGAAATTAATGAAAAAATTTCTAGAAGGAAAAATTGGTTATATTTTCTGTCTACCCTAAATGGAATGAAAAAAAAAGGAAATACCAAAAATAC
>CABFOV010000138.1:154692-174332 GCA_902141375.1 Timema poppense
GGGGGGGGGGGGGTTTAGAGATAATTCTCGTCCACCAAAAATAAAAACGGGGGAAGGGAAGGAGGGCGCCCGCCATCACCTTTATTTCCCCTGGTTCCGGAGTCCCCGACTCTAGCGATCCCTTTAAACGCCCCATGGGAACGAACTAGGATCCCCTAGAATTTAAGTCGATCCTCGGCCCCGGAGACTAGTTAGTTGTGTCTTGTTATTGAAGCTCTTAATACCCTAATCAGCAACTCCTCCTCAAATGACCACAGGCAAGTTTGGCCGCAAGGACAGCGTATAGCTAACTCGACAGGGGTTGGATTCACCACCAGATTAAGTGGGTGACCATTTATTTCTTCCTCTCCTCACACATAAATTTAACAACTTATTTGGAATGGCGATGCGTTTCCACAGATTCACTCACCCTGCTCCTGTTCGTCCTACTTAAGGTTGTGTTTGCATAAAAAAATAAAAAAATGGAATTAAATCATTTATATTTTAAACAATTTATTTTTATTAAGACTTTTTAGAATAATTTCGTTAGCCCCTCCTTCTGAATGACTTGAATCTCATGTGTATCGATGTTTTAATAAACATTTATACCTAAATAAATAGTGTTAACATAAGGGAGTTATCCCCAAAAATGCTCCAATCAAAGTAGCAAAAACAGTTTTTCTACAAAAAAAAAGTTAAAAATTATTTAACAAATGGCTCAAACACCCTTAAGGGGAAAATACGAAACATAAATTACTGGTAAAGGGAGGGGTGTGAAATATTAAGTTTCAAGGAAACAGGCCTACCCCTACCTCAATATAAGCAAGACACGTCAGAGAGTTTTGTAATCGCCAATATGTTTGTGTTAATTAGACAAGTCCAACAACAAGGTTATCAACGATTTAATCTAAGGAGTAGGATCGAGGAGGGTAATTTCAAAGGACGTACTCTGCGCGTAGAGGTTATAGTGTAAAAGCCAATGTGGACCCTCTTCCCCTAACCCCAAAGATGTTAAAGTAGCGTCGGACTCCGGTCAAACAAGTCAGATCACGTTGTGGGGGGCGGGGAGGGGAGGAATTGCCACAGCTATTGAAAAATTGACAACTCGTTTCGGAACGGGTGAATTAATCATGGTGACTTTTGAGATAGTAAAATATTAACAATAGACAATAAAATATTTCAAAAAATAGTTGATAAACATTTCAGACACATTTTAGGTTTATTAAAATAAATAATGCAATACAGAGTAACTGTAACAAAATATAAAAAATCAAATACAGATTACATCACATGCCTATGTTTGACCAACTGATTTAATCTCTAAAATACAGAGGATGTGTTCTTCACCTGAAAAGAGCGAGGTTTCGACTCTCATCGGCTACCCTCAGGGAGACGAGTTCCATTTTTATTTGAGCTTTTTGATGTCAAAATTGATAGCATTTTACTATTATATTGGTGTTAGTTTATAGTTAGCAAACCCAGAATTGATGATCGAATGATCTAAGGCATAACTATAACAAAAGACAGACAGCCAATGACTGAGAGAAAGTGGTTCGAATCCCGTTCGGCGGGTACAGAGATTTTTTTCCTAATTGGTTTTCCACCCTCCCTGCAAGAAAACGCAGTACACTGTTTCTATATTCAACCGGTAATTAGTATATATGCGTATAGCCCAAACGGGTAGTGAGACGCAGTGCTAAAGAGGAATCCAATAAAAATGACAGCTTCAAAACCACATGACGACGTTTGAATACGTACAAAATCTAACTTTTTGTCTCTTTCAATTAAAATTTAACTGTGGTTGATGGTCTTTAGGAGAATTTAAGCACACATTGACTTTTTAGCTAGTTAGTTCGGGCTCTCGCCTAGCGCTACTATGGCAAGAACGCGAAGAAAGGAACTGTAAAAAGAAAAAATCAACTATTCTTTCGGGTGCTATACATTTGGATCGCATCTACAGTCTAGTGGTCTAAGGTCCTGACTACCGGTATAGAGGTCCCGATTCGATCACCCACGCTTCCTGATTACCTGTGAAGCAGTGGGTACTAGAATGGGGTCAAATTCAGCCTCGTGAGGACAAATGAGCAGCTACTTGAATAAATTGGTTGCGGCTCCGGTCTAGAAAACTAAGATTAACGGCTGGAGGTTTCATTGAGTCGACCACGTGACACCCTCTATCCGCAAATGTTGGCATCATCACCACTAACGGCGGAGGCCGCTCGGTTAGTATAGCTCGATTGCGGACTCAAGCCATGGCGATACGCACTTTATTAGATCAACACAGTCGGGATACGGAAGGTATAATTTAGATTAAATGTACCCTTATTTACGTGGAGAGAGAATAAAAAAATGACGTATGAAAAGAATATCTCAGTGCACTCAACCAGGATTCGATCCCCAGCCTATTCGTCACCAGAAAACTAAACCAGACTAGTTTTATAGACAGTAATATGCCATAATTTGAATCGGTAAAGTAAGTTACAGTCAAATTTTCATATGAAGAACCTTATCTGACAGCTAGAAAAGTTAACAGATTTACTTTCACGAATTAAAATGTCAACTAATGCGATCGGCAGCTGTCACATTTGATAGATATTATCAAGAGCTGTAAAAGAAAACTAATAATATATTAATCCACCTCGGTGGCGTAGTTAGCTAACGCGCTAGTTTCATGATGAGCTAGACTGTCGAGGACGGAAAGAGCAATGTTCTAATCTAGGTTGAGTGAGCCGGGTGTGGTTTTTCCTAAATTGTTTTCCCCTCTCCCTCCACGCAAATACGGGCTCACTTCCTCTAAATACACCCTTCCCAATTCCTAAACATTAGTGTAATTAGTGCTTAAGCGTATAGTCTGAACAGGTAGTAAGACGTAGTACCCAATAAATAATAATTATAATAATATACTAAAGTGTAATCAATATAGACATCAAATAACTAACTGTGTTATTCTAAAAGGTCGTTCCTAACAAAATCCCACTATAGTTTCCCGACCAGGTGTTAAGTTAACAATCCTCTCACCCGCACCAGTGGGTGTGTGATGTAATACAAACATTCATTTAGTCTGGTTTACCCCTGGCTGGAAGGTCAAGGTTCGAATTCCAGCCACGTGTACCAAAGATGTTAATCCCTAGATGGTTTTAGCCTCGTCTTCCACGCAAATGAGGATACATTTCCCACGAACAAAATCAATCCGTTTGTGTACAATCCGAATTAGTTGAGAGAACCCCGTTTCAGTGACCGAACGGTCTAAGTCGTCACTCTCGTGTCGGACTAGCATGATGATAGGGAATATCGTAGTTTTAATCCCGATCGGCTATAATGAGGGAAATTTTTACTAACTAGTTTCCCTTTCTCCTTCCACGCAAATGCGGGTAGGTTACCTGTGGAATGCTTCCTCCCTTATCCCTGCCCTGGAAGAGTAATTATTATCACTTAAAAGTATAGCCTGAACAGGTTGTAAGACGAAGTAATAAAAATAAAAAGTATCTAGAGAAAATAAAAAACACCCCTTTCTTCCTCTATTGTTATTAATGTATCAGGTAAAATACTTTCTTCATCCCGTTCCTTTAAATTCACGAGTCTAAATTATTATTATATTAAAAAGTGGGTAGCGATATTTGTTGATGATGCCTTTAGTCATTAATTACTAAAAAAAAAATCCACACACATCTATATTGTACACGCGATGCACGCGACCAGCCCTATTAATATTTGACACGAGAGTCTCTTTCATTCCAGAGGGACTCGAACACTCGACATTACATGACTTGCTGATTACCATGACACACGACATGTCATAAACAGGCTCTCTACAGACCAGGAACACGTAGTCACACTCGGTTACAATAAATCATAAACACCCTCCCTTGAGCCTGTGCAAATACATCATTTTAACTTTCGAATAGAATCTAATCCAAATCTTGGATAACTTACTAGAATCGAACCCAAATAGAATTTCCTGTTTTAAAATATTTTTGAGTCGAATTTGAACCGAATCTCATTCTAAATTTATGTTGTCGAATCGAATCCTAATCGAATCCCATGCTTAAAAGAAATGAATCAAATATTTTATTTTAAAAATAGGTTCAGACCTGAAATGATTAATTTGTTTTAGGATTACTATGATATTATTTCAAATCAGTGTTGAGTATTTTATAATGCTAAGTTTCCGAATCCAATCAAACAATAAAATATTTCAAAAAATGGTTGATAAACATTTAATGTTAGGTTTATTAAAATAACCAATGTAATACATAGTAACTATAACAAACTATAAAAAATCAAATACAGAAAACATCACATTTTTAATCATAGTATAAAATAATCACGGTCGGGAACCGACATGATTTTACAATACACTTTTTTGGGTTCGGTGGCGCATAAAACGTAAATATTTATCATAATGTAGAACTATAGATTTTTCAGGGTTACAATACTTTTCCTTTAGATGATAAAGTAGTACCTATTTTTTCTTGCACTCGCGCCATAGTATTAGGATGTGGAAGGCAAGGGGAAACCACCACATTAGGGGTAATTCATAAACCACGTAACGCTGTTGAAAAGAGTAAAAGATAGGAGATATTACATGGAGGGAGGGTATATCAGTGTCACACAGATTCTATACTTAAATTATTGTTAAAAAAAGAGTTCATAAATAAACATAATAAGGTATTTATATAAAACTCTTTGAAATCATTTGTATTCATAATTTTAAATAGATTCTGAGCAGTATTAAATATAAGTATTTGTTTTAGTGTCACAAAACCTTCCCTGTGAAATAATTAAATTCACTCTTGATGTGAAAAATTACGTAACCCAGGGGAGGGGTCAAGAGTATACTTTGTGTTACATGCGGAGGGTAAAAAATAAAGTAAGAAAAAAAGCGTTACGTGGTTTATGGATGATCCCTTACAATACCAATAATCTACGGCAGTCCCGTATTTCATACTTCAGTCACTAGTATGAGTATTACAAAATTTGGCCCAAGATTAAAAAAGTGGAAAGAGCTGCATAAACCAATCGCAAGATTGGTAACAATGTTGATGATGATAACACTATATGGACTACAGCAAACCCAATGTTAGTAGCACATTCAACCATCAAGCGCTTCAGTCGATACGCGACCAAAAAAGAAGAATGGAATCGTAGTTATTGCTTTAATGTAACTAGTTTAACGGGTGACCTGGTGGTCTAGGGGTAAGGTGTCGGACTTCTGTGTTGGGGGTCCGGGGTTCAATCCTCGGTCCCGGCACAGATTTATCTGATTACCAAACCCTTCCTTCACCTCTGACAAGACATCTTGTGAATGTGTGGAATGCCAGGCCTCCACCGTGGTTCGGATTCCACGTTAAACTGTAGGTCCTCCATTTCATCTCACAATCACCCTACCATTACACATTAGCGTAAGTGCGTATAATCCGAACGGGTAGTAAGACGCGGTGCTAATAATAATATTGCGAATTGAAATTTGGAGCACCTCCAAGGAAATACCAATTTATTGTTTGTGGTCAAGAGTTGATAACATTTTACTATAATATTATTGATATCTTAAAAGAATTGGTAATATAGGCCTATATCAAAAGGGGCACTTGCAGATCATAAGTGTACATTTCTAAAAAGAATAATTGGGATATACAACAGAGGCATCGCAGAAAGTGTTTCTTGGTTACCCCTGACAATCTCGACTGGGGCGAGAGTGGTGTGGTCTGCTCTGTACGTCACAAGTGATGTGGCGGTCGACACTATCACACTTTTTATTTTAGAATTTATTTCCACCCCGGCACAACACTGCGGAAGTGTATAACCGCTTCCTAAACGACGAGAGAGCACGATAAAAATTCCATAGAGGTCCGCCCCCCCCAACCTGTCTTACGTCATTCGTCGCAGCCAACGAGAGGTTAACTAAGGCAGTGGTTTACAACCTGGGGGTTCGTCGTCACGGCTATAATGATTATTATTTGAAAGCGCAAAATTTAAATAGAAATGTAAGCGGTTAAAATGACAAAAACTGTTAAGTTACTGATAAGGTTCATCTTGGTTACTCAACTCATGACAGGTGGCACTGCTACAATTGATATTATCGCTGAGGGAACCGCGTGGTTACTAATAGGAAACAGCGTTGTCATTCTCTCGTTTTGGTGTGATCTTCCCTTAAATACAAGACAAGTTTCACAACGCTGGTTTATCGAGGTTTCCAGTAGCCCCTACCACCCGCAGCATACCACCTCCCGATATGACAGAGCGAGGAGATTGGGCCGTTATGATCCCGGATTGGAAACGTATCGCTATAGAAAAATGCACATGTACGTGTCAGGGCTATCCACTCCTTTAAAAAAATGGGATAGGGGTAAGTAATATGGAATGAAAAAATAGGTTACCTGCGTTTGCGTGGAGGGAAACAAGAAAGAATGTAAGGAAAATCAATTTCCCTTTACCGGCAATGAGTCGAGCCCTGATCTCTATATATATCTCACTGGCACATTATACAAGTCGAGACTGACGCTTATGTCTTTGATCCTACAGATGCGGGTTATATATACATCCACAAAAAAGGCTCATGGTTTAAACTATGAATTGGTTTTTGACCGACGACTTTTCAATTTGAGAAGGGTGGGTGCTTTATACAACAAGTTTGGCCTACGAGGCCAGTTCGAGAATTGTCGATCACATGGTACTTCTTATATCAGTCACGTGATACTTATGTCGATCACTTGGTACTCAAGTGTCAACCACGTGGTTAACGTAGTTTGGATGTCGATCACTTCAACCCCTCCTGACAACCAGTTTACCAAAAACTGCTCCTTCTCTTCATCAAGCAACAGAAATCAGCCCCTCAACTCGGATGAATCCAGCTACTAGTCCGCAGGCTAAAGTTGAAAGCAAATGGCCCCACTCGACGTTAAAAATAAACGCCACATTCAACACCAAATAAAACAACCAAAATAAATTAAGCATATAAACTTAGATAAATTTAATGTGATGTAAAACCTAGAGAGAACTCAATATCTCCAGCAGAAATTGATCATTTTTAAATTCACGACCTCGTTAGGTATAGTCGCGTTTGTAAAAAGTTGACAATCTTCTGTGTGCGATACATAATTGGACTTTCATAGTGATTTTTTCGGCGGAAAATATATATTTGTACACCTTTACCCCCTATCTCATTTAAACACCTTTCCCAACAAAAAGTAACAAATTCTAAGGAATTTAAAGTGTACTTTCAGTACATCTAGTATAAGACTTGCAAACTAGATTATTTATAGGATTCAAAGTACACACCAAACTTTAGATGCGTTAAG
Source organism: Timema poppense (assembly GCA_902141375.1). Taxonomy (NCBI): domain Eukaryota; kingdom Metazoa; phylum Arthropoda; class Insecta; order Phasmatodea; family Timematidae; genus Timema; species Timema poppense. Next base: position 161,970 of record CABFOV010000138.1, read on the forward strand.
GAGTCCTTAAACATTACATAATAATACCCACCCCTAACGGTGTGCATAAGGACTAAGGCATCAGTCTCATATTGTCTGATTTTACAGTGACGGGGGTAAGAGGGCAGAGGTTCGAATCTTAGCCGGGTGTAATGAGGTAATTTTTCATAAATGGTTTCTTAACCTTCCTTCAAGCAAATTCGGGTACAGTTCCATTAAAGTCAACCTTCCTTATCTCTAACTCATCCGTGTAAATAAATGTATAGATCCCAGACAGGAGTAAGCGATATTTAAATGAATAACGTTACCTTGTTACAGAACATTATCATCGCTTATCTCCTTACAAAGAAGGTAGAACAATGAAGTGGTGAACATCGTTATCGCACTTAAGTGATTGTATTAATCGAGTAGCTATTAATTTAGAGTTTAGACCAACAATAATTGTGCCAAAACACATCTGTCTAGACACCAACTGACTCGTCAAAAGTTAAGAAAACCACCGGCAGACAGATAACATAAGAAATAAACAGCTAAAGAACGATTTCACAAAGGATCAAACATTTTATTTATAAAGCTTCTGAAAGGTTTTAAAATATCTTCATTGGAGTTTTGATGTGTTATGATGGGTGGCTAAGTTAAGGTATGCGGTTAAGATGATTTTTCTCTCTCTAATTTCTGCAGAAACATTCGTTTAGAAATAGGATGGAAAACAAGTCTAAAAAAAAACTAAATGCTACAGGTCAGGAATGAACTTTGGCCTAGAGGATACGAATCGGGCGTAAAATCCGCTCGAATCCAACAATTCGTTACCCCGGATGAGTAGTTAAAATGGTCGACCATAGGTCTAGACCTTGGCTCAATTACTTTTTTTATATAGCACCGCACTGATTCACACTATTTGCATGCAATTTAATGTTCGTTCAGTAGGTATTTAAAAAGTTTTGTAGGAATTGTTGTACAATAGATATTGAATTATAATAATCCGACATTTAAGAAAAACAGTTTTTAATTAGAGGCATCCCACAGCGACTATAAAAAGGAGGGTTGAAATTTGCCGAAGCAGTAACAAAGAGTTCGAGGTGAAAACTGAAAATAAAGGGAAAAAGCTATTAGTTAAGGCATAACTGCGGTTTTTACGCCACCCATTTTGCTATTCTGTCGACTTTTCACCGTACAATAACGTTCTCTGTGACCGTGGAAATAAATACAGTAAAAAATAAGGTCCATTTCATCGTATATTGTTATAGTGATCGTGTGAGCACGGTCTCAAATAGGGTCCACCCTTAACGTCAGTTTCAATCCTTTCGTTTGCTTCTTCCGCGCACCGGCCGTAGATACACAAAAGTTCATTAGACCCACAACAGTTTTGTGACGCGTACGTTTTCACGGCGGCATACAACACACCGCCAGCAAGTGATTTTAATTGGCTTCTTCAATTCACACCCTCGCGAGTTCAGCTAGAAACAAAAGAAACGAAAGATATCCCGGGAGCTAAGCAGAGTCAGCTTGTTAGCAATGAGCATAGTACAACCGGGTGATACTAACCAGTTCAGTGTTTCGTTTTTTAAACATCGGACTTACCGCCAAGGTTACCCGCAACGGTGGGCACGCCGACTAAATGTCGGGCTCGATCTAGTTCAGTTTGCCGGTGACTGTAAGATCGAGGTTCCAAGTCCCGGCCGGTTTACCCATCTCCTAACATACCAATATAAGAAAGAAAGCTTATTTATCACGCAAAACACTCTCCAAATCATACATTTGAACCGAAATTAAATTGTTGAGAAATTTCATGTTTCAAAAAACTCTGTTCCCATTAATTGTATAGCTGTATTTAAAGGCACGATTTATCCTAGAGGTATGAGCATACAACATCTAAATATAAAGTTGGAACGAAATACATTAAAGTGGGGATGTAGGGGACGCGAGAAAAGGCCTTTTTTCAATTTTTTATAGCAAAACGTTTTTGGGTAAAAAATAAATCAAATATTGCTTCAGTAGAAACACACAATTTAATTTTCTTCACAATGAGATATCAACAGTTGTTGAATATCTGTCTGTCAAGGATGTAATGGAGCTTAATGTTATAAGTTATTCAACAACTGTTGATATCACCATGCGATGAAAATTAAACTACGTTTCTCCTGAAGCAATATTTGATCTACTTGACCAAAACATTTTTTTTTTGCTATAAAAACTGCAAAAACAATGACCATTTCTCGCGTTCCTTACACTCCCACCTTGAATAGTTTTGACTCAAGATTCAGCTAAGATAGCCGTAATTACTGTACACCCTACCCCCCTTTTTTTGTGTTTGAGGGCATATAAATCATCATAATCTAGCGATATAAAATGTCCACGATTATTATGCTTTGCTTTATAAAAAAAGTTCTAAGATTGACGAACCTCGCGTCGCCATCCCCAAGACGCGTAGTTTGTTATACTCGTGTCTGTGGATGGGCACGGTGCTCAAGCCACTACTGATTCGTCATCAAACGAACCACATGTAGTGAGTGATATAGAAAGAAAAGTATCGATCCTGTACTCATTTAAAGTAGGCCTAAAGGGAAAAAAATAATCAATATCGTGCTAGTATCAATAACAATAAGTATCGGTATCGAAACTTTAATCTGGAAAAAAGTTTTTTATCACGTAATAATTTCAACTTTTGCATAATAATTGTATTGTAATATCTAGTTAAAAACTGAAAACTATAATGATTTAACCATATTATAGTATATTTAGATCTACCATGTCTGTTATGTGTTGGAACTCCGAAGATCTGATAGATAATATAAAATGTGTTACCATACAGCTCTCAAAATGTATATGAAAATTTAGCAGATGGAAAGTTATTTACTAGCTTAATATGATTAGTAATATATTTTTTCAATCTATATTGTACCCTTCTTTAACCATAGTAAGCATTTCAACCCAGCATGAGGTAGGATAGCAAAATAAATTGTTACTTTCGACACCGATCAGATACCGGAGTGAGAGCGGAAAAATCAGTAAAAGTATTAACCATAAAAATACTAGTATCGATACTTTTTACCCATCCATAAACACAGGCCTTTAATGTTTCAAGTATTAACAGGAAATTCACGGGAACGCCCGAGCAGTACCAAGCCAACGCGCATCTATCGGTCCCACGACCTGTGATAATGTACTCTACGAGCCGAATTCGTCCAAACACGCGCCGTGGGAACGGGCCTTTATGGAGGACAAACCACTAAACCAACCCTGCCAATACGAGAAGTTTTGAAATATCGTGGTGGCGTGAAGGAAACCCAATTTACTGGTATACTACCTACCACCCCCTTTCAATGTGGACATGCAAAGATAATCTTGGCATGTTTGAGCGTAGACTTTTCCTTTGTGTGAAAACGTAATTGACAAGGTTCCGTAACCTCGTTTGACTTTGAGAGGGGAAGTGAATCCAATTGCCAGATAATGTGTTCATCTGACTAATGATTGATTTTTTTGGGGATATTATATAGGAGCGCGAGTTAAAAGTACGTATTTTAAAGTAAAAACTATTTTGACCCGAATTTAAAAAAATGTTTCAGTAGATCCATTTGGTTTAATTTTTAACAATTACAGGCCGCTCTTGAAAATTTGTCAAGGGCATCGGAAATTTGACCAGCACTTTGCCTTGGTATTTAACAATTTATTTTAAAGTTGAAATTGATAGGCCTATGCGTAGGAAAATTAAACTAAATGTATCCACTGAAGTTATATTTGATTTATTTTGACCAAAAAAGATTTTTGATAAAAAAATTAAATTACCAATTAAACTTTTAAGCGCCTCATCTATTTTACCTATGACCGGGAGAATAGAGTTTCAAACCCCAACCGGTTGTACTGGGGGTGGTTCCTCCTAAACGATTTCATACTAAAATACGAGTACATTTCCTCCAAACTTAGCCTTCTCTACCTTATTGAGGCGGATATCTCAGACGGGTAGTTATACATAGTGCACAGACAAGAATTATTAGTTGAAACAACTTCATTATTCATTAATGTACAAGCTATTATAGTTTTTAAACTATGTGATGCTTTCTTTTTCGGCAACTGGAGTATTTTAGTTGTAAGAACATGCGCATGGACCAATATTTTGTTTTCATGATATTCTTGGCAATTTTTAATTTGTTAAAAAATATGACAGAAAAAACTATTTCTACGCTTTATGCCTTAAATATCATCCCTACGCTTTATGTGTTGGATACAGCCCTTTTGGTTTTAAAACGAGCTGGAATGTGAGCGACGGTACCTGGTCGTCACCGGAACTAAAGTTCCCTGAACTGTGAAGTACGAACTACAGTTCCAACGGTCCTGAAGAGATCTGTGTGTTGGGTAAACACTTCGCGAGCCGCCACTGGTTGAGCGCGAGGCAAGGAACGTCACCGTGAAGCGATAGCCCAGCTGATCGCCGCTGACGTCACAAGGACAATGCGTGACGTCAGCTGGGATGAGAGGATGGCCCCTAGTATTGTGCAGAGAATTCCCTCCACACCACCGCAGGAGGATATAAACATACTGTGTGCCATTTACATACTTGCAACACATGCGACACATGTTCGGTAGGCACTCGACTACAGTGCACCAAAAATATCAGGGAGGAAAAGGGGGGAGGATCTGCCCTGTGGGCGGCCTTCTCTACCAAAGATCAAACAGAAGCAGAACAGAACTAGTTTGTATTTAGCTATGACATTATGCTTTACTCGGTAACTTCTCTCTAAGGATCGCGGCCGGAGAAAAAATTATATTTTATAGATGCTTACATGCAAAGCAAATGTTATAAATAACTTTTTTCTTATCCTTGCCTCTTCACACCCGCTATTTCCATTGTTTCTTACCGAACTTGTTTCCACAGGTAGGCCAGATGTTTTCCCGGCAGAGTTTGAGATTTAAATATTTTGGAGTAATAATAGATGGAATTATATATTAGGGTTGCTGATGAATTAGCATTAATTCTAAATGTATACTTATGTGATTACATGATTAATATAATAATCTTTTAATACACATAAGTAGTGTACCCACGGGGGCTTGAGCCCACCCTACCATAGTTTGGGGATGCCCCAAGATTTACGAGGATCCAAAGAGAAAATAAAATGGGTGGTGGGGGGCGGTATGAAACTAAATGTGACCACCGTATAGACCTTAACTAATATTGTTTGTTTTACAAATAATATAAGGATATACACATTTACCTAATATATATAATTGATTATGTTTGTGACAGTAGGCTTACGTGACGATTAAGCCAATTTTAATTTAGGTATTATTTTGTTGGATTATCACGTTTATAATAGTAAAAATATAAATGATCAAGTTGACAATTACCAATAAAAAACCTTCCAGGTGTATTTAATGGCAAACAAAAAATTTACCTCTGGCGAATTGGGGGGGGAACTTCCCCAAAATCCCATTGACACACCCACCCATCCCCCTCACACTTCACAATCCTGTGTATGCTACTGAAACATGCAAACAAAAGTAAAGGTTTTATTTAATTTTTCTTTCAGGTAGGTAGCCTATAAATTAAAATAATTTTTTGAAATGGCACCATTACCATTATAATTTATTGGCCAATTATTAAGCTAAATAGTCTAATTACAAATGAAATCTAGAAATCATATTTTACCAATTTACATATGACAAGTAAAAGTCTTTCACTTTAGCTTTAAAAAATATTTCATACAGTTTTGGTGAGAGCTACAAGACATGCTCTCCTCACTAAAAAATGAGTACACTTTTAAAACATCAATCAATTTGATGTATTTTGTAAAATAAGTTTTAAGTTAAATTCCAGGCAATATTTATGGCCACTCATAGAAGTATCTGCAGATTAGGCTAAAAACAATTAAGAGTTTAAAATAGTTTGAACTAAATTTGTTAGATCAATTATTAATAGTTTCTCTAAGAAGTATATTCATACCAAATTTTGGATAAGCGGTCCAAATTACCCACTCAGAGTTGTGCTTTGGACCATTCAACCACCAAAGTGGGTCCATTCATAGCTAAGCAACATACTATTTATAAACTATGTGTTCCGACAAAAATAATGCTGAAATGTATGTTTCATCTTACAAAAATTCTAGACCGGTAGATGGTGACTTATTAATTTTGGAAAATCTACCATAGGAGGCTGTTATCTCAGTGAAAACTTTCAAGATAACTCAATGCAGTATACCTAGTCTGTGTTTAATATTGGCTACGTACAAAAACCACTAGTGTAATGAATTTGAGTAAATTGATAAGAATGAACACATAAACAAAATTAACTATGAATAATTTATTTATCCTATGACACCTCTCAACCCCCCCATCAATCCTAATTACGGCTTTGTATTGAGGTCATGGCATAAAACATAGTAATTATAGGAAATTACACTTATTGGATCATGGTTTAAGGAAAGTGTGTCAATAATGACACACAGATATACCAACATTATTTGATCCCTCCTACACAAGAGAAGCTTTTAAGGAAAACCAAGTTGAGGTGGAAGAGAGCACACAAGTTGAGTAAGATCTGAGTTTGTACCATTTTTATAGTCAGTAGTTTCCAACCTTTTGAGAGGTTTGATCTCAATTTCTCTCTTTAAGACCATCACAGCCCCTTGATAGCTTATAAGCATTCAAATCCTTGTTTTTAAATCTTTTTCACTGTTACTTACCACCCGTTGAAGCTATTCACATTTAATTACAAAAGTGGGGTTGTAAAACAGAGAGGGATTTTCAGATGTTATGCTAGCAGCGTCCCAAGGATGCCACAGTAAAATAAGTCAGAGAGAAACTAACAGAGTGGGCTAGCAAAATTTGTATTACTTCAACCACTAAAATTTCACACCTACTTATAGTCATTAAAATCACATGAAAAAGAAAGAAAAAGCCTCGAAAGGATTGCGACCTCACCCAAAACAGGCCACGACACTCAGGTTGAAAACCAATAATTGTTTATAGAAACAATCCTTTTTTGGCCAAAATACACAAAGTATTGCTTTAGTAGCTATGTTAACGGCAATGTGTGTAAACCTGGCATCCTATAAAATGCCAAGGCTTTCTATATAATTCCTAAGTGGTTTTAGCAAATTATGTAATCAACTAGTTTTGCTGTTGTATTTTATACTTTTCGTAGCAAATTTATAGAATAACCAGTCATTATATATTACCGAGAACAATAGCTATCCTAACCTAACCTTACCTAACTAACCTATTCTAAAATAACCTAATCTGAACAACTTAAATCCTAGGAATTAGGTGAACCTGCCAGAAAACGGCGCAAGACTTGCATATAACTGGATAAAAGAATTGATAATATATTCCGGGACTTCAAAAAGACGAAGAACTTGAAAATTAGTATGAAATACAACCACTCTTTTGCTTCATAATTTTGCCAATCTGTCATTTTATAGAATGCCTGGATTTCACACATTGCCGGTAACAGATACAACAAGTTTGATTTTATACACAAAGTTATCTCAATAGTGCTTGAGTATTTGTGAGGGCATTGTGAAATGTAAACACTATTTTTTCTTTATTTGAAAATTTTCAGCTCACATGTCTTTACAAATATTCAAAAACTGTCAAAATTACTTTATGAGGAAAATTAAACTAAACATATCTTGTGAAGCAAGATTTTTATTTATTTTGCCCTAATAAGATCTTTGTTATAAAAACTACTGGGATTAGCTTTTGTTCCTTCAACCTGTAGCATGTCACTCAAGAAAATGACATCTACAAACTGTAATCTGCACAAAATACTAAAGTGAAATAAAGGAATCCAAAGAAGAGAATTAAAACTGATATATTCTACAATAATATCATTTGTGTTCTACTTATTTTAAGCGGATGTTCCCAGATACAAACATGCTTTGACAAATCATTCTGCAAGTATGGCGGAAGTGAAGGTGTGACAGTTTTAACAAACGTCTGAACCCTTGAACACTCGATGTTGACAAAGGACAGGACTATGGTTGGTTCAATGCCTCGATCTAAGAGCACTGCTGCCCTAGCGGACTTCCTCTGCAACTCTTTCTCCACTTTTCCCACCTCCCCCCCCTTCCTTCCTTTTCCCTCATTACATGTCCACATTTGGTCCTGTTTAGAGTTAGAAAAAAACGTATATAACGGGTGACCCCTAGGTTCATTGGACTATAGTTCATTATATTATATCCTCGAAGGAGGAACCTCTGCTTTAGCACATGAAGAAGAAACTGGTGGTCTCGATGTTTGGGTCGTGGGTCTCACCGCCTCGACAATCTCGGCTGACGTATCAAATATTTGACAAATGTCCAAGTCCTTTAGACTTGTTGTAGTAGTCAAGGAAACTAATTTTTTTTTTCTGTTAGTCGAAAAAAATGTAATGTATTCTAAGTCCTAAGAGTTACTAAGTTTTGTTTATGTGTCCTAACTTAGTTTAGTTAACATTTTAGAAAACATTCTAAAATACTCTTTCGTAAGGAGTGTAAGATATGATAAAATAATAGAGACTTTGATAATTATCTAAGTCTGTATTATTTTATCATTAGTTTAGTTAATCGAAGCGGCTAAAATGTCCTTCAGACTAGGTGCCGTAGTCAAAGAGACTAATTATGTTTCTGTTAGTCGAAGAAGCTGTAATGTTTTCTAAGTCCTTCAGGCTCATTATTTTAGTCAGAATGACTAAATTTGGTTTTGTGTCAATCTGACTTAATTTCTTTAGTCAAATAGTTTGACTATATATTTTCCCTATGTTCATATGACATAGCTTAAATACTGGGGTTTTGAGCTCTATACGTAATAAGGACCTTGCTTTAAGGTTCCTCTTTTCCATAAGTTCATTATTCCGTTTTAAGTCCTTATGACTTCACAATATTCCATGACGCCATGGACGTCATGCTCACTTGTTCAAATTTTTTATAGCTACAAGCAGGTTGTCTAACACCTTTATTTGAGGACCTAGTTAGGTCAGTATCTCACAGAATTCTTGTTGGCACCCCTGTTTCTGTGTAACTATTTTGGGTGAACAAAGTGTGGAGCATGGCTAGTGTTGTATAGTAGCACGCACAGATAGTATTTTCATTTGCCCCTTGTTGGCAACTCATTAGGCCAAGTGTTTAAAGTTAGTATGTACTATATTTGATGTATACCCCAGGGAGTGGGTAGTGGTATAAATGTACTATTGAGTGCTCTGGCAGTACCCATTGGGAAAGGACCGGCCATAGTACAATTTTGTGTTGACACATGCTTGTTAGCCATCTGCTAATGTAATTCACAGACTGTCCTCTTACCATTTATTAATTAGTGTGTCTATGGGACCTTTCTTAATTTCAAATCAAGCTAGCTAGCTTGGCCGACATTTAGCTAAGTAACTTTAAAACTATAGGGTTTACAGTTATTTTTTTATTAGTAAATAATTCACCATGTTTTCTGTTCGGACCCTTCTGGTGGTAGTCTGGCGCTAGCCCGGCTGTTTTGGAATCCAATACTCTCTATCAACTTAACTTCCATCTGACTGTTCCGTGTTGTCTTGAACACGTATTCTCCCGTGTTACGGGAAGTTCCTATATATTTGGAGTTGTTAAATCCTATCATATTTGTCAGTTTAAAATTTAATGTTTTCCTTTATATTTCTAAAAGTTATATGTTTTCCTTAATCAATTTAACGGACATATATTACTGTTTTCCTGCTATCAATTGTAACCCTATATCATATTTTTATGTTTTTTATAATAAATCTATTATTATTACCTATTTAATTCTCTTACGTTATTATTAGCACTGCATCTTACTACCCATTCGGGTTATAAGCACTTACGCTAATGTGTAATGGTAGGGTGATTGTGAGATGAAATGGAGGACCTACAGATTTAACGTGGAATCCGAACCACGGTGGAGACCTGGCATGCCCCACATTCACAAGATGTCTTCTTACTCTTATGAAATATTTCCCAGTCTCTACTTTATTATACATTTAGGCTACTTTGTAATAGTTATTGTTACCTCCTCTACATATTAGGGTGAAGGGGAAGTGATGATATAAGACTTACCTTAAAAGAGTTACAAAAACAAAATATAATCATTCACAATGGAATACAATCATCAAGTCTACCCTGGAGGATATAGAGTAGTCAGTTTTGATGTTAAATGTTAGGTTAATAGAGTGCTAATAATTTTTACAGTTAGTTCCCTCTGGGGACTGTATTTCTGGAACCATTCCTGTTTATAAAAAAAATTTGTCAAAGATTCTAGAATTATTTTTTTGACCCAGAGTAGGGTCAGGTAAAGAAGGATACTCACCATTAAGCCCATATTTCTCCTGGTTCCTCTTCACCTGGTCTTGCGCAAGACCTTTCTCTGCATCAGCTCCAAAGTAATTTAAAACTTCATCCACGGTTTTGGCGTGGGCGTCGTCCATGGCTGCTTCTTATGCAGACTTCACTCGTTGAGATTTACAGTCTCCTGGCGTTCATTCACAAACACCAAAAGACGCTGGCAAGTTCTGAAATTAAAAATATATAAATGTTATTATTTAAGAGGTTACAGAAAATACATTAAAAGGAATACCAAATTACCTTCTCAATCAAAACTCTTTTTAAAGTGAAGAGTATCTAGAAAAGGTTAACTTGAAATGCATATATAAAACCTAAACAAACTTTTGGAACTATTATAGGAGTGAAATTAATTCATTTAAATGGTAACTCTTCAAGTTACCCTATAGTGTATTTTCTTCAAATTATCAATCCTTAAGGTGGGTGTGTAGAAAGCATCTTAAAGTCAGTATTTTTGGTCAAAATAAATCAAATCTCTCTTGTAGTTACATCATTTAATCGGCTACACACAGCGACCTCAATATCAATCAAGGGTGTTCGGGGATTAAATGACAACTTTTTCTCTTCATTTAAATAGTTTATAATCTAATACCGCTATGATAATTATAGATATTCAACAACTGTTGATATCACCAAGTTAAGAAAAATAAACTATGTTTCTACTGGAACAATATTTGATTTTTTAGACCATAAAAAGCTTTGATAAAAAAACTGCAAAAATACTGCCCTTAACTCGTGTTCCCTTCAACCCCACTTTAAACACATTATATTATTCTATTTTCTAAGATTAATAAGAACTTATTTCCCAAGCCATATAAGGAAGAGTGTTGGTTCGTGGAGTCTGGGAAACAGGATACAGAATGAAGATTAATGTTAAGCACTGCTCAAAAAAATAAATAACTGTAAACACAAAGTCAATAGTTGACACACAATAATATTAGGTTTACATACATTTTAGCAATCTGTGTTGGGTTGAATGGAAAGACAGAGTGGAAATTTTTGGTTTATAAATAATAGTAGCTTATGGTTAATCTTATACCCAATAACATACCATCTGAGTTTTTACTGATGTAGGGACATCAACTACTTTATACTGGAACTATAATTCAGACACAAAAATGTTGAACTATATAAGTTATTTTAATGTGGATTTTTTCAGGCTCGAGACACTACATGGCTTATTGTTTTGAACAACATCTATAATACATATTTAATGCATTCATATTACACCTATTTTTGAAGCAGTACTATATATATAAAAAAAGTAGGCTATGTTTGCACTAAGGACATGTACAAAAGTGTGCCCCCTACCAAAATTACCCTCGACTTTGTTTACAAAGAATGGTGGTATGCCCTCTAGTAGTTAGAATTATGTTTATAATATGGCAACCCATTATAAGTTACATAAAATTGCCATACAGTATTCAAATTATAAGAGTACTGTCTTGCACAATATCAGCTAAAAGGTCTTAAATGGAGGTCTTTATTAGCTATGACTCAGCCATTTAATGCTGCAGTGTGTGTGAGTAGAAAATATACTTTCAAGTCAAGTTTTGTTGTGCACCACATATTACTCGGTAGTAGTTTGTGTTATTCGCATATATACACTAAAGTGAAGGCCTACATAGGACTGAGAAATGTATAATTTATAGGGATATAGTAGGTACTTTCATTTGCTGGGAAAGAGACAGTTTAGAAAATTAAAACACCCTGGGTACACATGACACGAGTCAAACCACCTCTTCTCGGTAATCAGTAAACCAGATGAGGTGATGCTCACCTCCCCCACCCCTTCCCCCAAACAAACACACCAATATAGGTTTGAGAAACCATCATGATTTTAATCAAATAAAATGGGACCAGTTAAACTTGTGAACATTATCAATAACAAATATGCTACATTTACTTGCACGCTTTGACACCAACCCTTTTGCCCCCCCCCCCACCCCCCCCCCCCCCCCCCCCCCCCCCCCCCCCCCCCCCCCCCCCCCCCCCCCCCCCCCCCCCCCCCCCCCCCCCCCCCCCCCCCCCCCCCCCCCCCCCCCCCCCCCCCCCCCCCCCCCCCCCC
>CABFOV010000138.1:174458-195346 GCA_902141375.1 Timema poppense
GAGGACGGGGAGATCGAGGTTCGAATCTCGGTCGGGTGAACTGGGGGTGGTTTTTCCAAAATGGTTTTCCACTCTCCCTCCACGCAAATGCGGGTTCACTTCCTCTAATTCAACCTTCCCAAGTCCTAATCCATTAGAGTAATTAGTACTTAAAGCGTATAACCCGAACGGGTAGTAAGACGTGGTGCTAAATATTATATTATAAAAATATACATCATAAAAATGTATCAATGGTGAATTGATGACTAGGAGATTAAGTGTTGAATCTGTTCTAGAATTATAAACGCGAGACAGTAAGTTTTCCTTATATTTTCTGTGAAATAGTTTCAACTGATTAAATGGAACTAATGTAATCGAGATATAGATATCCCAAATTAAATTTTTTTAAAAGTACTTAAGATTAATTTTTCCTTAGAGTGTTAACACCAGAAACATCAACAAATGAGCTCCAGTGGCCGCACGGTCTAATGTGCTACTCTTGCAATAGACTAGACTGTCGATAATAGGGAGATCAGTCTAGGACTCCGAGGGAGGTTTTCCACTCTTATTTCATGCATAGGTGGTTACAGTTACTCTATATTCAACCTTCCTCATCTCTAACACATTAGCGTAATTAGTGCCTACATAGATGTATAGCCCGAACGGGTAGTAAGACGCAGTGCTAAAAATAAAAGTAGTAAAGAAACCAATGAATGCAAGCCTTTGTAGAGCCGTTATGTTCATAAATCATACTTCAATTTTTTAACATTAATAAGTTATTTAAAATAATTTTAAGGTCGGCTTGACTTTTGTATCCCCTCCTATCCTCCGTGTTTCCTATCTACCCCTCCCCCACACTCGTGCCCCCATCTTATAACTCACTATTTTTTTGAAGTATAATAAGCTCTAGGTGCAAGCTCTACAATTTAACCCCTCCACCGCAAGCTGCCACCAGAGAAAATTTTCCGATTCAAAATTTCTTTGAAAATTTTCATCTCTATCTAGAATTAGTTATAATTTGAACGCTGTGTGCTAGTTAGTCAATTATGAAAGAGCAAGTAAAAAAAAAAGAACAAGGAATAATTAATCATTTAAACATCATCAAAAACTTAACAGAAAGTTGGTAAAAACAAAGGTACTATACCAGTATAATTTCTATGTGGTTAGACTACATTACCAGTACTGTAACTGTATGTAAAATCTTGAAATTAAATAAAATTTATTGTAAATTAGTTCATTAACTATGTAAATTTAATACAAAAAAATGTGGAAAAAAATAGTTTTAGTAGTATAAAACTTAAGTTTTATTTATTCATTTATTTTTAGAGGTATTAAACATGCACTTTCTGAACCTACTGATTATATCAGTACATTACTTGTAAATGAACATACTAGATCGGACAACACCGAGCTCCCAGTCGTTAATCCATCACTGTGAAAGAGGAAACCCACATTTCATCAATGACACATTTTTCAAACCTGGTACGCTTAACTCAGCAGACAGACTTGTTATCAACCGAGTTGGGAGATTAAACCAACTTAAATTTAATTTCAAGCTTAAAATCAAGTCATTTGTATAACTACTGGAGATTGGATATAAAAAATTTAGTTTCCAAATTGACATAAATTTATTCTTTATCGCACACTAACCTAGAAATATAATGCTGTATTATAATGCTATCTGAGAGGAAAAAGGATATGAGAAATTTATAAATAGTGTATTATGTATGTAGGCCCTAGGTTATGTTTTAGAAATAGGGTCAATTTTGTCTCGTAATAGGAACTATATGTCAGATTTCACACATTCTAATCTCAGATATGCCAGGTTCATAATGTAGGTTTCTTAGCTTAAAATAAAGTCTAACCTGACTTTACTTAGTGGATCAGTAGATGATATGAAATAAAACTAATGGTTCTGTTTTGTGTGGTGAAAAAATAGGTTAATGTGCCCTATGTTAGAAAATAGCTTAGGTACATTAAATAATTGTAAGATAAAAAGTTTTAGTTCTAATACTTTAATAATAGTAATTTAGTGTGTGTTAGGCTACTTTTCTCTAAAAAAAATTAGACATGTTATTAGGTTTTTTTCTATTCCTGTATCTTACTCTCCTTTCAGGTTTTAGGCATACACATATTATAATTATTAATGAAGTAGGGGTGAGGAAGGAAGCATTTGAGAGGCGTTGAAGTGGGTAATAGGATTTTAAATTAAAACTATATCTCAATATTCTCAACCCAACATTTTACGCAATATTTTAGAAAATTAAACCTTGTCCATTCCTATAGAACTAAGGGTACTATGATCTTAAGTATTTAAGTGATTTTACCAACTTTCCTTCACACAAATATCAGCTAAACTAATGATAGGTAACTTACATTTTGTAATTTTTGATTAAAGGTTACTGGCAAGCCTTCCTAAATAGTTTTGACTAGTTCTTGAATTCATAGACATAAAACTATTTGTGGCACACGTAGATTAGATTTTATTTATAAAACATATTAATTTGATGTTCTTAGGTTCTTGGCAAATTACCATATTTCCATTTTAGCAGAGGTGTTGATCCTCATTTTTAGCTTATGAAGGTTCTTTATGACAGTTTATAGGTCTAATTTATGTAACAAAAGTAGCCTATATGTTCATACTTTTTTTTAAACTTTTATGACCTTATGGATACTCTGTTTTAACACGAAAAATGAATCTACATTTAGCTCGAGTATTAGATTAAAATATTTTTCTCTATAAAATTAACATGTGGACTGACCACAACAGGCCATATTAAATGAGGTGAGCCTATGTTATAATGTAATATGTAATATTTAGAAAAATTTGAAAAATAAAGCAAGAGTTCCACTTAAAAAAACAATATGAAGTTAACCTAAGTATATTTACAAATTTACTTTATGGAAGGTTGAAATTCTTGGGTTATTAAAAACTGTGCATACAGACTAATTTAAAACCTACTTTCCTTTAATAAGGGTTGTTTTAAGAGAATGAACCATAGGCCCTAATCAAGGATGAGCTGAAATTAATGTAATGTTTTGCTAAAAAGTGAAATCAAATGACCAAATAAAACATCTGTATATCTAAAAATAAAACAATATAGGCTTTTTTTTGTAGTTGGCCTAGTCCTTTAGGTTAATGTACCTAGTTATAATTTGCCAGGAGCATTGGTTCAACGGTTGAATCTTTTATGAATGCTATTTAGCTCAATTAAAACAATTTAAATCAACAAATTAAATAGTCTATAAAATGAATGTAATCAATTAAACACACTGCAAAAAAGTATATGGCACATTTAGGAATTAAAAACCGGAAATGATAACGTAAAACTTACCAAAGAGCCAAGGTTTCTTGGCATATAAATTCTAAAAGCCGAAATATGTTACACTTAAAAAACTTAAAAATCACAGATACGTCTCTTACTCTATCTACACAAATACGTTGTGCATCACCAACTACAATAAACTATCATAAATAACATAAAACAATACGCGTGGAACGGCACATTAATGAGAAATTCATGATTTACAAATCCTTCGCCTTGTGACGTGCTTCTCTCTAACCCAACAAAACTTGTTCTGCTTGCGCAGTGACACTACGTGGAACGTTTTCGAACTAAATTGTTTCCAATGACTTCTTAAAAATATTTTATAAAACTGTATGAGATTGTAAGAATATATAAATAAACAATAGATTATACATATATTTTAAATAATAATTTAATGTGTAATTTCTTGCTAGTAAGTTTATGGCAAAAATGTTTCCAATGCAAAAATTGTGATCAGAGAGCATGCCTCATGTGGAGTAATTTCATTGGTTCACGGAGAAAAAGCACGTGACCATTACCCAAGGTTTCCCAACGTGCTTTTTACGCGCTATCTTTAAAAAGAAAATAGTCCCGTACAAACCACACTTGGTTAATTGTAACATAATTATAAGTCTTTAAATCATATAAAATTACTAATATGGTAATAGTATATATTTAAAATTGACATTGGTCTTATTAATGAATGAATGATAATTTATACCAAATAGCTTAAATTTAAAAAAAATTATACATCTTTGAACAGAAAATTTGACATAATCAATGACATACAATACGTGTACACATTTTATTTTAAAATTATACTATCTATAAAACTATAATATACTCGATTGTTTTACCTGCGGAAACAATCCTAGAACGAACCAAACAGAAGCTAAAAGGCTACTTCAAAGCGATCTCTCGCACCGTCCCATCGTTTTTGCCCCCGGGGAAAAGGCCATGTTGCCAAATCGCTCACCGGGGAGCGGACACTTTTAGCACATTGGATGACTTTCTTAATTATTTTGGCAAGGAGAGCAAAAAGATGTCGGTCTGAGCCAGCAGGCTAGGTAAAACGAGGACAGAGATAGGAATGAAGGCTAGCACTATTAGAATCTGACCCGGCTGGCCAAGGATTATCATAGTAGAGGAGATGGACACAAGAGAACACGACTAAGTCGAGGAAGCGACTGACCAATCAGATGTATAGCCTTACCATTCAATATTTAGATTATTACATTATTCATTTTTCTGCTTATACCTACATTATACTCTCTTAATGAAGGTTTACCTATAATTAAAATTGTTTACCTACTACCTCATTGTTATTTCATTACCCCTTCTCTACCTCCAAAGCTCAGCCTTTTTTTATGCTTCACGTCTTACTACCCGTTCCGGCTATCCACGTATTTAACTAATTTGATTTTTTTTTTGTCCCCACGTCTCACTTATTTTAGATACGCCAGGAACGGGCCGAAAGAAAAACCTTTTCGTTCAGACCTAGTGTGTTTTATAGAGTAATGATATTAACCTTTTTTGTTCAAGTAGCCCCAAATATAGTTTATCTTCAATGTTGTACCCTCAAAGTTGTTGGTACGTAATGTAAGTTATACATATTCTTTAATCTACTTCGAGAATATATACAATTATTTATATCCAAAACAATGCTTTAAATAATAAGTTTTGAATGAAAAATAATTATACTTATATACATGTATATTTTTTTAAAATTTTTACTTAGGTTGTTCCTTGAGATGTATTGGCGTACACCCGAGGGTATGCTTACCACAGGTTGAAAGCCACCTTTCTAGACAGGTGTTACCCTAACTCTCAGAAGTCGAGTACCCCTTTCGGTGCTATGGTCTACACACTACATACATTTTTTGTGTATCAATATTGTAGTATTTTACTATCTTGTTGGTATTATTTTTTATTATCGGTAGGTCCTATTAACTATAAAAAGTTACTGCTGCAGATGAGTGTACGTGTAAATATATTAAAGTTATATTATTATTATTATTATTATTATTATTATTATTAGCACCGCGTATTACTACCCGTTCGGGTTATACGCCCCAGGATTGAACCCCGGCCGCCAGCATAGAAGTCTGACACTTTACCCCTAGACCGCTAGGTCACCTTAAAGTTATAATATTACATTTTAAAATGTAAAACATGTTTTTATTTCTAAGTTTAATTGTATTTAATAAGGCTGAGTTTAGATCTGAAAGACCATGATTCGATAATATGGGGTTCCCGTCAGATTTTAACATGTGTACAAACTTATCCTTGAGTTTTCTGGGATGTTATTACACATGATTCCCGTTTACAAGGAGGTCAAGGTTCGAACCCTAGCTGAACGCAGTGGGTATTATTTTTTATTAAGGTTTGTCCAGCCCATTTTTTCAATTAAACGCAGTCACTACCCTCCTAATGACTACCCTATAGATTACATTTTTGGTAATTTTTAAATGAAGATAAAAAGTTGTCATTAAATTCCAAAACACCCTTGACAAACATTCAAGAACGGTTGAGATCACAATGTGAAGAAAATTAAGCTTTATATTTCTACAGAATAGTTATTTGATTTATTTTGACCGAAAACAATTTTGATAACTATAAAAACTGCAAAAATACTTCCCTTAACTCATCCTTCCTTCCACCCCACCTTAAGTTAAATTGATTTTAGATAGTTACATATATAAATCGTACTAGTTAAATATACAGTAATCCCTATAGTTTGAATTGAGTGGGATCGGGCCCATCTCTAACATTAGAAAACTCGAATAAAAATAGTAGCTCCCAACATAAACCCGATTTTCTAATCGAACTTCCAACTTTTCTGCTGTGTACAACCACTCTTTCTTTACATCACCATGGAAACCCTGTTTTGTGCATGATTGTATATTGGAGGGATGAGTTTTTTCGCTTTGGTTTAAAGTAATAATAACTCAATTCTTACTTTAGTGGTATGATGCAATAAAGAGATTACTGGGAGAGAGGTCGTTTTAAAGTTCTTTAAGGTGTTTGATTACATTTTAGCGTAATATTTATATTTAGCAAATAACCACTAGTGTGTTTGAATTATATTTAATCAAGAAAATCGTGAATAAGTACGTATTATTAGGATTTGT
This sequence comes from Timema poppense, assembly GCA_902141375.1. NCBI lineage: Eukaryota > Metazoa > Arthropoda > Insecta > Phasmatodea > Timematidae > Timema > Timema poppense. Next base: position 180,877 of record CABFOV010000138.1, read on the forward strand.
AAAAAAACAAACTATCTCTCGTATTCGTCATATTTTTCCGTTTAACCACTCATACAGTAGCCCCATGGCTTCTTTGGTGCTGACTGACAGTTCACAGCTGACTTCTGACAGATGCTAAACACATGTTTTTGCAGATCATATGGTTCGACGTAGGGATACATAATTTGGTCTGGTAACTTTTCAAAGCTGTTAGCTGTCAGTCAACACCAAAGAAACCGTGGGGCTTCTGTACATAGTCCATCCTATGTAAAATGACGTTCCCTTTGACGTATCCCCTACCTAGAACTATTCAGATTCTAATAATCGTATACTTTAATAATATCAATGCGTTTCAAAGAGTTTTTCTTCCACCATTTTCTAGCTACTCGTTCCCGTGGCTTAGTGGTGGTCATCCAAGGCTATAAGGGAATTTGGTTCGATTCCGAAAATACGGCTGTAGAACGTTAGACTCACTCCCACTGAAAAACTAACCTTTTGGACCTATCTATACCCTGATGCTGGTTGAAAGAACAGTTTAGAAAATTCAAAAATATTTATTTCCGGTCAACATTGATAACATTTTACTATATTTATTGTATTTTATATGTAATGATAATATACATCAAAAAGGACAGCTGCAGATAAAATGACTTGATCTATGAATATATTAGAATCGTTTTAGTAATGTTAGTAATTTACAGATACTGTCCTTCCTACCAAAATCATACCTATAAACAGGACTTTTGGCACAGATGCTAAACACATGTTTTTGCAGATCATATGGTTCGACGTAGGGATACATAATTTGGTCTGGTAACTTTTCAAAGCTGTTAGCTGTCAGTCAACACCAAAGAAACCGTGGGGCTTCTGTACATAGTCCATCCTATGTAAAATGACGTTCCCTTTGACGTATCCCCTACCTAGAACTATTCAGATTCTAATAATCGTATACTTTAATAATATCAATGCGTTTCAAAGAGTTTTTCTTCCACCATTTTCTAGCTACTCGTTCCCGTGGCTTAGTGGTGGTCATCCAAGGCTATAAGGGAATTTGGTTCGATTCCGAAAATACGGCTGTAGAACGTTAGACTCACTCCCACTGAAAAACTAACCTTTTGGACCTATCTATACCCTGATGCTGGTTGAAAGAACAGTTTAGAAAATTCAAAAATATTTATTTCCGGTCAACATTGATAACATTTTACTATATTTATTGTATTTTATATGTAATGATAATATACATCAAAAAGGACAGCTGCAGATAAAATGACTTGATCTATGAATATATTAGAATCGTTTTAGTAATGTTAGTAATTTACAGATACTGTCCTTCCTACCAAAATCATACCTATAAACAGGACTTTTGGCGCAGCCTTAATAAGAAAATTGAAGGTCTTTTGGACCAACCAAGATAGTACGTTTGGACTAATGAGAAACAATATTTTCCCTTCTATCCTAACCTAACCTTTAACGTTAATAGCTTTTGAGAAGAAAGCGCCACAATAAATTACTATCGGTGCAGCGATACTTCACTTCACTCACCGCTGCGGGTTCAATGATTCATTAAAAATGAATACCCAATGACCGTCAGCCCACTTATTTAGACAATTGAATTGTTGTTTCATGTGTTCATTAAAAGTAAAAATGTCTACTTTTATTAATTTTTAATAATCGTTAAAAAAAATGAAAACAAAATGAACAGTAATAGCATGTGCATTGTTTACTGAATTCATTTTTCTTTTAATAAAATGGGTCTATTTAAATTTCGACCCGCTTCAGTGGCCGCATGGTCTAACGCACTATACTCATGTTAGACTAGACTGCCGAAGACGGGGAGATCGAGGTTTGATCCCGGTCGGGTGCACTGAGGGTATTTGATTCTAAAATGATTTTCCACTCTCCTTTCACGCAAATGCGGGTGCACTTCATCTCAATTAAACCTTAATAATCCCTAAACCATTCGTGTAATTAGTAGATAAGCGTATAACCCGAACGGGTAGTAAGATGTGGTGCTAATAAAAATTGACGTTTTAAACTGCGATTACCTGCGACTTTGGATTGGATTTAATCCTCAATTATTTAGCAGTTTTCTTATTCGGGTTTACAGGTCGGGCAGCCTTTAATTCAATTTGTGTGTTGACGCTCTAAAAATTAAATGGTATTTGATAAGTCTTCATATGATCAATAAAATACGACACGTGTTACCAAATTATTTTTTCCATGGGGAAATTAATAATTGAAAATCACTCGCCAGAACTCACCTTAAGGCTGCCGCACTTAGCTATGTTTAAACGTTGGGCCAATTTCATAGTCAGGTTGAGTACGCCTCAAGTGGGGCGTTATATTAAATACAAGATGACACCGCCCTAGACCGTAATCGAATGGAACAGTTTTTTTTTACGTATCACTGGTTCATCCCATTCGGGTTTAGGTAGGTGTCGTCTTGTATTTTGTATAACGCCACACTTGAGGCGTACTCAACCTGACTATGAAAATGGCCCGTGACTTAATACATTTTCGCATACATCGATACTGGATTTAGATTATTATTATTATTATTATTATTATTATTATTATTAGCACCGCGTCTTACTACCCGTTCGGGTTATACGCACTTACGCTAATATGCAATGGTAGTGTGATTGTGAGATGAAATGAAGGAGCTACAGTTTAACGTGGAATCCGAACCACGGTGGAGGCCTGGCATTCCTCACATTCACAAGATGTCTTGTCAGAGGTGAAGGAAGAGTTTGGTAATCAGATAAATCTTTGCCGGGACCGAGGATCGAACCCCGGCCGCCAGCATAGAAGTCTGACACCTTACCCATAGACCGCCAGGTCACCGATCTGGCTTTAGAAACGAGTTAGAAGTAAACAAACACACAAATTAGGAATTAACGGATGTTTTCACAACCACACCAAATGTTCTACACCGGAATATAAGAGATGATCCATCTATTCAAATAGCGATAGAGTTGTGTGTGTAGTATTAGGTATACTGTCCTAAGTTAAGATGTTTTTTGATCAGAAAGTCCTACTAACTGTTCAGGTTATATGCGTCTATGATAATTATTCTGATGGGGTAGGGATGAGGAAATAAGTATTTTAGAGGTAATATACCCGTATTGCGTGGAAGGAGAGTGGGAAACCATTTAGGAAAAAATCACCCTCAGTAGACCCGACCGGGATTTGAACCCTAATATCCCCGTCATCAGTAGACCAGTCCACCATGAGAGTGACGCCTTAAACCGTTAAGCCATTGAAGCGGGTAAGCTAGTTTTAAATAATGTGTTGAATTTTTTTTTCTAGCCCACATCTTATTAACCGTCCTGGCTCTCAGCATTTAATTCCACTAAATAAATGAGGAGGGTAGAATTTAGAGGAAAATATATCCGTACTTTCGATAAAGTGGTAAATCTTTTTTTAAAAACACCCTTATTACAGCCGCCCGTGATTCAAGACCAGACTTCCTCGTGAGTGATAGACTAGATAGACTCCTTGGTTCGCGTGTCACACCGATGAGGGTATGATAGAACCTGTTTGTTTGGAAAGTTAATAAAACAGTTTCATCTACTTAATGGTAAATGTATAGGCTTACACTACGAGGATCGACACGGTTCGACACGGGAGAACAAAAGCCAAGAGAGAAAACTAGTAGTTCTACAAATAAAACGCTCAGAGTCCTTGTGCCAATACATATGAAGGGCACAGGGAGAAAAGGCGGTAAGTCCAATTTAAACTCTAATTGAGTTAGTGCTGTCATATTTTAGTCACGAAAACTCTCTTTAAGCTATGGTTAAAAGATATCTGTGTGGTATTTAAATTAATTAAAACGAACAGTATTTTCTGCGGCCCTTATGGGCATTTGCGTGGAAAGAGAATAGGACACCATTCAGAAAAAAACACCCTCGGTTTACCCAACAGGAATTCAAACCCTGATCTCCCCATCATGAGAAGGCCAGTCTAATATGAGAGTGACGCCTTAGACTGTTCGGCCATTGATCTGGGTTACTTAAAAGTAGCTCTATTTTTTTTATATGTAAGACTCTTCTAGTGAAAATTGAATTATGCTTTTACCAAACAAGCCCGCATCCTGTAATAAAATACTTTCCAATATTATTTAATAAAAATCACAGAAGATAGAGTTTCAAGACAATTTTGGGAATAAATGTTTGCGTTATATACTTTGATTAACTAGCGTCTTAAATGGATTGAATTTCAATGATTAGTAATTAGGGTGTGAATGTAGGGAAAGCCAGAAAAGGTATGTGTTTTTGCAGTTTTTATAGCAAACTTTTTTTTTTGTAAAAAAATGCACCATTAAAAACATAAGACTATAATTTTCTTTATGGGGATATCAACGGTTGTTGAATATCTGCCATGAACATAGCGGCATTAGATCAAAAACTTTTTAAATGAGTAGAAAAAGGTTTCATGAAATTCCAGGACATCCTTGACATATATTCAAGAACTGTTGAGGTCACCAACACAATGTGAATAAAATTAAACTCTATTTTAGTACTGAAGCAATAGTTTATTTATTTTTAATTTTTTTTATGTAAAAACAGTTTTCCTCGAGTTTTCTACATCCCCATATTAAGTACTACACTAACTAATCTTCTCATGTTGAGTTTTATAAACATTAGAAAAGTTTATATTGGCCTAGATATATTCACTAAGTTATCTTGTCGTTTAGTTACACCAAAATACCATATTAGTTTTCATTTGAAGGATATATATATGTACACAAATACAACGACTATTATATCTCAAAGTCCAGGAAATACATTTTTTTAAATTTAATTTAAAACAGAAACATCTTTTAACCATAATCCTGAGTGTATTATAAAAGTCTCATGATTATCTAATAGATGAGAGCACCAACTCAATTACCCGCCTCGGTGGCGTAGTTGGCTAACGCGCTAATCGTGTTGAGCTCGACCGCCGAGGACGCGGAGATAGAGGTTCGAATCTCGGTCGGGTGAACTGGGGGTGGTTTTTCCCTAAATGGTTTCCCACTCTCCCTCCACGCAAATATGAGTTCACTTTCTCTAATTCAACCTTCCCAATTCCCAATCCATTAGCGTAATTAGTACTTAAGGCGTATAACCCGAAAGAGTAGTAAGACGCGGTGCTAAATAATAATAATAAAAAACACTAACTCAATTTGAGGTAAAATCGGAATTTCCCCCTTTCCTTCCCCTCTACCCTTGATATGTATTTGAACACTTGTTTTTGTCACTTTGAATAACCTTTCAATGGAACTGTAACAAAGCCTGTGTTTTATGTGAGAAATTTCAAAAAAATCCTTTTTCCTCATTTCACCACCCGTGAGGGTATTTTGCATGGGTGGGAAAGAGTAATTATTATTTAGCACCACGTCTTACTACCCATTCGGGTTATACGCCTGCGTACTAATTACGCTAATGGCTTAATGAAGAGTAAGGTTGCATTTAGAGGAAGTGTACCCACATTTGCGTGGAGAACCATTTGGAAAAAAACCCTCAGTAAACCCAACCAAGACTCGAAAACTGGTCTCCCCGTCATCGGATGTCTAGTTTAATGCGTTAGTGACGACTTAAACCATGCGCCCACCAAAGTGGGTTGCTAGTATTCCTTATTAATAGAACACAAATTCGGTCACAATATGTCCTTTTGTGATTTTTTAAATAATATTATGCTAGGGATAGTGAAGTTTTTAAGAACCGTTGCGTCACCCACATACTCTGCAGTAGGCCCAAAAGTGACGCGAAAATATTAATATATTTCTAGGATGAGTAAAATAAGGCAAAAAAATAATAATTGTAAAAGGTCCATGCCGTGACCAGCATTGTTAAGATATTGCATTAAATTATAAAAATGATATTTTAATAAACCAAATTTTATATCTTTTCTTTCCTTTTTTAGCACCGCTTCTTACTACCCGTTCGGGTTATACGTTTATGTACTAATTACGCTAGTGATTTTAGGGATTAGTAAGGTTATATATATTTATAAGAAGTGGACCAATTTTGAAAAAAAAACCATCTTTTGTACACCTGCTCAAGATTATAACCTAACTGTAGGTGACCTGGTGGTCTAGGGGTAAGGTGTCAGACTTCTGTGCAGGTGGCCGGAGTTCAATCCTCGGTCCTGGCACAGATTTATCTGATTACCAAACCCTTCCTTCACCTCTGACAAGAAATCTTGTGAATGTGGGGAATGCCAGGCCTCCACCGTGGTTCGGATTCCACGTTAAACTTTAAGTCCTCCATTTCATCTCACCCTACCATTGCACATTAGCGTAAGTGCGTACAAACCGAACGGGTAGTAAGACGCGGTGCTAATAATAATAATAATAATAATAATAATAATAATAATAATAATATAACCTAACTTTCTCCGTAATCAGCAGTATATTCTGCTGCGAGAATAGCGCGTTAGACCATGTGCTATCAAAGTGAGTTTTTGTATCATACTACAAGCCAATATATAATTAATGTGGTTAGAACGCTTAACTGACTTAATTGGTCGGGGGTTTGATCTCTGGCAGTCAATTTAAGTGTAGTTTATTTTTATCCCTAATATGAGTTATTCATCTTTTCTTTAAATTAATGGTAGTACACTTACTTAAAAATCCACCCTTGTCATGTTTTCTTGGTTTCGTTGTTTTAAGCTTCTGATCGTCATAACTAGTATTAAAGCGTAATATAATGATATCTATAAAAGTGTTATTTTATTATACCCTCGTAATAAATATAGTTTTATTTTTTTATTTCTTATTAGGCTAAAAATATAAATCTGAAGTTATTTGCTAACTTTACTTTGTCATATGTAATATAAATTGTTCACGATAACTTTGTTTTTCTCTGCCATTTGAAAAGTTATCATAAACCGTATTCCTCCACCTTGCAATATTTATTTTGCGAGGACCGATCTTAGTATCTACCCAAACTAGCCATTTATTTACACTAATTGGTAAATGAGGAAAGTTGAATCTAGAGAAAAATTACCCTCACGTGGATAGAGGGGGTGAAAATCCATTTAAAGGAAAACTTCACAATACACCCAGCTGGGATTCGAACCTCAATCTTCACACCAGTAAACCAAACCAGATGAGATTTTTTTTAACTTTGTTTGTCTATCCATCCAGCGTATACGCATTTAATTACACTAATTTAATAGGGATTATGAAGATTGAATTTATAGTAAATATATCTGCATTTGTGGGAAAAGAGAATGAGAAACCATTTGAGAAAAACTACTCTTAGTACACCCGGCTTAGATTCTAACTCCGACCTTCTTGTCAGAAGAACGTCAGACTAGATGAGCTCAACATCTAGTACGCGTGCCCACAGGTGCGAGTCTTTATAAACATGATTGTCATTTTGGCAATCAAAGAAAATTTATATCACATTTCGAAGTGACAAAAACGTATTTACAAACTGATAAATTAATATTAAACTGGTTTGATCAACTTTAAAAAAAAAAAAAAAAAANAAAAAAAAGCCTAAGCTACCTTGAACGGGAAATACACAAATAAACGAAAAAATAAATAAAATAGATGTATCAGTTTTTCCTTAAGTTGTTTTTTGTTATAAAATATTGCAGAATGTACGGTTTATGTGTTTATTTGGGAGGAACTTTTATAAGAAATGCTTTCTGGCACTTTAAAATGAAAGTTTAAAAGGTGAACGATATTGATTACATTCATCCTTATTTCATTAAAATGTCTACGGCATACACGTGTTAGAAAGTGTAATAAATCACCCGAATTTAGATAAACACATATATTCATTTAAACAAAAATAAGAGGGGTGTTTGCAGATAAATGTATCCTTATTGCAAAAATATCACCATCAATATATTAACTTAGTATTCACGTTGGCAACACTGACACAAAACACATTCGAAACTTGGCGGCAAATAATCCATATGGTTTGAGACGAGGCACCTTCTTCAATGATATATTTTTTAAATAACACACCTTAAAGCACACGATTGCACATTAAAAAAAATCACTTCGTAGCACTATCAAAATCCAACTTACCGGCTGTCACTTGTGGTCCCAAAATTTGCACAAAAATTCGAATAAAAAAAGTGTATTTACAAAAAAAATATATTTAAATATCACTGAGGGGCCCCTTTATCTGGTTGGAATATTATACCCCCATGATATTTAAATAATATTTAACTATAAAAATGTATGTTAGAAATAAGGCAACGCCTGCGCTGCTGGGCGAAACGGGGGCACCATTGCCCTGTGTCGGTTTCTTAAATAAGCTCCTGTCGCGCGCCTGGCGTTGGAACCTGGAACTAGCCGCGTACCCGGGCCACAGATAGCGAGCTATGCTTGGGAAAAATGCCAACAGGCCCACGCTTCGGCTATTTCATCAGGAGCCTTGTCCGTAACTACACCGCCTGAGCAGTTTTTTTTCTCTCTCAAGAGAGAGAAACTTCAATCAGAAAACTCAATTTTACGAATTAGATTAATTGGAACTTTATTCGGTTTTTGTGTAGTTATTCTAACCCTTCATTAGATCGCACGGCAAACGTGATGTGAAAATGTTACATTTAGTTCATAGTTGAAAAAAAAACCAATACAAAATCAAATCTAATGCGAAAAAGTCTTAACCGTGGCCAATATCGATAAGGTATTGCACTTTATTCATTGGTTCGAATTCCGATGAGATAACAATTTAATTCTCACCGAGTCCAAACGTAGGTAGAGGACGGGGAACTTGTAGTTTTTTAGAATTTTTATTAGTTCTCCGTCTTACAGCCTATCTGGGTTGTACGCATAAGCACTAACTATGCTAATGTGTAAGGTATGATGGTTGAATTTAGAGGAAGTGTACCCGAATTTACGTGGAGGGGGAGTAGAAAGCCATTTAGAGAAAACCACCCTCTGTACATCTAACCGGTATTCTAACCTCAATCACCCCTTCATCGGTAGTCATGCAACCACAGAAGTGTATTAGAGTTTATTAATAAATGATAATGATCCTAGTTATATCATACGTATCTCTTTATATATAATTTACAAAACAATTATCTCGGTTGATATCATTTACACCGTGGTTCGGATTCCACGTTAAACTGTAGGTCCTCCATTTAAATACAAAATCAAATCTAATGCGAAAAAGTCTTAACCGTGGCCAATATCGATAAGGTATTGCACTTTATTCATTGGTTCGAATTCCGATGAGATAACAATTTAATTCTCACCGAGTCCAAACGTAGGTAGAGGACGGGGAACTTGTAGTTTTTTAGAATTTTTATTAGTTCTCCGTCTTACAGCCTATCTGGGTTGTACGCATAAGCACTAACTATGCTAATGTGTAAGGTATGATGGTTGAATTTAGAGGAAGTGTACCCGAATTTACGTGGAGGGGGAGTAGAAAGCCATTTAGAGAAAACCACCCTCTGTACATCTAACCGGTATTCTAACCTCAATCACCCCTTCATCGGTAGTCATGCAACCACAGAAGTGTATTAGAGTTTATTAATAAATGATAATGATCCTAGTTATATCATACGTATCTCTTTATATATAATTTACAAAACAATTATCTCGGTTGATATCATTTACACCGTGGTTCGGATTCCACGTTAAACTGTAGGTCCTCCATTTAATCTCAAAATCACCCTACCATTACACATTAGCGTAAGTGCGTATAACCCGAACGGGTAGTAAGACGCGGTGCTAAATATTCTTCTTCTATTGGACTACGATTGATGCCACCCAGACACGCTATTATTATTATTATTATTATTATCATCATCATCATCATCTTCATTCTTTGCCAAAATATAAAAGCTTGGTTAGTTTAGGTTAAATTAGCTAGAGATAAGCACATTTAGTTTTGGTAAGTTAAAGATAAACTTATATGCTAATATAATTATTTTAGATTAATTTAGATTAATTAACGAAAAATATGGTTTAAATCCTTTAAAATCCTATATTATACCTACCAAACCTTTGTTTTTTCCCCTGCACATTGAATATCTGAGTTATAGTCAAATTTCAACTTTTTGTATTTTTTGTTTTAGGTGGCGTTCAAGTATTACGTAAGCATCATAAGGGTTGGAGGGGGTTTGAACTTTGCTTATTTTTGCTGACAAGGGGGAGGGGGGTCAGAACAATGCTTATGTAAGACAGAGAAAGACGGGCAAAATTGAGGGAGGGCGCATCGCAAGCTGCTTGGACTTTGGGCAGCAATGAAGATGCTGAGTGCCTAAACGAGGAAAAAGTGGAGAAGCCTAGACTATAGAAGTAAGCCAAAGCTTGGGTGAACTAGCCTCCCCCAAATATAAATATTATAATCGAAAGTGTTGAAACGTGGATTCAAGAACCTTGGTCATCGGATTAAATGGAGCTAAGGGTGTTTTTTTAATAAATATTATATTAATGTATTAATTAATAATACTTTTTTATAACTTCAATTAAAATAAAACTAAATTTTATACATTTATAATGCTATAACTTGTTTTAATATTACCTGTTCAACAGTGTCTTACTACCCGTTCAGGTTATACGCTTTAAGTACTAATTACGCTAATGGATTAGAATTCGGGAAGGTTGAATTAGAGGAAGTGAACCCGCATTTGCGTGGAGGGAGAGTGAAAAACCATTTAGGAAAAAAAACCTCAGTTCACCCGACCGAGATTTGAGCCTCGATATCCCCGTCCTCAGCAGACAGGCTTAACACGACTCGCGCATTAGCCAACTATGCCACCAAGGCGGGTCCTCAATAAATTTAAATTCATTGTATACCAGTGTTGATTGTAAATTATTTCGCAATATTAATTTACACCTCTATGATAATAATTAACAGCAATTTATAAATTGCATGAATTTTAAATATATATATATCATTGCTTCTTACTACCTGTTTAAGCTATAAGCAAAATTGCACGAAAAAAAGGAATGGTTATTCTTGTGAACAAATGAAAAAGAGTTGATATCTTACGTAAGCAAGGGTGGGGGGGGGGGGGGGGGAGTTCAGTCATTTGCTTATTTTTTCTTACAAGGGGTAAGGGTTATGGCTATAAANTATGTTACTATAAATGTTGGTGGACTATTTGTGAATTGTGAAAGAGTGAATAGCTTGTCATCTTTAAATTTACTCAAGTACTTTACTATTCATGTACTAACGGTACTTCCTTTTTATTGTCCAGCATTATTTCGTAAGGCCGTTGAAGTTTATACTTCATTTTGAATATATATTTTTAATAAATTAAACGTTTGCTGTATTAACTCTATTTTTGAACCACTTATAAATAATGTTTTTTCACTAAAATGTAAAATTATTCCCCTTTAATGGCAATAAAAACCTCAGGAAACAGCATGAACAGTTTTCTTAATATACAATTATTACTGAATAATGTTGCTTAGCTTCTCAAATTCCGGTTCGTTAATTTTGAACTTCCATATAGACGGAGATCCCGCCTACTAATTCTTTCTTTGAGGGTATTTGATTCAATATACATAATATGCTCGTTTCTGTTCTGTCTTTTTATGCTTTCCTGGTACTATAAATACACTCCCGAGTTTCCATTTTGATTAATCTACACTAATATTATAAAGAGGAAAGATTTGATTATTTTTTTTGTAATGAATAAACTCAAAAACTACTAGACCGATTTTAAAAATTCTTTCACCAATATAAAGCTACATTATCAGCGAGTAACATAGGCTATATTTTATTTTGAAAATTTAATTTATTCCTCATTGCAAACAAAAAGACAAAAAATTAAATCTTTCCTCTTTATAATATTAGTGTAGAAAAGGAAGTGTTTATCTGTGTGTGTTTGTTCGTGTGCGATGTCCAGCCAAATCTGCGGCACGTAGAGATCTGAAATTTTTAACATAGGTGTACGTGAGGGGGTCCGAATGCACCTCAAAGCAGAATTTTTAACTAGCTTTTTAACTAGGCTATTTCTAACACAATACCACAGTGGGTCACGGGCAACGACGTGTGGGATTGCTAGTATATATATTTATAATGATAAGTTGTTTTGTGTGTGTGTGTACATATTTCATAATGCGTTTTTGGGAGATTACTAAACTTGTTTTGGAAGTAAAATTTGAAAGATTCTCCCAACCTACAGTAGCCACATGGCTTCTTTGGTGCTGACTGACAGCTCACAGCTGACTTCTGACAGTTGCTAAACACATGTTTTTGCAGATCATATGGTTCGGCGTAGGGATACATAATTTGGTCTGCTAACGTTTCAAAGCTGTCAGCCGTCAACTGTCTGCTGTCAGTCAGCACCAAAGAAGCCATGGGGCTACTGCAGAATGCAATCTACTTATAAGTATTATATTAACTGATGATCATATTTGGCCCTTGTGATGAGAAATGTTGGAAGTTATCAAGCTCTCAAAATATTTTTTGCTCCCCCTCTTACAACATGTCTGTGCCACACACCTCTAATTGCGCTAATTGTGTGTGGAAGGTCGAATTCAGATTAAATGTATTTCCACTTGAGTGGAAGGAGGGCTAAAAACTAGAAAAACTACCGTCAGTACACCCGAACAAAATTCGAAACCCGACCTCCTCATCACCAGACTAGATGATCTTGATGTCTAGTCCACGTGCCAACCAACGCAGGTAAGCTCACAATAAATAGGATTACCGTAAAGGTCGAGGTTAAAATTGTGACCGTGTGTAACGAAAACATTTCTAATAAATGGTTTACTGCTCTTAATCCTGAAAAATGAGGTTCACTTAATATAAAATTATATCTTATTCATCCCTATAGCCTTACTGTAACTGTAAAATTAGGTGTACAGCACCAATGGGAACTTGCTTCAATGACCCCATGGTCTAATACGTCACTCTTTTGTTTGACTAGACAGACTAGACTGCTGATGACAGGGAGATTGAGGTTCGAATCTCAATCGGGCGTACTGATGAGCGGTTTTAAAAGGTTTTTACACCCTCCCTCCACGTAAATGCGGGTACACTTCCTTTAAATCCAACCTAAATAATCCTTAACTCATTATCGTGGTTAGTACACAATATACGTAGGCCTATAGCTTGAACAGGTAATAACATGTGGTGCTAAAAATAAAAAAAAGCCTCGATGGGTAGTAAGATGCGGAGAAAACAGCCAGTTGATACCAGAGGTGAAAATGCCTATTCTACATCCGCTTAATGCATAACAGGAGAACAGGTGTTAATCCACAAATATTTATCAACTACTACTACACAATGCAAGGTTTTTTAAAACAAAAACTTTTACATTCTAAACTATCTTCATCAACATATTAAAAACATTATAAACAGCTTACTGAGATACAATGTAGCTTAGTACACAGACATCGTCCTTGAATTACGTGCCTTAGTCTGAATAGTAAGGTGGGTATTTCCCGTGAATTTTCTAAACATACGGAATATTTTACCACACTAATTACAAACTTGTCCCATTACAGTACGTTTAATACAAGAGGGATCAAGTATGATGCGTTATATTGTTACATACCAAGCTACAAAAAATACTACACATAATGCCAATAAAACCTATTAAAACTTCATATATTCCTTAGCTAAAATATGATATTAGTTTATTCATTAGAAAGAGAGAAAACATCAGCAAATCATATATAAATGAAAATTATAAGTTAGATAATCTACTCAATGATATCCCTGGTCTTGTTTTAAAGAACAAATTAGGTTAACTTAAAGAAAAAAAAAGTTGCCATTACTAAATTATTTTACTGTTCCCCAATAAATACGCCGCGTACCTTCGAGGGTACGCATAGCACAGGTTGGAAACCTCTGGTTTTAAAATAGTGCTTAGTGGTGCACCTGATCAATCCTGAGAAGCAGTGGCAAGGCTGAATTTGTGGCGAGACCTCGTGTATACACTTCAAATTTCATATAAAATGCTTTTTAGAAAATATAAACATATTTTTCCCGGCCAACATCGATTACATTTTACTAGTTTTACATTGTAGGATAATATTCATCAAAAATAACAGCTGCAGATAACATTACTTGACGTATGAATAATTGAAAGTATATATATATTTATTTTTTAACAGTTGGAAAAATCCTTCCTATGAAAATCAAGCTATATGTATAATATATGCTAGTAGGTGAAGTATAGAAGCTAATATTACAGGGTTCAATTGTGATTTAAAAAAAAAGTTGTTGGAGTCATCATCATCATCATCATTATTATTATTAGCAGCGCCGCGACTTACTACCCGTTCGGGTTATACGCACTTACGCTAATATGTAATGGTAGGGTGATTGTGAGATGAAATGGAGGACCTACAGTTTAACGTGGGATCCGAACCACGGAGGAGACCTGGTATTCCACACATTCACAAATTGTGATTAATACACGTCCTTCCCGGCACAGATTTATCTGATTACCAAACCCTTCCTTCACCTCTGACAAGACATCTTGTGAATGTGGGGAATGCCAGGCCTCCACCGTGGTTCGGATTCCACGTTAAACTGTAGGTCCTCCATTTCATCTCACAATCACCCTACCA
>CABFOV010000138.1:195588-208599 GCA_902141375.1 Timema poppense
TAATAATAATAATAATAATAATAATAATACACGTCTTGTCAGAGGTGAAGGAAGGGTTTGGCAATCAGATAAATCTGTTCCGGGACTGAGGCTTGAGCCCCGGAGCCCCAGTGCAGAAGTCTGCCACCTCACCCCTAGACCACCAGATCACTCTTGGGGTCTGTAGAACAGTTCTTTAGACATATATTTGTACCTCAATCACAAAACATCCGAAAATATTTTTAGATATTGCTACAAATCCTGTGATTTTAAAAAGCAAGAAAGTTGACTTTGACTATTTTTTGCCTCGTTACGACAACTAGTCAAGATTTTTTTTATCTTCAGGCGTACATACTGGGGATTTGCGAAGGTCACTTTTTAAATGAGAAACAAAGTTGAAGCCAAAGTCTAAGGAAAGGCTTTTGTTGCTGTTCCATAAACCACCTTTTAATTTTTAAACTACCCCAATATCCAATTCAGTGGCCCAATGGTCTAAGGCGTCACTCTCATGATAAGACTGGCCTAATGATGGCGTGGATATTGGGGGACGAATCCCGGTCGTGTCTACTGAGTTGAAGGTGGTTTTTCCTAAATGGCTTCCCAATATCCTTCCACTCAAATGCGGGTAGATTACCTCTAAAATGCTTCCTTTCTCATCCCTTCCGCAATGGAGTAATTATACAATCATAAAAGAGTAGTAAGATGCTGTGATAATAATAAAAAAAAAACGTTAGCTTAATCTGGGTAAAGATAAAGGTTTAGAAAAAAACAAAGCACAATATTATATGCTGATATATCTGAGTTATTCTATTCTTAAGTTATATGCCATTTAATCACTAGTTGGTGTTAAAATATTGTTTAGTCGCTGTTCTAAAAATTAAATATGTGTTGAAATATTTAAAATCTGTTCATAATACAGTCGAGCGAAGATTAGCTGAATTAATTGGGAGTAGATGTAGTTAGGGTAATCAAATTGTTCGGTTAGTCAAACAAATATAAACCGGATACACACCATGTAAAATCAATTATTTTATGAAGATTAAACTTCGTATCAGAACTGGATTTACCATAATTACAAATTTAGATTACACAAAAAGCAATAATAGGGTCTTGTAATAGTAGAAAACATTATAGAAATTAGTAATATTGAAGTATATTTATTGTACTAAGGTATTTATTTCTCCTCGGGTTTACGTTTCTGACAATCGTCGCGACATTCAACTGTATATCGAAAGTAGCTTTTCCCACAGTGTGTTTTCTTTGCAAGTGGTTGTAAACTAATGTAATTTCAGAGCCGTTTTTTTGATAGGCCTTTAGAGTTTAACCACAAGAGACCTCCAAAGAAAGGTCCGCACCGACTTTAAAGTTTCTCCACCATTGTGAATTTTTTTCGGGGGTTCAAACAAATATTTTTTTAACACTTTTTGTAATTTTACCGTCGGTTACAGGCTAGAATATATAAGTTTGCCAAATTTCAAGTTTCTAGCTTATCTGGAAGTGCGTAAACATTAATGTCAGTGAGTGAGTCAGCCATGTTGCTTTATAGTAGTATAATTTTCTTATTCCTTCGAAAAGTTTTGAAGATTCAAAGCTTATTATACTAAAATCGAAGCGAAGAAGATTGATTTGACCTTCATCTTCAACATTTCGAAACACCGTACACTTCTAATGCATACCCTATTTTTTTTTAATCATAGAATTTAAATAAAGTAAAGGGGGGTTAACCAATGGTTTATTAAATATGTACGAGGGTTAAAAGGCGTAGCGAGCTACTTGAATAAACACTCAAACAAAAAAACACTGCAATTTAAACACATTCCCTTCTTTTGACTATGACTTATTAAAACCGTTATGTTTCTCCTTCTGCAACTTTGATCCTTGTTTTATAAATTCTAATTGTTTTCTCTCTCTTATTACTATGACAACGCTGGTGGTCGAGGCATCCTTTGTTACTACAGCAACTAACGAGAACAGGTGAATTCCATGTTCCCCGTTAGGCGTTTCGCAAACTTATTGTTTTACTTGAAAAGGACGCCCTAAAATATAAACTAACTTTCTTGTTTTATAGTTTCTATGTCTTTTGTTGTATATAAACATTTATTCTTCCTTACTAAATTTAATTAGCTTTTGAATTGTTTTTATAATACTTCTTAAAAATTACCATTCCTATAAATAATAATAATAATAGCAATAATAATAATAGCAATAATAATAATAGCAATAATAATAATAGCAATAATAAAATAAAATTACCATTACTGTCAATAATAATAATAGCAATAATAAAATAAAATAATAAAATAAAATTACCATTCCTATCAATAATAATAATAATAGCAATAACAATAATAATAGCTCAGTGGTTAGAGCATTGGCGTACTAAGTCAAAGGTCCCGGGTTCGATTCCCATGTCCAGGTGTCATTTTTCAATTTTTAGAATTATTATCAATGATAATTTTAAGCTATAAGCTTATTAATGTTTTTGTAGAGTGAGAGTTGCATTGAGATTTCTTACATAATATTTTGCCCGTCCTATGCATATGAAGCATTTTGGTTTACATTGCATAGTTTTCAACGGCTGGGCTATTAGAACCAGCCCACTAAACACAATTAATGAAATGAGTATTGAAGACTAAATTTAAAATTACAATAACTTGTAGTATAATTTTAAACCACGGAACTAAGACTCCGGTTCGTACTTAAGATAATTTACAAATAAGGTATGTATATTTAAGATGCGGCATCTAAAAAAACAATTTATATTATTATTAGTAAACAGGATTTTAATTAATATTATTTAAGGTTCACCTTTATTAAAGGCATATTTATTTAATTTAAATAATTTTTAATTAATATTATTCACATATTTAACTGTGTGGTCCCTGATTCGACCTCAAAATATTTCAAAAAGATAGGCTAGGTTAAGTTAGATTACCACTAAAAATAATACCTGAAGCAAATGTATTGATACATGTTAGGTTAGGTTAACACTTAAAACGATAACTTAACGAGGGAAAAATTCTTTTGGAGAAATAATGTTTATGCGATCACGTTTAACTACCCGTTCAAGCACCGTACCCATATTTATGTGGAAGTAGAGCTGAAAACCATTTTAGAAAAATAACCTCTCTCTGTAAACCTGATGGGGATTCGAACCTAGACCTCCTCACCATAATTATTTAGCTAGTCTGCGTGGCCAATAATGAGGGTTTGGAAACTACTGATACTGTATACAACATATTATGGTTACATTTATTGTCCCAAATCCATGTGTACTTTTTTTTTTCAGAACTAAAAACTTTTACACATAACATTCTTTATTCATTAACTAGTTGTGTGAAGTACATTACCTACTTACAGTAATTTTAAATTGTCTTGACCAACTAGTTATATATATTATATTTAATATGAAAATTAAAGATGTGTAACCCAAACGGGTAGTATTACTCCGTGATAATAAAAAGTAACAGTTAGAATACAAATTTAAAATGAGTTAATTATAATTAAGTGGTGCTAGGCGTGAATATAAATTAGTTGGGGATTACTTTCTAGCCTAAGCTCGAAATTTTTAGTAGAATAATAAAAGCCCATCAATGATAGTCTTTATATTTATTATAGGTGATTAGCACCGCAGCATAATTTTGGAAGATATATAAGTAAAATAAATTTAATTTTCTAGGTATTCTTTTCAGAAAAAATAAATAAATGCTCTTAAGTCAATTTGCCTACTTACCTGCAGATTTTGGGTGACGTACTTTCTTCTGGCTTCCTAATATATTACTTCCATCAACACGCAGAAAGGTGTTAATATTTTTTTCTTAATGTACACACAAACGCACAAAATAAAAAACCATAAAAAATATAATAAATTACGCACAGATCCCTTACCTAAAAGAAAATACTTTTTTTTTAGTCCCCACGTGTGGTACAGTCCCTATACTAACTAGCACACGCCCGCCACTGAATCGAGTGGACCAGTTCGCGTGTTAACTTAACACCCACACGCCTCCCACACACAAGGTTGCAAGTAGTTAACTAAGATATAAAAACCTACTCTCGTTCGCGACACAACTACCGCATTTGACACTCTCTCCAAACTACCCCTTTCCTTCCCTCCTTTATTAACTATCTATCGATACGTCGGAAACGGCTTCCGACCAGCATTTACGAATCGTCTGTGGTAGGACACCCGAAATATAAATATTGAAAAAAAGATCACGTGGTCGCTTACCGTCTTCGGTAGAGTGACCATGGAAGTCAGTCCAATTTAATGACCTTGAACTGGTGTTTGAATAAAAAAAAATCTTATTGAATAAAAAAAAATCTTGGAAAGAAAAAAAAAAGGGGGGGTGGGGGAAGGTTGTGGAGGGAAAACTTATCGAAACATTTGTCATTGTGACCCTGTTGGAAATTGTTGGGAAATATGCAACGTAAAATTTTGAGCAAGGGAATAGTGCCAAAAATAAAATAAAAAGTCCTAAATAAATGTCTTCAAACACTAACAAGAAGATTTTTTTTTTGTTTTGAAAATAATTTTGTTGAGAAAAAGTTAAAAGAGACGTCAATCAACTTGGTGTATGTTATATAAAACAGTGTTGCCTGCTACTTATAGAGATACAAATATGTAGGCTATACACTTTTAAAAGTTGATTAAAATGACGATTCACAACGAAATGGAATTTGGTTGTTCAAACGTTAGCTTACTGTTTATTTATTTTAATTTTATTTATCACCGCGTCTTACTACTCGTTCGGGTTGTACCTAAGTACCAATTACGTTAATTGACTAGGAATTAGGAAAGTTGAATATAGATGAAGTGAACCCGCATTTGCGTGGCGAGAGAGAGTGGCAAACAATTTAGGGAAAATCACCCCAGTTCACCCGAGCGAGACTCGATCTCCCCGTCTTCGGTATTCTAGTTCAACATGAAACTAGCACGTTAGCTAACTGCGCCACCGATGCGGGATACTATTTATTTAACTGCATAATTTAACGTCCACAGTCTAAACAAACCTAGTTTTTCAGTAGTACACGACTGAATAAACCTGGGATGGCATCCTTAATTCTACGCACCAAGGCCTAGAGCCTATTATTATATACAATATTTTAAAAAAATCGTCAAGGTTATACAAATGAAGCTTATATTCATGAAATAAGTATGATAAAGTAGAATTTAAAGTAAATATTCTCGTTTTTGTGGAGGGAGATTAAGAGATTATTTTGGAAAAACTCGATTCGATTTACCCAGCTGGTATTCTAACCGGAAACCCTCAACCCCCTTTCACCAGCAAGATAGACTAGACAAGATAAGAGTTTCCTACTCTCCATAAACATAAATGTATGTACATTTACCCCGAATTATAGCTTCCTAGTCTTTACTCTCTTGGCATAGCTAAATTTAGATAGTCCAGGACGATCGCAAACAAAAAAAAAGAGAATTTTATATAATCCTACTTTTTTTTATTTTTTCTATTTATTTATGGTATTTAACTTACACCTTCTGAACCGACTGATAATATCAGCACACGACTTAACTTAAATATTGAACAGACACAACATTCATCCCCCGATATTTAATTCATCACTGCTCACTGTTCACAATTCATCAATGATCAATTTTTCAGTCATGCCAGAAATTGAACCCAGGGCCCTTAACTCAGTAAGCCAACACGATACCTACTGAGCTAAGGTATCGGACAGTTTGACAATTAATTTTCTAGGGGTGTTAAGATAGATTTGTATCTCTAAATCTCTAAATTATACAATCACACAATCATAATTTACAAATACATCAAATACATGTATGCTGTTTGATTATCGTTCATGCTAACAGGAAATACAGAGTACGCGGAAAGAGAGAAATAATAGTTTCGTAAATTTCGTATCAAAAGTCGTTTCGAAATCGAAATTGAGACCTTGGGCATTGCATGCAAGTGCTCTCATCCCCGAGATAGCCAGAGTTGTCCAGTTGTCCAGTTTTCCAGAGTTGTCTCTTGCTTCATATAACATTATTAACAGGCCCATTTGGTATAGTGGTCATCGCACCTGGCAATCAGCCTAAGGATCCCGGGTTTGAATACCGGCTGGTATCATGGGGGGTGTTTTTCTCGAAAGGGGTACTATCCCTACGGTCACCAGGGTCTGGTTAGTTAGGCTTAAACCCACCTAGGTGACCACATGGGCTAAGGCGATACACTCACAGTAGACTGGCTGACGATGACGGGTAGATCAGGATTAGATCCCGGTCTAGTGCATTAAAGGTGGTTTTTCCTAAATGTTTCTCCATTCTATCTCCACGTAGATGCAGGTGTACTTC
Organism: Timema poppense; assembly: GCA_902141375.1. Lineage (NCBI taxonomy): Eukaryota > Metazoa > Arthropoda > Insecta > Phasmatodea > Timematidae > Timema > Timema poppense. Next base: position 201,884 of record CABFOV010000138.1, read on the forward strand.
CTCCCTAAATTTAATCTTATTCATCACCAACATATTAGAGTAATTAGTACTTAGCCGTATAGCCCAAACGGGCAGTATGACTTGGTGTTAAAAAAAAGTGGTATAAGCCTCCATAGAAAGAATGTATGACTAGTACATTCGGACGTACCCTGGACAAAGGTTCATAAGTACCAGCTAATTTTGCCACAAACTGGCTACGAGGGTTGTAACCCAGACACTCACATACAGTAGTCCCATGACTTCTTTGGTGCTGATTGACGGCTTTGAAAAGCTACCAGACCAAATTATATATCCCTACGCTAAAACATATGATCTGCAAAAACATGTGTTTAGCAGCTGCCACTTCTGCCAGACAAAATTTAGGTATATACCTAAATGTTGATTGTCAAAAGTCAGCTGTGAGCTGTCAGTCAGCACCAAAGAAGTCGTGGGGCTACTGTATCTATCTTCTTCTCAAGTCAACAACCTGAAGTTTGGTTTGATGTGATTTCTATCCATTCGACGCTGTGCATGCACTCAACCCTTAAGCTGTCCAGTGTTATCTGCACTATCTGGTAGAAATACCATGTTCTAGGGGAGTTCATAAAGTGTGGTGATTTTCTCTTGCCTCCTAAATTGGATTCATATGAGCAAGAGTGAAAGGGCCTACCAATTTTGGTGGAAAGGGTATTTTAACATACCTTCTAGTTTTCTTTCCCATGCCACAATTGACACGGGACCGACGGTTTTACTTCTCCTCCGAAGGATATTTTGCCATGGACTTTTATTGCTCAAGAAAAATCCGCCGATCTTGGTTTGGGGTTGAACCCGCGAGCATCGGGTCCGGAGGCGATCACTCTACCACAAGACCACCATGGACGACTCTCTATATGTGTAATAATAATATCTTATATATATATATAATTATAAATCAGACATTACTTAAAGCTGAAGTTATATCGAATATGTATGAGATTGTCAGCTACATTAATTTTTGTTATCGTGTTGGGCTACACGCATAATCGTACATTAATATACTAATAGGGAAGGCATAAGAATGGCAGAATTGAGAGGAAATTTACCTCCATTTTAGTGGGGAAAGGGGTGATTAAAAATACATTTAGAAAACACTTAATATACCTAGTCAGGATTTGAATCCTAACCTTCCCATCATCGGTAAACCAGACCAAATTAACTTAGCAATTAGATCACGTGCACACTGACACATATTTGGGCTCTAGTTTAGTTTTGATATGAAATAACGTTTTTGACAGTTAAATAATAGCTAAAACTTTTAAAAAAATTATATTTATATGTCAATTAAATTGAACTATAACTTCCTTTTCATATATAATAACGTCTATTAAATTACCCTAATAAAATATTAAAAATTTATCAATGTAGACAATCCGACAGCCTAGCGCAATCGGTAGCGTGTTTGTCTACAGGGCTATCAGTCCAATGTTCGATTTCCGGAATAGCCGAAACATTTATCATTGGTGAAATGTGGGTTTACCCTGTCACAGTGATGAATTAATGGCCGGGGACTGGATGTTGTGCCTGTCATAGTCTTAAAATAGAGTATAAGGCATATAAAGCTACGACAGGCATAGCAAATAGGCAGTGTAAAATATATGGCTTGAATAAAAAATTGACCCAGGTCATAAGCTGGAAACAGTAATGGATGTAAAAAAAATCAATTTAGACCACGATAAAATATATTTCGCAAAATATGCCCTTAACCTTGGGCGAACTTCATGTAGGGTCCACAGTTATCTGCCTTGCCTCCCCTCCGCAACTCCACCCCAAAAAATATTTACCAAAAACTTAATATATGTTTAATATTATTACAGTAGTATATACCTGTATACAAATTTACGGCTATGTAAGGTATCAAGAAACACCCTAAAGGTTAAATAGCCCACAATGTAATAATTAATGCAAAAAACCGTGCTTTCACACACATAAGGATTTATTCCTCCCTAACCATTAGTTCGATTATCTTCCCCAACAAATTTATCTGTGGTTAATTAAATATAGTAACAATGCCAAGTTTTAATCGAATCGATTTATACGTTCAAAAGTTATCGTGAGTCATATCCATCACAGAGAAACGCAAATATTGGTGGAGTTAAAATGGAAAACTCGCTCGATTCACTCATTCAATAAATATATCCACATGATTATGTTTTTTATTTGTTTGTACATTATGACAGTATTGGATACATCACCTCTACAGGGAGCCCTATACGAGCGCTTAATTATTTATTTCCCAAACCAACTTGTTTCCCCCCCTATGNCCCCCCCCAATCCCGGGTTCCTGTGCAGCCGCACCATTCGCGCACCCTGAAGGGGTGTCCTATATGTTTGATTTTTCTAAACGCATCTTCCAACCTGAATCCTACTACTCTTAGAACTCGGTTTGTCTGTTGTCAGATGTACACGTTCTTTGTGTAAATATTCTATATAATGTTTACCATTTTAATACTTAAAGTATGCTCTAAGTCTAAAGGATGTTCTGGTCTTATTTTCTTGTTGAAGAGTTCATGGTACATAAATTACTTACTCATTGGGCTTGTTGCGAGGTGTGGGATCAGTTCTGATAAGATGTTAAGATAAAGGCATGCTAATAATGACATTACAAACACAATGTTGGTCGCAAAATAAAATAAAAAGACTTAGATTTAGAGGTCAGATTCATACTCAGGCTCAGTGCGCCTCAAGTGCGGTTTGAAACGTAATATAAGACGATACCTACCTAGACTCGACTGTAATGAGCCATTCTCACATATGAAATTATCCCATTCCATTCTGGTCTAGGTAGGCGTCGTCTTGTATTTAGTACAGCACCGTACTTGAAGCGTGCTGAGCTTGACTATGAATCTGACCCTAGATAGGCTGAAAATTTTGGCTATTTTTTTTACATAACTTTGATTGCTAGTCGTTTATGAGACGTAGGGGGGAAGGCTTGATAAACTTTGGATGCCAAACCATTTTGTATGGTTATTTGTTCAAGAAAACAATTAAATCATACTTTTCATAAAATAGGTAAATTATTTTCACTGTTTCGTTTGAAACCAGGTTTATATTTTATAACATACATACAAACAAACCTAATCACACCATTCCCTCACGGGGTGGGCAAGAAACTGTGCACATAGTTAAAAAAAACACTCCTTTCCTAATCCAACTTCACTAACTTTCTCCACACTTCTTTATCCTTGTATACTCCCTCCGCTTCAACAACATCCATACGCCTAGTTATACGTGCTTTTTTATTCTTAAAACTCTTAATGTTTCTAATTTTTTTAACATTCGTCTATAACATTTAGTAGTCACATCTTAAATGACCTACCCTTCCTTTTTTATTTACACACTCTACCTTCATATAATTGCTTCGTTACTCAGTCCACACTCATCCTCTAAACATACCCAAACTAACGAAAGACGCTTCTTTTGCATTGACCCATTGGATTCCCTTTCAAACCACACTCCTGTGGAGCCCATTCATTACTGACTCTGTCCATATGAGTTTTTCCATATACATTTCTTAGCTCTCTCATTCCAGCCACATTCACCTTGCTCTTGTGTTTCTCCCGTCAAACCCATGCTTCACATCCAGAAGATAACGTTGGCGTTAACACAGTTCTATATTGCCATCTTTGCCTCTTTCGATACTACTTAATACTTTGCAATAGTCCACATACATCCAACTAATCTCCGAGATGCAGTCACCCGTCTGTCGATTTCACCATTTATACTACCATTTTTACTAAACATTCTGCCCAGATACATTTCCTTTTTTAAAATAATTTTTCGTTTATACTAAGCTGACAATTATTTCCTGATCTGTCCATATAAAAATCTCTCACCTTAGTTTTTGAGACATTCATATGAAGATCCATTCTTCCTGTCTCCTCATTCAAACGATTTAATGCTTTATGGAAGTCACTTCCATTCTCAGCCATTACGGCATCACCTGCATATTATATAACTCTAACTTCACATTATCCAATTGTACATCAACCGCGTTCTCACTAGCATCCCTCATGCACATATCCGTGAAAACCTTAAACAACCATGGAGACATAACACAACCTTGTCTAACACACTGTCTCATGCCAAAACATTCGCTCTAAGCTCCATCCGCCTTAAAACAAGCTTTACTTCCATCATACACCGTCATAATTGCATTTAATGACCATGCATTCACACCACATTCTCTCAAAACATTCCATAACACACCCCTTTTCCCCCGATTGAACACTCTCCAGATCAACAAATGCACAATACACTTTCTTCCTTACTGCCATACATTTCTCAATCACTTGCCGCAATCTGGTCCATGCAAACTTTACATGGCATGAAACCACATTTGCACACCCCAAATCTTGCCCGTGATTTGTCACGCACCTTCTCAATTAACACGACTATAATATAAAGTGTAGTGGAGAGGAGGGTAGTTGTAGAGGAATTGCACCCACCTTAATGGGAAAGAGGAGTGGTTAAACCACAGGGACAAGTCAATTGTCTAAACCCCCCCAACCTTCCTTTCCCCGGTGAACCCTACGGGGATTCATTCCCTGAACAACCCGTCACCCTCTGGTTCATGTTACAAAACTCATTCCAAGACCATCTTACGAGGAATGACAAATCACTTTTAATCTACGACCAAGTTTGTGAACGCGTCTTACTATTAGGAGTATCTCAGTCAAGTAAATATATGCTTGTGTGCTGTGATTTATGAGTGAGTGTTCACGTTATGACACTAAGAGTTATAAATACGCAGGTTAATGGAACTTTGTGCCGGTGTTACGTAATAGAGGGTGTTTGTCAAGCTACTGATTCAGCTAGGCGGATGTTTCCATTGCTAAATGACTTGGATATTGTTTGAAACTTGATCCGTGGTTTAAGAAGCTCCGGGTTCAAAATTACCTCAACCAGCAACTGTTTATAATATCATAATTTTAGTTACATATTTATTAGCGTTATGGATCTCCTAAGTGGTCAAGGAATCAAAAATACTATGCTTGATAAATATTCATTTGATGGATTTAACTGGGATGCGACTTAGGGGGCTCAAACCTTGGAGACGTTGTGCTTCAGACATTGACCAACCAATGCTGATAGTTATATACAGTAAAACAAGTATGTCAAAGTTTCGGCTCGCGGACCTTTTGATAAACTATCATATAATGCAGCTAGATTCATCTTTAACAAAATATATATACATATATAGAGAAGAAATAACAATTAAAAAATTAAAAATGATTTTGGAAAACTAGCAAGTGAGTTTATTGTAAATAATTTTTTACTCTTTTCTCAGAGGGTGGGGATGGATGTAAGAGAGAGGAAAAAAGTCCAGTGTTTTAGCATGTTTTTATCAAAATATTATTTCGTTAAAATAAATAAAATGTTGATCCATTAGAAACCTAGATCAATTTTCTTCACATGCTGATATTAACATTTCTTAAATATCTGTCAAGGATGTCCTGGAATTTAATGATATTATTTTTTCTCCATTTAAAAAGTTTGTCATTTAATATCGCTATGTTCATGACAGATAATCAACAACTGTTTTTATATCACCATGTGAAGAGGGGTGGGGTAAGGTGTCAGACTTCTGTGCTGGCGGCCGGGGTTCGATCCTCGGTCCTGGCAAATATTTATCTGATTACCAAACCATTCCTTCACCTCTGACACGACATCTTATGAATGTGAGGAATGCCAGGCCTCCACCGTGGTTCGGATTCCACGTTAAACTGCAGGTCCTCCATTTCATCTCACAATCACCCTACCATTACACATTAGCGTAAGTGCGTATAACCCGAACGGGTAGTAAGACGCGGTGCTAATAATAATAATAATAACCATGTGAAGAAAATTAATCTCTCATCTTTGTACTGAAGAAATATTTTATTTATTTTGGCAAAAAAAAAATCTGTAAAAATTGCAAAAACACTGACCTTATCTCGCGTTTCCTACTACCCCACCTTAAGGGATTTATTCAAAAAAATTGTTCAATTTGCGTACCAAATATATACATATGTTGTGTACATAATAATGTTTTATGAATGATATTAAAAGAGAAAAAATGTTAAAAATGATTAAGAATTTGCTTCATCGCCCTTAAATATTTAAGATATTTTTAGAAATATTTTTTAAACAAAATAAAACCGCTCTAATCAATTTGCAAAATCTTCTCTCACCAAATACTTACTACAATAAATAACTTTTATATCAATATTCATTCCCGAGACCGGTGTACACGCGATATAAGTTTATTATTCACTTACTAAAAAACCATCCGAAGTCTTAACTCAGTCGATAGCGTGTCTGTGTACTGATCTAAGGGTCCTTGGTTCGATTCACGGCATGATCGTAAAAATGTATCATTGGTTAAATTTGGGCTTAGCCTTTCACATTGATGAATTAATGATCAGGGACTGGGTGTTGTACCTGGGTGTTGGGCATGGGAAACTACGACGCGGCTTAGCAAACAGGTAGTGGAAAATATATGGTTTGGATATAATACTGTCCGAGGTCAAAGGTCGGAAATGGTAATAGATTTAAAGTAAAGTTACTGGAGAAGTGGAGAGGTCGAGGCTTGATTCTTTACCAGATGCATTGGAAGTGGTTTTACAAATGCAATTTATGATTGTGTTTTTCCGGCCTTCCTAAGCGGTGTTTTTATCCACCCCCACCCCTTCTACACTTATGAGGATCCCCCCCCCCCC
>CABFOV010000138.1:208677-235890 GCA_902141375.1 Timema poppense
GGGGCCCCCCCCCCCCCAGCTTAGGGCACGGATATACTTGTGACCTGGCCGATACTACCAAAGCGCAAGTAGCGTTATTAATGGGCGACTCAAAGTCATTCACTTTTGCGATAAAGTCGCAGTCGCTAGGTATTAATCGCGTTTCATGGTTACCCTCATATTATGAAACAAGATTGCCACACTCATATATTTAAATAAGAAATCTTTGCGTACTGACATCCTGGTCGCGACGACCAGGTCATTAATATACCACAAATAACTAGAGAGCCATTAATAATATTAGTGTTGATAAAACGCACTTTAAAAAAATAAATCAATCTTCGTAGTTCTCACAATGACATAAAGGCCATCCAAATAATAAACCTTCACCATCTATCTATCTATCTTTAATTGGCAAGTATCCCTTTAATCAAGACTCCTTGTCAGAATCACCTGTCCTATTTTTAATGTTTATTTATAAGCTCAAGGGTCCTTTAGTTCGTCCTAACAATATCACATATTAAAAGGAGACCCTCGTTTGAGGATCCGCCAACTAATTTAGATGGCACTTGTCCATTGCGGCGTACCATTATTTCACAGTCCGGCCGGTTTAAATACAGACGAGGACCATCCGACTCCTTAGCTCGGTTAGTAACGCGGCTGTCTCAGCTTCAATTCCCGGCACTGTAAAAAAAATATTTTATTGATTTAAATTGGGGCTTCCCCTTTAACGGATGAATTGGTGGCTGGGATGCTGGGTCTTTTCAAAGAATTTTAAAGTTTTTTTTTACCACCGCGTCTTACTAACCGATTTGGGCTGCACACCTATGTATTAACTACTCTAGTATGTTCTGGATGAGAAAGGTTGAGTTCTGAGTGCACATGCATTTTCGCGAAGGAAGGTTGAGAAACCATTTAGGAAAACCATCCTCAATATAACTGACTGGGATCAAACCCCAATCTTCCTATCATTGGCCGTCTAGTCTATTGCAAGAGTGATGCCCTAGACCATGTGGCCACCGAAACGGTTCGGTCGGGTGTACTTATGGTGATTTTTCTTAAACGGTTTCCCACTCTCTCAGCGCAAATGCGGGTAAATTTCATCTTACCCACCCCTAACGCATTGGAGTAATTAGCAAATAAACGTATAACTCGAATGTGTAGTAAAACGCAGTGATTAAAATAAATTAATTAACAATTCTTGAATATTTTTGTCATGGGCATCGTGGAGTTTGATCGGACTTTTCTTCATTTAAAACATTTCTGCAAAATACAATAATATTAAAGAGCTGGTGAGATTACTATGTATAGAAAATTAAAATAAACGTATCTAATGGAGAAATATTTTATGTTATTTGGTCCAAATTTTTTTTTTTTTTCTCTATAAAAATTGTATTAAACTCTTGTTTACCTGCAGACCAATAATATAATAATTAAATTAGTAAAGAGTGCGCCTAAACTATATGCAATTTGATGTTTTGAGCTGTCACTAGTATTGCATATATCAAGTACTTCAGGCGGTCCTTTGAATGTGATACAAGGAAGTAGCCTCTCACGGTCTAGCAATGCAAGCAAATAGTCTGCAGGCTTGCATTTAAGCTGAACGTGGCCATTTTGAGCCCTTCCATAAGCGGATTTACACTATAGGCCCACTAGGCAAGGGCCTAGGGGCGGCGGCTTTAGGGGGCGGCACATTTTGGATAACATTATTTTTATTTTACTATTTGGTTTTTAATAATTACGTTTACAAATTATTGGCTAACATTATCGAAATAGTTTAAGTTAAAGTCAGAATGACAATATTTCTTTTTAAATAACTGTACTTCGCAATTACTTTGTAACTGACGTTAGTCTCCCCTTCTTCTTCTAAATGTTAACTCAGGCTACTGTAGGGCATGTAAATGCTTGATTTTATTTCGTAAAAATCTTTTCTCGAATACTAACTTCTGCCTCATCCTCCCCTCAAGCCCAAGACCTCTTTCCTCTGAAATCTCCTAAAATGCTAAAATAAGACAATTGAGGGGGGGGGGAGGGGGTTGCATATTAAAATTGTGCCTAGAGGCGCATTTTTTTAATCCGCCACTGAGCACTTCCTATGATGTTAAGCAGTTCCACATTATTAGAATACAAACATGACTCTAACTTGGAAGTAAGGTCAAATGGGACATATATTTATATGAACTTTGTTTTATTGTGTTTGTGTCTCCTGTCCACCACTGAGTTGGGTACCACTGGTTACGGTACGCTCTGTATACATACCGGCTGAGGCATTTAGGGTGGGATGGAATGGGACGCAAGGAAAAGACCATGTTTTTTGGTAGTTTTTATGGCAAACAATTTTTTTTTTACAAAATAAATAAAATATTGCTTCAGTACAAATAAAGAATTTAATTTTCTTCACAAGGTGACCTCAAAGTTTCTTGAATATCTGTCAAGGGTGTCCTGGAATTTAATTTTCTTCACATGGTGACCTCAAAGTTTCTTGAATATCTGTCAAGGGTGTTCTGGAATTTAATTACCACTTTTTCCCTTCATTTAAAATGTTTGTTAGATAATGCCGCTAGGCTCAAGACAGATATTCAACAACTGTTGATTTAAACATACGCAGAAAATGTAATTATGTATTTGTACTGGAGCAATATTTTATTTATTTTGGCAAAAAAAAAAAGTTTTTCCATAAAAAATATAAAAACACTGGCCTTTTCTCGGGTCCCCTTCCATCCCACCTTAAGTTGAGACACCAGAATATCCTGAACACGAAGCATTAAAAAAAGGAACAAACCTGTTTTTTTGTTTTTGAGGGAGAAAGAGAATAGCACTAGTTATTTTTGATTTTATAGAGGTCTTTAAGGTTATTTCAAGGTCAACTTGGGTTTTTAAATGAAAACATTATCTTTTTTAAACGCCGTTTTATTCTACATAAAAATCAAACAACACTTGCCTGATTTTTTTAAATTGGCATACATTTTCTAGGATATTTTAGCTAGTACTTTTTTATTAAAAAAATTCAAGAACTTTTAATTACATATGTTATTCTTTAATTTGTTAAATGTATTATTATTATTATTTATAAAATTACTTTAATAAACGTTTAAAATTATGACCATTAAAATCGATACACTTTTAATGTAATAAAAAGTTCTTATATAAAATTAGTTAAAAAAATATATAAGTTAAATATATTCAACAATTAACGTCAAATAAAAAAATTGTCAAAAAAAATGTTTATTTTTTTTCGTGCAAAATAAAATGCTGTTTCAAACATGGTTGGTTTTGATTTTTTTTAAACCAACAAAGTTCATCTTGAAATATCCTTTAAAATATCCCCCAAACGACAAACAACTAATGCTGTTCCCTTTTCTCCTCAAAAACAAAAACAAAAACAAAAAACTTTTGTTTAAATTTTTTTTTTTCTAAAATGCTTTGTTTTCGGAATATTCTGATGTCTAAACCTAAACGCCTCATCCTGTATATAGCGCATCGGTAAACATGCGTAATAAGTTTCCATTCTCATCTAGTCTAGTTTTGATAGTGGCGTTGATCTTGGGATTCGAATCCCACCGGGCGTATTGAAGCGCTTTCTAATAAATCGTTTCTCTTTCTCCTTCCACCCAAATTAAGGAGATATTAATAAAAAAACACCTCGTTGACGAAGCTGGCTGACGCGTTGGTTCGTGTTGAGCCAGACTGCTGAGGATGGGCAGATCGAGGTTCGAATCTCGGTCGGGTTAACTGGGGGTATTTTTTCTTAAATGGTTTTCCACACAAATGTAGGTTCACTTCCTCTAAATTCAACCTTTCCAATTCCTAACCCATTAGAGTAATTATTACTTAAGCGTATAAACCGAACGGGTAGTAAGACATGTGGTGCTAATGTTATTATTATTTCCTCAAAATTACAAAAAAACATCCTCATCCATTGCCCATTAATGTAAATATGTAAATACACCAGACGAGTAGTAAGACACGATCCACACACACACTATCCGGTATATATTTTTTAATAAATCTTGATGACGTCATTGTACACTACACGAGTGTGTGCTGTCGGTTACTTTGTAGCAGTAAAGATGAATATGAGAACCTTTCCTCTCGCACTTGAAAGATAAAAGCACCCACCTTAACGGCGATCCTTGCTCCTGCAACGTCCTATTTCTGGGGTGGATGGAACCGTGGTGACGTCATTAACGTGTTGGAGAGGGGACCGGAAAGAAAGCGTGCGTCCAGTCAGAAACACACTCGCATCTGACGGGAGTTCAAACACGCGCCTTCCTCCCTCACCTCCTCCTCACCGGCTATACCCCACATCCTCCCAATGACCGGAACAGAGCTCGCTTTGTCCTTGCCTCCTGCTCACACATGGCGGGAAGATCTTAAATCCCCGGCGCAGCAAGTTCTGAGGTAAGAACATCTTTTGTTTTCAATACAATACCACAGTATTATTAATAATTTTGGTCATTTTATCTAGGGCCTAGATCAGTGGCCTAATATAGCCAAAGATAAAAATGATAAGGATTTATTTTTATGAACGGGGCCCTTAAATCCTTGAGCCCTAAAATCCTCGAAACCTCAATTCATCAAATCCTTGAAACCTCGCTTCTCTAAAGCTATTTAAGATTGGAGGATTGAAGAGAAAAAATAAAATGTTTTTGGATCTTTAATATTGCTCATCCCAGGCATGGTTATAGGACAAACCAAACAACAAGACCCCAGACCATTAGTTTAACACCTAACTGAATGTATGGCTGCTATAATGAATGCACTGTAACATAAACTACTATAAGTGTATTCTATAGTAGGCCTGTCAATAAACCATATTCGTAGAGGATTTGTCAAAGTAAAAGTTAGGAGTGATATTAGTGCTGGATGGATTGGTAACCACTTCCCGTGTGGGACGAAAGATAGAGACAAGATATTATCCTACAGCAGTGCCCAATATCCTACTCAAACATGTATTTATTATAAATATCTCTTCTTCCAAGAGTAAAGCCCGCGTATCAGATTTCTTACTCAGACATGTCTTGAATAGCAATTATCCTAACTGTGCAAAAAATTCATATAAAATATCCTACTCAGATATATGGTGACCTGATGGTCTAAGGTGTCGGACTTCTGTGCTGGGGGTCCGGGGTTTAATCCTCGGTCCCAGCACAGATTTATCTGAGTGCCAAACCCTTCCTTCACCTCTGACAAGACGTGTATTAATCCCAGTTTGTGAATGTGTGGAATGCCAGGCCTCTCACCATGGTTCGGATCCCACGTTAAATTGTAGGTCCTCCATTACACATTAGCATAAGAGCGTACAGCCCAAACGGGTAGTAAGATGCGGTGCTAATAATAATAATAATAATAATAATAATAATAATAATAAATTCACATATATACGTAGCCTTAGTCTACCCTCTAAAGTAGCACGCTTACCTTGCTTTATTTCACTATGGTATATCTTATAATATGACGTCACAGGGCCAGTTTTAAAGCCCGAATTAGTACGACTCAAGTATGTTGCTATACTAAATACAAGAAGACACCTACATAAACCAAAATGGAATGGACCAGTTTCATAGTCATACTTAACATGCCTCAGGTCTAGTGCTATAATAAATACAAGACTACACCTACTTAGACTAGACAGGAATAGGCTAATCTTATTAGCAGACTTACTTAGTACGCCTCAAGTATGTTGTTATACTAAACACAAATAGACACCTATCTAAACTCGAATGGAATGGGATAGTTACGCACAGTAACTCTGGTCTAGGTAGGTGTCGTCCTGTATTTACAATAGCGTCGCAATTGATGCGGTACTAAGTCTGAATAAGAAACTGGCCCATAGTGTAACTCCTCAAGGTAAGACTGCGACCTTACAGGGTAAACGGAATGTACATATTCTAATCTTTTGACGTTATCGAGAATTATAGTTATAGCACTCAGTCCATCCTACGTCAGTTATTTTTTGTTCACCTTCTCTACACTAATGGGATAGGAATAATAGAGGTAAAATTTGAGGAAATGTGCCACCATTTCCGTGGAAGTTGGGTGGGAAAATAATTTGGTTTATAACACCCTCTTTACACCTGACTAGAATTCTAACCCTGATGTACTCATTACTGACAGTCCATTATATTTTGATAGCGACACCTTAAACCATGCAACGTCAGTTAACGGGCTGTTTCATCGCCAATATGTCATTTTTCGTTTTATATATTTATTGACGTATTCTGTAAGTAATTCAAATTAAAATAAGACAAAAATGACTACCCAGAATTGTTTGGAATGTTGTTGCCCTTAAGAAAAATAATATAAAAAGATAACTTAACACTGTAGTTTAGAGGAAATACTGCGAACTGTATTTCATAAGAATATATTTAAACTCATTGATATCTTACGATGACTCGTATGAAATATTTCAACGTCACTTTATAAACAGTACATGCTGATCTAAGTTGTCAGTTTTAAAAATCACTTGAAAATAATGTTTAGATCAAATTATATGTGGAAATGAAGCTCAATGGCTAAGGTGCGTCCTTGCATCCATAGGATGAATATTTTACTACTACTTCCTGAAACGTTAGCTTATTGACTTAGAGAAGCGCGGTTCTGTTTTATTTGGATCATTGTCATTTTGTCTGTCCATCTGTCTGTCTGTCCGGATATTTGCTATGCGATAACTATCTAATACTCGGACCAATTTTAACCAAATTTGGCCGGGATATCATATTTTGAACCTAGGCCGAGCTATATCCTGATTTTGGTTGGAAGAACAGTAGAGAAAATTCAAACATATTTTTTTACAGCCAACATTGATAACATATTACTATATTATTTGTGTATTTTATAGGTATTTACAATATTTATCAAAAGTGACAACTGCGGATAACATGACTTGAAGTATGAATATAAAAAACTTGTTTTAGTAACTAACTTCTACTGTTCTTTCTACCAAAATCATACTATATGTATGCTCAGTGTTTTCCGATATGGCTATCCATTTCAAGATGGAAACTACTAAAAAATCTGTATGTCTGTTTGGTCCATGATAGCTGTCAAATAAATGCAATGAATGACCAATTTTAACAACATTTGGTGTAGTTAATATTTGAACCTAGGTCAAACGATGTATGGATATCTTTTTATAATATTTTTATCCATTTCTACATGGCTGCTCAAACGATTTTTCATTTGGTAATTCATCTCAAAGGATCTGAATTTATAACTATCGAGTACATACCTAGTGCATTTAAAAAAAAAAAAAATTGGCATATATTGAGGTACTTAAACCACGTGAACCACCGTTATTCTCTCTTAATATAGTGACCATTTATTTTCCANAGTGCATTTAAAAAAAAAAAAAATTGGCATATATTGAGGTACTTAAACCACGTGAACCACCGTTATTCTCTCTTAATATAGTGACCATTTATTTTCCATTTAACTTGATCCCCAAGGAGAAATATATACTTTAAATCCAAAGAGAAATGTTAAGATTATATTAACGATAAGAACATGGACGGAGGGAGTCTACTGTTAATATAGCTGCTAGTAAGTAAGACCGTAGTAACGATCCCTGCTTAAATCTCCACACTCACGAGTAATGGTTTCTTAATTTATTCAGTAGATAAATCTGAGCTGAAATAATGATGGCAGCGTTCATGAAATTACCAGTGAATTATCTACTAGGAAATAATCGACGCGCATTCACACAGTCATAGTTTTTATCATTGTTTTGTGGATGGTTAATGTTACTAACGAAAATACATTTCCTTTAAAAAAAATATGTTTTTTTAAGTATAAATAAACAAATTTAATGTGTATTTTGAAACAATATAAATAGTTTTAAATTTATGAGTAAAATCTATAACATACATTTATTTGAAAACACTTAGTTTCGTTTTACGTTTGTTTTAAGGATAAAACAAAATCAGTGTTCAGTTTATTGATGTAAAGAAAACTAGAATCTCTACTGTGCATGCGTTTGTAATTAAATATCGCTGAAATATACGATCAGAGCCGTCACCAAATTACGCACCAGTTTTAATTATTACAACCTCTTTTTGCTAATAGCCGTCATGATAGTTGGTCATTCACACTGTAATATACCCTGATTTTGATTGGAAGAACAATAGAGAAAATTCAAACCTATTTCTTTGCGGCCAACACTGATAACATATTACATTTTTATTTGTGTTATTTTATAGGTATTGAAAATATCTATAAAAAGTGACAGATGCAGATAAGATGGCTTGATGTATGAATATATTAACATTGTTTTAGTAACTTTAGTAACTAACTTCTACTGTTCTTCCTACACAAATCATACTATAGTTCCCACTGGTACTTTTGCTGTTGTAAATTTGGGATTGGGTATTTAAGTTTATGAACCAACTGATTATATCAGTCAACGGCTTACAAATTAGCTTAAATTTCAGAGTAGACACAACATAAAGTACCTCGGACGTTAATAAACCACTGTGAAGGGGAAAACCTCAATTTTAACGATGGATTTTTTTTTCCGACCATGAAGGGAATTGGACCCGGGACTATTAGATCAGTATACAGACGCATTCCTGGCTCGGCTAAGAAGTAAGACTGGTAATAGCTTTCTTGTACTAAATTTAATACTGAATTAGTTATGGAAACATCTCTTGTGTGTAGGGGGTACTAAGAGCTTCAATTCTCACAGGGATACATACACCCCTCTTCCCCTCTCAATCTTTCCTCTTTGCTCGAGTGATTGCAGCGGGCCCAGACGCGGTTCCTTGGTGACAAAAAGGAAGAGGGAGGGGTAAGGTTGGGTTGACCGTCGACAGATTCGTCTCTCCCTCGGGCTAATATTAGTCCACCAGCACCTGTCCAAGTTTAAATAGGTCAAACCGAGCTATACGCGGACTGATCTTCTTTTCACCAAGGTTCTTTTTCACCATTGCCAGAATATTTGTTTTAATGGGTAATTTACCTAAAACTTATTGGACTTGTAACCCACCAAATTTACAACCCGTTGGAGTTACTCTCTGTTTAATCTGAGATTTGAACTACGGTCTCTCAGAAGAGGGTCGAACAAAGTACGAATCATATAAGGTATTAACGGTGTTGACCATCAAGTAAAAAAAAAAAGGTCAAGTGACTAATTCAAGAAGTATGAACTTTGAAAACATTTTCTTGTCGTTTCTATGTCGTATTTATAAATTTAGGAATTTGTTCTCCAATAATTACTATTCAATTTTATACAAGCTTTTAACACATCTAATAAAGATATTTTGGCTCATAGCCAATAAAACAACGGTGTGCATCTGGTCAAGTTTGATAATAATTAATCAAAAATGAACATTTTTTTTCAAGCGATGTAATATATTATTACATCCCTTAAATTTTGAGCTAATCGTCGTCTAGTTCAATTCTTTATTTATATAGTGTTTGTAATGTCCCAACTTGTGAACACTATGTTGTTTCGGAAAGGTGGGATGAGACTGCAGTTTTGAATAATTTATTTACATTTTATATTTTAAATTCGGGAATTCTCTTTATTTTATAATATTATTTTAACTATTCATTTTCAATTTAGAATATTTAAGCCCTTCAGGCAGTTTAAAAGTTAATACATTTATTTTATATTAAATGTGCTTACTGGATGCGTTGGTCGATGAAACAAAGGGAAGAGCTGATCCAGCACAGAGTTTTCGATCAAAGAGAAATACACCTTTTCCTCAGTACAGAGCGGTTGCATTGTCCAGCCAACCAGAAAACTAGGATTTAAACTACACTCATGTGATAGGTCGAGATTGTCAGGCCACGCGGGTGCAATCTACGATATCATCAGAATTTGAAAAAAAAAACGCGAGGAAGAAATGAACTCTCACTAATACACGCGGGGAGACGCGCAGTGACCAGCGAGGCGACAAGACGTGTGTTGTGCGTCATCGCATATTTTAATAATGATATAGTATATATGGTGAACAGCGTGGAAACGGTTTGGTTGTTTAAGCTGAAATTGTCAATGATTATATTAATAACATATAAGAGAATATATCCCGACAATAAATCAATATAAATGTGATCAAGGTATATTTATTATATAAGTGGGAATTTCCTTATGTGATAATCACGTCGATACGAGAAGCTGAGCTGGCTAGGGATAAATATATAAATTTATAAGTCGTCTTTACACATTTTACAATTGTTGCCCAACTAAGGGGAATTACATTGTCGTAGATGGAAGAGGAGTTCTTCAATTTGGCCATCTAACAAGGGGCCTATAGGTAGAACTTTACACTTGTAGCCCAACAGTGGGGGCCTTCATCATATAAGTCATTCTAAGAACTCTTCATGTTATACGAGTAGTACATATATATATAAATATATATATAGATAAAGTCTCCATTAAATACAACTTTTATTGCATATACATACATGCTTACTGTATCTTCTTTCTCATTCTTTATTACTCTCTCTACTATATTATAATAACATTATTATTATTAATTAAAATTTTAAATTAAATTTACTGAACAGAAAAAGCATATCTGTTATTTTTGCGAAAATCTACAACTCAACTCTTTTTTTTTTATTACATCGAGAATAAAAAGAAAAAGCATATCTGTTATTTTTGCGAAAATCTACAACTCAACTCTTTTTTTTTATTACATCGAGAATGGGAACTCTGTCTTTATAGTAATCATAAATTCATCGACTAATGTAAATTATAGTATACATATGGCTGTTTAAATATTTAAATTTGAAAACTTTGATGTTATACTAGGAAAAAATATAAATTTATTAAAAAAAATTAGAACCAGTTTTGGTAAAATTCTAGAAATTGATCTATAAAGAAATTGTCGTTTTAAGAAATTGCAGCTTACCCTTTGAATATTTGTTGGCATACCTTCGGTATAGTTATAATCTTTAAATTTAAAAATGAATTAGTAGTACGGCGCATTGCACAAACTTTCTCTCTCGTTAATGCTAAAATAGAGACATTTATCAAAAATTCGTAAGATTTGTGGAACGAGATAACATATATTGTTGCATAAATACTCTACAAAGAACACAACTGAAATAATATACTAACGGCGGAGCTAGCAAACCGTCACTAGTTTATTTTACAGATGTAGAAATTCATACCATTCTTTTAAAAACTGAGAGCTGTACAATACATCTCTAGGTTTATGAATACATTAACGTCGCTTTAAAAACTGTCAAATAATTCTTTTTCTTTACTTAGTATAATATCATTATTTTTATAACCATCACCATCACCATACCTGTTAAGGTTTTACGCATGTATAATAACTAATCTAATGTGGTAGGGATGAGGAAGGAAATATTTTAGATGTAATATACATGCATTTGCGTGGAAGGAGAGTGGAAACCATTTAGGAAACACCCCTCCCTCAATAGACCCAACCAGGATTTGAACCCTGATCTCCCCGTCTTCAACAGGCCAATCTATAATGAGAGTGACACCTTAGACCATTCGGCCACTGAAGTGTTTTTTTACTTTCTATTACATTGATAGAATGTTTCTCCAAACTTTATGGTATATCTTTGCCCAAACAACGTCATTAGATTCAGAATGTTTATTGCATTGTCTTGTTAATAAAACTTGAGTGATGTTGAAATGTTTTTGTATAGGTAGCTCAAGTGTTTTTTTTCATCAAAAACTGAAGTGCTCTAGTTATAATATATTGCTAGATATTAGATTTTATCATCAAAAATTGTCTTCAATATCTTCATAATTTGTCGAAATGGTTTCATATTAAATAGCATCCACAATAGCTCAATATGAGTTTTTATTACTTCTCATATATATAATGTAATCGTGAACATTTTAAAGCTTTAAATTAAGATGTAGGTTGAAACTTATGTGTCATCGAGTTCAAAGAATTTGGTTTTACAATGGTTTCTATGTCTTTATGTGTGTGTCTGTTTGTACCTAGGGTTACAACCAAAATTGGTTTTTTTAGTTAAAACTCATATTATAAGTTACATTGTCATAAATTTAAACAAAATATTGGTTTTAATAATGGTTCTAAAATTTGGGGTAACTTAAAAAAGACTGATTTACAACAATTCTACATTTTTTGAAAGTGGCTTTAGCAATTTTGTTCAAATTTAATATCTGGGGATTGTATAATCTACTTGTTTTTTGAAATAAAATTCATTTGAGGGTAGTTTACTATGACTTGATTTATGAACATTTGAAATTGTTAGAAAATGGCTATAAGATTTTGTTAAAAATACGTATCTGGAGAATATTTTACAGCATAAATAACACTATATACTTAGTTTTCGGATAAAAATCACTAATGGTAGCTTTCTTATGACTATTTTTTTTAAATGTAGATGATTTGAAAATTGCACTAACTATTTTGTTACAAAGGGTATCGGGAATGTTTTACATGATAAATAACACTGTATATTTGTTTTACAGAGAAAAATACATTTATGGGTTGTTTACTGCTCCACAATTTTTTTAACATTTTGTTTCGAAATATAATAGAATCCATCGGAAAGTATGTACGATTATGTAATACCTTTTATTTCTTAAATAGATCATGATTTATTTGTCTATGCTCAAGGTTCCTAGAATTTATTATAGACAATGCTTGATTGAAAGTAATATATCTATCAGTGGCCACACGGTCTAAGGCATAACGTTCCCAACAGGCTGTATTTCTGGTGTCGGGGAGGTCAAGGCTCAAATCTTGACTGGGAACACTGAGGAAAGAGGATTTCCTTTCGTAATTTATCACGTTAGTTTTCCCATTTTCTCTCAAAGCTTCCCTAAGTTACCCTCCTGGTTTCTAACCCTTAGATTAGGGGTCAGTAACCTTTTTAGCCCCGATCAACTTATAAACTTATCTAAGCTCCTGCCATCACCCATAATTTCACTCCTCTGCCCTTTTGTTGTCTATATATCTTATATTTATTACTAAATTTCCAACGTTCCTCAAATATTTATGTCATCACCGTCCTAGAGAAAATATAAAATAAACAAAATGTATATTTTATTTTATTATAACATTATAACATATTTTATTTTCTGAGAATATTACCGATTATGGTCGACTTTGGTGGTTTTGAGATACAGTTATTGCCTCAGGACACAATGTTTGTGGGTTCAAACCGAGCTGGGATCGATGAATTTTTCTTGATCAATAAAATTCCGCAGGGCAGTTTATTTCGGAGAGGAAGTAAAGCCGTCGGTCCAATGTCGATTTTGGCATGTACATGAACCTTAGAAGGCATGAAATACCTATATCTTTCCCAGCAACATTGGTGGGCCTTTTCACGCTCGCTGATAAAAATTCTCGTGTGCTGATATAATCAGTTGGTCCAGAGAGTGCACGTTAAATACTTCAAATAGATAAATTAAATGATATAATTTGACCGATAAGGGTTGTTTTGGTCACTAATATTATTGGAGACTAGGCCTACTTAGTCGCCAAACCCTTCCTTAGAGAATATCGTTAATAGCCTTGCACATTCAATCTTTTGAATAGTAAATTTACACACACTCTCAAATTACAAGATGATGCCACCTTAAGAGTTAATCGTTTGTGTGCGAGTCCGTGACTTACAACCCATCCAGGATATTCTAAGATTTACGTTAGCGCGGTAAGGATGATGAAGGCAGAAAGTGGAGTAAATTTACTCTTATTGACATGGAATTATATTTATAAATCCTGCAGGAAACAAAACCTCCTCAGCAAACTCAACTGAGATTCCAACTCCAACTTCCCTGTCACCTTCAAACCAAACTATACAGGGTGAACATCACTTTTGACATCAAGGCCAAGGAGTAGGGATTAAGAGAATGGTTTTTAGAAGACATTCACCCGAAATTAGCCCGTTTAAGTGGAGTGAGAGAGAGACACCACAGTGTAAAAACTCCTACCACCCTCGTTGTAACCAGCCGGGATTAGAACCCCAACCTCTCTATCGATGGTGACACAAGTGTAAAGTGCAGTACAACGCCGTAATTAAGGTCCCTTGATGGGACCGCAAACGGAGACCGTGACTGGCAACCAAAGCGCGTGACCAACGGCTTTACACCACGACCATACTGCTCCGGGAAATAAATATCAGAATAAGTCATGAGATTAAAAAAACACATTAGAGAATTAATAATTCTGACGCCGAAAATCCGGTTCATCGATAATCCGGATCGCTAAGAGAAAGTATTATTTATAAAAAAAATAATAACCACAGTGGTAAAAATATCAGAGACATAGCTGCCTAAATACCCCACCTTTAAAGCTCAACTCTTATTCAAAACAAAATTGGAGACTTTTTTCACTGTTGGAATTTTTCCTTATTATATTCTTTCAAAATTTGTGATGATCAACAATAAAAAAAAATGTGTTTAAGTTCGTTGTTTGAATAAAGTAAAAAACACCTAGTTTTTGTAAGTATCCCGTCTATGCCTATTTTTATTTTTGGTATAGGTACTGTATTTTAGATCATCCGGACTGGGTCAATCCCCAATTAGTTCGAATTATCGACGCTCGATTGTTAAAAAAACACAATGATATTTTTAATATATAACTGAGGAACTATCCATACTTCAGAGAACATAACACACGTTTGGTCACCGTCAGTCACTTATAGGAAAACATAGTACCCTGCGCCTTACCATCTGAACGACTGAGGTCGTGGTCAAGATTCACGAGTCATGGTCATTTTGAGGGAACGCCTACCTTTAAACCACCGCGATTTCCAGAGTGGATACGAGAACATATGCCCGTGTGGAATATTGAGAGAAAGAGAGAGAAACCATTTGGTTTGGAATTACAATGCGATTATCAAATGTGTATGTGTGGAATTTTAAATAAAATTCCTGTTAGGACCTCCCCCCTTCTTCCTCCTGGAGCTAGAGAACAACCTGGACCGCAGCAAGGATCCAGGAATAGAACTATTATCCCAGTCCGGCCAGGCACGGCTTGACTCACGCAAGCCAACCATACAACCGAGGAAATAAACTCTTATCGAGGGGAATATTCGTCTCATCGGATGAGTGACTGGCACCATGACCGGCCGAGAGAAGCCTTTCACCACACTTCTCTTCAAGACGGTTTGGTTCGACTAGACTTTATAAATTGTTATTATCTTTTTCACAGCGGCAAAGTACTCGTTAAGGCTGTATGCTAATAGAATAAGGACGAGGAAAGTAGAGTTTTAAGGGAAATGTACCAGTATATGCATGGAGGGAGAGTGGGAATCCATTTAGGTTAGACCAGACTCAGTACACCAGAGAGGGATCTCCCCATCACGGTATTAAAACGAGACTGACGCGCTAGAACATTTGACCGACGATGTGGGTTAAACTTTCTAAACACAAGAGGTTGGGTAAGATCATATGGTCTATAGCTATTCTGAGAATTTTTAAAGAAAAGAGGTTAGATCAGCATATGAACTAAAACTAGTTGGAAACTGTCAGACTGGTTTGCCATAGACTAGGGTTATAAACGCCTTTTCGACAGTAATCTGACTAAGATAAGAAACACCTTTATCACCTGACACGTGGCTGCAGTTATAAACATTTTTATAACTAAACACCTGGATAAGATTATAAACCACTTTTACTTCAAACAGTTTTCCAAAAACAGTTCACCAAAAACTTTAATAAGCATATGAAACAGCTTTATCGTCAAACGCCTGGTTAATATTAGAATCACTCGTATCACTAAATATCTGGCTGAGACTAGAAGCACTTTTACCACCAACAATCCGTCTAGAACTAAACAAAAATCACCAAACACTTGTTAAGGTTAAAAAACCCTTTCACACCTAACGCCTTACTAGAATTAGAAACAGCTTTATTACCGAACCCCGTTCAAATTAAACACCTGTATAGAATCAAGTTTTCCATATTTTGCTTTTCTCGTCTGCCATACATGTAAATGGAGGTGCATTTCTTCAACTTCCTCCTTATCTACATCCTCTAATAAGCCTAGTATAATAAGATGAATTGCCGATGACTAGAGATTTTTTTTACTAAATGGTTTATCACTCTCCTTCCACAAAAATGCAGGTACATTTAATTTAAATAATACCTCCATCCCTATTTAATCAATGGTGGTCTTGAGGTAAAGTGCTTGCTTCATGACCCGATGTTTATCAGTTCAAACCCAGCTGGGCTTTATGTATTTTTCTTGAGCGATAAATATCCGTAACACAACTTCCTTCACAGAAGAAGTAAAGTCATCGGTCCCATGTCAAATTGGGGCATGTAAAAGATCCCTGAAAAGTATGAGAAAATTCTTTTCCCGGCCAAATTGGTAAGTCTCTTCGCTCTCGCTCATAGAAATTCTCGTATGCTGATACAATCAGTCGTGTAAGAAATTGCTTTTTAAGTACGTCAAATAGATATTTTTAAAAAATATGTGGATAGCCTGAGTAGGTAGTAAGACACAGAAAACAAATAAAAACCTAGTTAACAGACTGAATCCTTGTCGGAGCCTTAGTTTCACGAACACTCGTAGCTATGATAAAACTAAAAGAACACTAGATTATAAAATATGTCTTAATCTGAGGGAAAATGAATTGAAAGGGTAGGTAAAAAAAAGTTTCTGAAGAGTGGACTGAAAAACCAGTGTGTAAAAAACTATCAGCAAATTAAGTCGATTGGGATTGAACTCCGGGTTTCGGAAGGAGGGCCAACAACTCTAGCAGTCCTATCTTCTGGAAGGAGTGGTTGTCGACCGAGATGGAGGCAGGTAAATCACAGGGTCTGAGGCCGTGGCGCACCGGAGACGACGCCTTGTCTCCATGGTTCCCGCTTCTATATCTGTCCCCTCCTCTTGGTATGACATAACCTCAACCTACATTCTGTTCGGCAGCACTACGGTGTCGCCACCTGTTCCTCCTGGCAAAATAGGATGGGCTGCGTCGGGACCACAACGGCACAACTCAAGGAGACTTATGGTTTTGTCATGTTTCTCGAGGGTTGGGAGGGTCAAAAGGTGGACGTCTTCAAAACCCTCTCGTCCGGAGCAAGGGAGAGAATGCGGAGGTTAACTGGGACACAAGGGCGTAGATATATAATTTGTTTAAGGAAAGCTTCTGTGGATGAATAGTCTATGGCGCCACTCTCGCAATAGACTGGGCTGTCAATGATGGAGAGAATGTGTCTCGAATCACGGTCGGGTGATGATGTTTTTAATAAATGGTTTTCCACTTCCTCTCTCTCTCCACGCAAATGATAGTACATTATTATTATTATTATTATTATTATTATTAGCTCCGCGTCTTACTACCCGTTCGGGTTATACGCACTTACGCTAATGTGTAATGGTAGGGTGATTGTGAGATGAAATGGAGGACCTACAGTTTAACGTGGAATCCGAACCACGGTGGAGGCCTGGCATTCCCCACATTCACAAGATGTCTTGTCAGAGGTGAAGGAAAGGTTTGGTAATCAGATAAATCTGTGCCGGGACTGAGGATTGAACCCCGGCCGCCAGCACAGAAGTCTGATACCTTACCCCTGGACCACCAGGTCACCATGATAGTAAACTTCCTCTAAATTCAACCTTTCTAATTCCTAACACATTAAAGAAATAAGTACATCTTCATACAGCCCGGATGGGTAGTAAGATGCAATGCTAATTAAAAGATGTAGAAATAATATGTCCGTATGTTTTTATGTATATAAACATATATAGTTACATATTTAAGAGGGAGAGGAGAGGTTACGTATGTAAGTGTGTGAAAGGGTGGGTGAGCTGTTTATTTATCTGTTAAATGAACAAAATTAAAGGTGACAATTGACTATTAAAAATAATAAGGCTTGAAGGAATTTGACAATCTTGATATTACACACCCTAATATAATTTTCAATCAAAATTTTGCGTATTTGAATGGGGAATTTCTTGTCACATCTTACTACCTGCTCAGGTTATACCTATGAGATAATTAATATAATGGAGTAAGGATGAGGAAGGAAGTATGTTAGAGGTAGTCTACCCTCATTTACTTGGAAGGAGAGCAAGACACCATTTAGCATACATCACCCTAAGCAGACACGACCGGCATTCGAGCCCCGGTCTCCCCGTCTTGAGCAGGCCAATCTATCCCAAGAGTGACGTCTTAATAGACCATTTGGACCCTGAGGCGGGCTAAAAGAGAGTATTGATTTAACAATGAATTTAAAAGTTAGTTATCATAAAATATATAATATGTATATCGGAGCAGGAATATTTGGTGCAGGGTGCGGGTTGTAGTGTGTATGATCGTATTTAGAGTGCAATTTTCATATTAAGAGCCTTATTTGGCATCTACAATAAAGTTAATAAATCTACTTTCATGTATTAATAAATCAATTAATGTGATCTGCAGATGCCACTTTTGATAGATACTATCAATAGCTATAAAATATCAATATATCAATTTTTACCTAAACAATGTGATATTTTCTAAAAGTCTCTTATATGAAAGTGGGGCTGTAACTGCAATTTGTTAAATGATAATAATATTAGAGTCTAGCACTTGAAGATGAATAGTAGAGCAAGTTACATAGTGATGAGTTACACACACTGTGCTCATTACAATACATTGTTAAGGTAATCAAATCTTGCAGACACCGCTGGGAAGAACATGCAACACGAGCGGAAGAATCTAGAACATTGTTCGGGGTACTGACTGGTAAATTCATTGGGAAGAGACCATTGGGAAGACCTGGACGCAGATGGGAGAATAACATTAGAATGGGCCTGAAAGAGCTAGGGTGTAATGAGTTTGACTGGATAAAACTAACTCAAGATAAATATAGGGTGTAATAAGGTGGACTCCATAGAACTAGCTCAAGATAGGTATAGGATGTAATGAAATGGACTCCATATAACTAGCTCAAGATAGGTATAGGGTGTAATGAAATGGACTCCATATAACTAGCTCAAGATAGGTATAGGGTGTAATGAGGTGGACTCCATAGAACTAGCTCAAGATATGTATAGGGTGTAATGAAAATTGACTCCATATAACTAGCTCAAGATAGGTATAGGGTGTAATGAAATGGACTGCATATAACTATCTCAAGATAGGTATAGGGTGTAATGAAATGGACTGCATATAACTAGCTCAAGATAGGTATAGGGTGTAATGAGACGGAGTGCGCAGAATTAGCTAAAGATAGGGATAGGTGGGATTTGTTTTTAAGTGCGACAGTGAGATTTCAAGTTTCAAATATTTAGAGCACATTTTATTCTGAACGAAATAAAATCAAACAATTAATTTCAACAGAATTCGAATAAACTTAGTGGACAAATGCGATATGCTGTGATAGATTCACAGAAAGTTTAACCTTTTGGAATGAAACGTGATATTCACTAACTGATGTTAATGCCTTTTTTTTAATTTTCTCTGTTTAAATTGTACTATATTATACTTCTTAACCAGGACCATCCCGTTAGGTGAGTAAATGAATTATATTTGTTGATTTATATTCTTTCAGATATGTCAAATACATTTTAATTACGTTTATTTTTTTGATTACTATGGGGAATATGAAATCACAAGTTCCCTCATGACAGAGTTATTGTATACCCTATCTACCGCAGCGGAGGGGGTAATTGACAGCTAGGGAAAGTGATTTGTATCCATTCGCCCAACTTGATGGTCTGTAAGACAATATGTTGGATTGTTGTTACTTTTGGCTGTCAAAACTTTCACACACACAAACAAAGATGTTTTATTATTTATTTTCTTTTAACCGTTTTTACATTACTGAAACATGAACTTATGAAAATAACCGTTTGGATGTTTTGTTTTTTCTTTCGTGGAAGTGATGTTTGTGGTTCACTTTAAAAAAAAATGCTTTTCAGCATACGAGAGCTTGTAATTGCTGAGTACTCTTCTTAATTTAGGATGTCAAACCAGCCAAATCAAGGACGACTAATGAGTTCATCATACAAACCGTCTTCGGTTATGTTCATGCGTTGTTTACAAAATAAAAATATGTATTTATCTTGGTTGCCAGTTATAACATGATACAAATCTGTGTAAAATACTTTTTAATTTATTATGTCATATACTATAATATCTCTTGTTTCCACAACAAAAAAACATTTATTATTATTATTATTATTATTATTATTAGCACCGCGTCTTACTACCCGTTCAGGTTATACGCAGTTACACTAATGTGTAATGGTAGGGTGATTGTGAGATGAAATGGAGGACCTACAGTTTAACATGGAATCCGAACCACGGTGGAGGCCTGGCATTCCCAACATTCACGAGATGTCTTGTCAGAGGTGAAGGAAGGGTTTGGTAATCAGATAAATCTGTGCCGGGACCGAGGATTGAAGCCCGGCCGCCAGCACAGAAGTCTGACACCTTACCCCTAGACCGCCAGGTGACCTCAAAAAACATTAAAACTCAATGGTTTTATTAATATATTTTGTTCTTTCAAAGAGTTACGAAAACGCCAAGTTATACAATAATCGATAGAGAAAAATTATTAGATTAATTTGATAACATTTATATTGATAATGTAGTATTACTAAGCGAATAATGATAATTTCCGGGTTCATCTATTGTTTGAAATAAAGAGCCTTCTGCTAGCTGTCAGCTACCTACACTCCTAGCGTAGATGGGGCATAGTTTATCTTGATATAGTTTAAGACTCACACCAGTGGCCATATATGGTCACCATATCATCTTATCTGATTTCCCGGCGACTGGGAGTTGGGGTTCGAATCCTGGCTGGAAATACTGTAGATGTTTTCCCTCCTAAAAGATTTCCCTGTGCAACTTCACGCCATGATGGTTGGTCGTATACACTAATACTTGATTTGTATTGAATTCAGTTTGCAATTAAGTATGGAAACATTGTCTGAGTGTGTGGGGCATCGTAGTGCGGGGTTTCCATATTCTTCGTTAGAAAACTGGAATTGAAACTAGTAAAACCATTTTACTATGTCTAAAAAATAAAATGAAAAAATAAATACATTTTGAATTAAACAACTAGGAGTGGAACCCTCATGGTCCCAAACTCCCGAATCCTCGAGCTCTCAAATTCATTAAGTATATTCGAGTCAAGAATACAAGAAAATATCAGATTCAAGACTCAAATACTTTAAAAAGATTAGGAAAAAAACTTTGATTGTTGTAGTTGGTTTTATAAATTTAACACACCTTATTGGTGATTCCGAATCAATATAACTTTAGATTTAACTTAACATCCAGACCCCATGCCACTAACTTAACACTAACTGGATGTATTAACGTTATATTTAATGTATAATAGTAAAAAAGTTAACGTTTAGTAATAATTTCTGTTTTATATTATTACAATATACTTATATTTCCTCTTTTGTTAATCATTTTTTTCGAATTTGAATTTGAGATGCGGGACTCGTAGATAAAATAATGATACGGGTCCGTAAAATAGTAGATTCAACCCAATTCTATACAAAACTATTTTATTGATCTCACTTTCACTATTCTCAATTTAAATGCAGAATTTCAAACTTCGATTAGATTTCTATTTCGAAAATGTTATCATAAACCTACACTGCCAAGCACTATTTTCCTTCAAGTTAAATCAAATTGTTTTCAAAAATCACATTAATTCGTACTGTAAATCTGAAAAGGGATGAGTATTCACTCAAAGTTTAATCATAATTGAGAATGATAATTATTTGTCAATGAAGTAATAGAAAAAATACAGATAAATTCAAATATGCATGGAAAAATAGCTGATGA
The DNA here is from genome assembly GCA_902141375.1 of Timema poppense. Lineage (NCBI taxonomy): Eukaryota > Metazoa > Arthropoda > Insecta > Phasmatodea > Timematidae > Timema > Timema poppense. The sequence goes on from CABFOV010000138.1 coordinate 230,362, forward strand.
GGACTTGATTCGGTGCCCACATGGTCTAAGTCGTCATTCTCGTGTTAGACTAGACTGCCGATGAAAGGGAGATCGGGATTTTAATCCTGGTTGGGTATACTAAGAGTAGTTTTTCCAAAATAGTTTTCCACTCTCCCTCCACGTGAGTGCAGGTACACTTCCTCTAAATTTAACCTTAATCATCCCTAACTCATTCACGAAATTAGTGCATATCTGTACAACCTGAACAAGTAGTGAGACGCGGTGCTAAAAATAAATGCTAATGGAAGGGGTGAGGGGGAAAATGAGGGTTAGGGGGATAATAATGAAGGGGATAATGTATTACAAAATCCTGGCTATACTGGACACAGAGTAAAATACAGAAGAGGAAGAATTTATTCCGTTCGGTAGCCGCAGAATGTAACCACACTTCAGAGTGGTAACCAGTCCCCATTTTATAGCGAGTCTTAGCGGGCATTGCGAAAGGTCACACATGCGTAGTCTGGTGTTACTAACAGATCTTGTAACCAATCTTTGTAAATGCCCGACCTTCTACGTTCCATTTTGGGATTTAAAATAATGAGTCCAAAGTGCAGTCCCATTGAATGAATTGACTGTCTTATCATCATAATCATAATTATAAACAGTTTCCAGCAAATGGCCGGCTCTGTTTGCCTCTCCAACATATCCTTTCTCCCCACCCCATCTCTCCTCCTCCACCATGACTCAGTCCGTTCTATCCTCCACACTTGTCTGCACTCCCTTTAGCCCCTTATTCCTCGGTCTTGGTCTCCTGCCCTCCCTTCAGTAACCAACATCTTTTTTGGTGTATTCTCCTCCTACATCCTCCTCACACGGCCGTACCCACCACCTTAGTCGCGACTTCTCCATCCTGCCCTGCACTGGCTCCTCCTCAACTATTCATCTCACTCCCTCATTTCACATCCTATCCATTCTTGTCACCCCTATAGCACTTCTCAGACATTTCATCTCATATGCTTGAATTCTACTTCTATCCCCCTCCTTCAACACCCTTATGTCTTATGTTTAACAACAATAGTTTTTCCATTTAAACTGTTATAAGTGGTAGCACTGGACACTAGCACGCCCTAGCACTAGTTTCAAGTACCGTCGTGCATCTAACAAGCCGGTTAATCTACCCTGAAACTGGGCTCTCTAAGTTCAACTTTCTTCTTAAGACGTTCCTCCCGGAGTTGGATCACTACTGTCCTGGAAGCGCCTAGATGAAGCAACGATGTCCAAGTGACAAATGACGCCAGAGAAGAGAGAGGTGAGGGAACTTATCACGCTGTGGCCTTGTGATCTTAGGTTGTTTATAGAACGCTCGCGACGCCTAGCGTCCGTCACAACCTAAAATACCACCGCGACCTAGCTCTTCAAACTAATAACTAGGCCACTGAGGCATTCCACAACATTTAGTCATGCAACTGGACTATGATTGGTTTAACTACACCAATCATTTTAGTTTATTTTTTAATTAAGTGCATTGCCAACAGGGCTGTCAGCACGCGTAGAACATAGAACATCAAACGTTGACCATAGAGGTCAGCAGCTCGATCCCAAACCAAACCAAGTACATTGATTTTATCTTTCTACATAACGAATTCTCAAATTTCATCTCCAAGTAAATGCTGATTTTTTTTAGCACCGCGTCTTACTACCTGTTCAGGTTGAACTCATATGTACTGATTACGCTGATGAGTTAGGGATGAGGAAAGCTAAATTGAGATGAAGTGTACTCGCATTTGCGGGAAGAGTGGAAAACCATTTTAAGAGAAACCACCTCAGTACACCCCTCCGGGATTCAATTCCCGACATCCCCGTAATCGACAGGCTAGTCATTATAACTAAAATGCGATGACTTAGACTATGCAGCCACTGAAGCAGGTCTAAATTTTCTTTAAACTAATACTTTAACCACCACAATATTGTCTATGAACTTCGTTAGTATGTCAAATAATAGCAAATGAACTCTGTATGAAAACAAATTTTGATCCGTGTCAGTGATGACGTGGGTTTGTCTAATTATCCGTTGATGGAGAGGTCGAGGTTCGAATCCTGACCAGGAGTATTAAGGGTATTTTTTACTAAATGGCTTTCCACTCTCATCCCAAACAAATGCGGGAATTCTTCCTCTAAATTCAACCTTCCTCATCTTTACCCGGTTAGTATGAATATGATTATAACCCTGACGTGGTGAACGGTAAAAACCTTCACAAAAAACACAGCTTGGTTTTGCTTTAAGAATTATTATGTCTTATTTGTATTAATAACATCATAAAACACCCACTCAAGTGGTCACATGACTAAGGTGTCGGGCTCATAATATAATAAACTGCCTGTAGTGGAGGAGGTAAAGCATTTAGAAAATATGTGATAAGGTTTTAGTTTGTTGTTTAACAAATTAGTTTTGTACCACATCAAGCAATCAATATAACCTTTATAGACATATCTGTACTAATAAAAGTGTAATGGTGTTTGTGTATACCTGTTCAGAGAATTTTTATTACTTCTAAATTAAAAAGAAAGCTGAAATTTGTTAAAATTGTAGAAGAACCACTCAAGAGGTGCGTGAATTTTTCAAACTTGAAAAGTAATCGAAAATAAAGATTATAATACAATAAAAACGTGGTTTATTTAATAATTTTAATTCGTTGACATGTTATTTGCATTTAAAAAGCAAGGAGAACCTAGAATATAAATCTCAATCTCAAATCCAGAGAGAATTAGCAGATTATACTACAGTGACCGGTGTTTAGTGTTTGGTTGATTCGTATTCATATTAGTTAACAAAAAAAGTATTTCTTTGATCAGTGAAAATTTTACATTTAACGTCCTATATATTTCTTATTTGAGGTTACATTTACTGTACACTAGGCCCATGGCTTCTTTGGTGCTGACTGACAGCTCACAGCTGACAGCTGAAAGCTTTGAAAAGTTACCAGACCAAATTATTTCTCTCTACGCCGAATCATATGATCTGCAAAAACATGTGTTTAGCAGCTGTCACTTCTGACGGTCAAAATTTAGTTATATACCTAAACGTTAACTGTCAGAAGTCAGCTGTGAGCTGTCAGTCAGCACCAAAGAAGCCATGGGGCTACTGTACATGGCCTGGATATGTCCCTATACAAACCAATTACTAATATAATTTACAAATAACATAGCCTTATAAATAAAATTAATATTTAATTATTGGTTTGTGTGAGTATATGATGTGTTTACGCTAGAAGTCCAAAACCAGAAGATAGCTAATCTTATATTTTTTTCGAAGTACCACGTTTTACTATTCTTTCAGGCTATAAGTCTATGTGCACTAATCATTCTAATGGCTTAAAGATGAGGAAGATTATATTTTAGGAGTGAGCTCACATTTTCGTGGAAACGCATTTAGGAATCCCTCCCTCAGTACAACTAAAAGGGATTTGAACCCAAATTTCCACATAATTGGTAGTCCAGTCTATTGCTAGAGTGACGCCTTAGAGCATGTGGCCACCGTAGCAGGTTATTTCAAATTAAAATACAAATATAAATTACATGAAATGTACACGATCACCTAATTTTAGAGTTTATTTGATTGGTTTGTATTCACATTACGTGGTAAAAAGTGTTTTTTCAAATGTATTTTTTTTACATTTACATAATATACAAGGGGACCTGGTAGTCTAGGGGTAAGGTGTCAGACTTCTGTGTTAGAACTCCGGGGTTCAACTCTCGGTCCCGGCACACATATATCTGATTACCAAACCCTTCCTTCACCTCTGGCAAAGTGTGTGCTATTCACGCTTTGTGAGTGTGTGGAATGTCAGGCCCCCACCGTGGTTCGGAACTCACGTTGAACTGTAGGTCCCCTCTGCTTTCCACCATCATCATTCTCACGTATCATCTTATCATCGTATCATCTGGGGATAGTGGAATTCGCCTTAATGGTGTCCCCACCTCAGAAATGAATTCCTCAACTCGCCAGGAAAGCAGAGGTAAGATAAGGTCAAATGGTCAAGATCTAGAGCATTAGCCCACCCCACATTGAATTATGTATTATTTTGCATGATATTAATTAAATTTTGTTATAGTTTTAAATGTTTGTGATTATAAGAAAAAATAATTTTGTAACAAGCTATATCTCAACCTAACAAAACTTAACCTTTCATGCATCTTCAAATTGAAGGTTCAGTTTTGTTGGGTTGGGCAATAATACGATACAAAGTGTATGTAGTAATAACATATATGTAATAAGAAAACAATGCATGACTAACTAGTATTGGTAGGGATTTAAAGATACCTATTTTTGATTATTTTAATCATTGTATTTAAAAAAATTTACATTACCACTTTTTTATATTTCTTAAATATCTAATAATATAAAAATAAAAAGCACTCAACATTATTGTTTTAATTGCAACAGATATTTTCAATTATCACTTATAATTTTCTTAAAATATTGTTGTAATTAAATTATTCATTCATTGATTTCTCATTTCATTTATTTATATATTTTTAAATCTATATTTATAAATGTTATACCTACCACTGGATGTGTCACATTATTTATTCCGTATAGATAAAATAGATTATGAATTCAGAGGAAGTGTACCCGTATTTTAGTGGAAGAAGAGTGGAAAACATTTTAAGAAAATCCACCTTCAGTACACCCTACCAGGATTCGAACCAAAATCTCCCTGTTATTGGCAACCCTGTCCATTGTCAAAGTGACACCTTATATAATGTGACCACTGAACCGGATCCTTAATATAATTTTTAATCTGGGTGTGCCGATATTACGTCATCGGTCGCCCAGTGTTTCCCACGGAGCCGCACCGCACCACACTTTATTAAACCAAGAATAAGATTATTGTAGTTAAAAAAAGAAAACTATTTTTATATTCATTATAGACTGAGCTCTATTACAAAATAAGTTTGTATTTTTATTTTTACTTGCATAGGTTTTCCCCTATTTTCATAAAATTAAGTTAGTTATTAATTACTAAGAGTAAAGTTTTAAGTTAGCTAATAGTTAAGAAGAATGTTTGTTGTTCAATAAGTTGTTGTATATAATATTGTTTATCTTGTACGTATTGTTGGAAACCAGGACTACAGCGGCACACGTGCAATGTCAGTGAAAGAAATGCCTAGTTTTACAAGTGCTGACACAGTGACTGCCAATAACTGTGAATAATCAATGGTATACATCACTGCTATTTTAAAATCAAGGTCACTGTGATCATCGATATCGTAAAATCATTGTTTCGACCATCCCTACAGTGCTTAGGGGCTACCATAAAAACAAAGCTCCCGAACATTTATTTTCAGTGGTAGGTGGCTACACGGTCCGCACCGCAACAGTGCGGGGCAATGCTCTCTCAACGATTTGTCCGCGCCGTTGCGGTGAGGACTCTTGTAGCCGGTCCTTTTAAACCTACCTGAGAGCACCCGGCTCACGGAGGGGTTTCTCCCGTGGGAAAAGGTAGTTCGCGTGGTTGACGTGAGGATCTAACATGATGTTTGTAAAGAGTCAGGGTTGTTTTGTTA
>CABFOV010000138.1:235911-259435 GCA_902141375.1 Timema poppense
CCCCCCCCCGCTCCTCAGACTGGTGGTGTGGTTCGAAAGAAAGCTGTACAATAAAAATGTAGAGGTTACCAGTAATTTTGTAATACAGCGAAATAAAATAATGCCTTACAACATTTCGTTTGTACATAGGATATTTAAAGAAAACTTTCTGAACTGACTGATTAAACCCACAAATTAATTACAAATTAATCTAACTCTACAATAAACACAACATACAATCCCCAGCTGTTAATTCATCACTTTGAAAGGGGGAACCTCAATTTCACCAAATATAATATTTTAAGACATGACAATAATCGAACCCGAGATCATAACTCAATAGTCAGGCGCTTTACCACCTGAGGTAAGATACCAGTTTAGTGGCTAGGTCTTAAAAGTTTATTTCGCCCGCAAACTCAATTATGTAAATAAATGCTAATTGTTTCAAGAGGGATTTATTGTTAATACATCTTCTGAAAATCGGCCATCTTTTGTTGGGGGACTCCACAGGTAGTAACTCCCCCACCCCTTCCCTCCAAAAAAACTTGGCCTTGGTGAGGTAATAGCCATTATAGTGAACCGATAACGATTGATCTTAAAAATATTTACCCGCCTCGGGGGCGTAGTTGGCTAACGCGCTTGTGTTGAAGCTCGACTGCTGAGGACGGGGAGTTCAAGGTTCGAATCTCGGTCGGGTGAACTGGGGGAGGTTTTTCCTAAATGGTTTTCCACTCTCACTCCACGCAAATGCGGGTTCACTTCCTCTAATTCAACCTTCCCAATTCCTAATACCGTTAGAGTAATTAGTACTTAATGCGTATAACCCGAACGGTTAGTAAGACGCGGTGCTAATTATTATAATTATTATTATTATTAAAAATATTTGAAATTGAAAATGTATGTCGATACCATTATTTATTATATATTTAAAGATTTACCTTTGAAGCACGCACATTATGTTCTCTTTTAAAGCGTTTCAATCCAAAAAAGAAATTTCTTAATTAATGTATCGCATTCTATTTGTATTATTAAAACTACACATTTCATTGTAAACCTATAACTTGAGCCCTGTAAAAATTGTTTTATTTTTAGTTAAATTTAGTTTTTTAAGTCTCACTTTTCGATATCATTTTGTGTTTATTCAAAATTACATTTTATCTGAGGTGTGTAGGTATTATTTACATATTAAGACCATGTATACAAAGTTAAAATGTGTTATTGAAACTTTATATATTTGATTTAAAATTCTTTGTCAAGTTTGTCTGCATATTTCACAATTATATAGCCTAAAGTAAGCTTACACTACAACTAAATACTAATCAACTTACAGCATGGTCAAAATTTCTGCTTAATTTCTTCTTAATTTCGTGTTTATTTAAAGATTTGTTGTTGTTGTAAAAGCGGTGTTATTTAGTTTTATAGACCTTAGTGTAACAAGACGATTTCGTTTTATTTCGCTTTTCAAAAGCTTTGTAAATCATATCTAAAAACTATCAAAGGAAATAGTACTGTATTCCATCTTTGTATGGCACTTTTCGCTTTATCGCGTCTCGCCAGTTTTACGGGGCTCTACCTAACGTTCACATCTTTAGACTAAATGGATACATTATATAAACATCACATAAAAGTGAAGTAACGTTTTGTGCGATTGATTCATGAGTGCTTGCGTAATACCTGTCCGGAACATTTGAATATTGACAATAATGGAGTAAGGATGATTAAGTTAGAATTTAGAAGTACTGTACCCGAATTCTCAAGGCGAACACTCGACAAATATCCCTTTTAAACAAAATCAGTGCAGTAATTTTAGAAAAATTTTGGATGTTCAAAAATCAATCATCAGTAAGCTACCATTAATTTGAGGACTAGAATAAAAATAAAAATAAAAATTCCCGAAATATGATACATAACATAACAATATAATGTTTGAACAAAATCCTTAAAACCGTTTTAAAATGTAGCCCCAGGAAAAAAAGAAAAAAAGAAAAGGAAAATACAGAATTGTCAAACCCAATATTTTAGATTTTGCGGTAAATAAAACGCCAAGATTCATCATAATATCGAGCGAGAACATTTTCACGATGACAATACCTTCTCTATATGGAAAAGCAAAGGATGTTAATAATATCAGTAATTTAATATAACGTTTTATTTTAAAAGGATGAAATTATTGCGAACATATTATATGGGTATTTGCCAATAGATATATTACTAAGATTTGTACAGATATTTTTAATCGACGTTTTACCAAATACTAGAGACTTTCTTTGTATTCAAGTTATAAAATAGTTTTTTCTAATTTAAGATAGCTCCCCAGGGACTCCGCCCCATGAATGGGCACTGTTAAATAAGTACACGAAAAGATGAATGCGAATCAGCGGCCAAAAAAAATCAGACACCGTTTTTTCTTCGTTGTAACATTTCAGTCCTCTCCTGAAGAAGGCATAAGCCTACCGTTTCGGAGTAAGCCAACCTATTTTTGTAAAAATGGACTCTTCGGATAGAAGCATCCTTTGTTTCTTGAAAGAAAGAATCTGGGCTAATTGTATGGGCTATTAAGTGCCAGAGTGACAATGGTGACAATGGTTCCGTTGATTTGCTCCTCGAGTCTTTGTCTGTTGGATGATCTGGTGTTGTAATGGTTAGGACTAGCAACTCATCTCCCCGGGAGTTATAAAATTAAATGTTTGTGATTCATCTCCTTTAGGGGTATTCAACCGAGTTTAAAAAAAACTATTTATACATATATATTTTTTAGAATACCAATTTTACTCTTTTGATTAACCATCAATTTCTCTAACGTAATCATTGTTGAGGAGGAAATTCCTTGAGATGTTATCATTGTTACAAAAAAATTAACTTATTTATCGAAGATTAGTGAGGATTTAACAATGAATAATTAAAACTTGTTTAACACAAATAAAAACTCACTCGAACACAACTAAGGTTGCATAAGAAAGTTCTAAATTATTGTTTTTAATATTTTGCTGTTATTGGGTAGATCATTTTTACTATCTTGATTAGCAAACTTTATTTCTAAACTATACATTGTTGAAGACCTTCTTTGACATTTCAATTTTTAATGGGGTTCAAATAATAAATCATAAACATAAATAAGAACTATGCAATTTTTATATTGTAAGGAAAATATAATAAATGCTTCCCAAAAATGTTGATTTTAGAACTAACTTGGTTAATCAAGAGAGCAAAAATGGTTTTGCAACCAAAAGATAAAGTGTTAAACATAATTTAAAGCTCATTGGAACACTCCTATTAAGGTGAGAGTGTAAGGAACGCGAGAAAAGGTAGATGTGTTTGCAGTTTCTTTTAATCTAAAAACAAAATTTTTGCCATAAGAAATTAAATATTTCTCCAGTAGAAATATAAGATTTTAATTGTCTTCGCGAGGTGATATAAACAGTTTTTGAATCTTTGTAAATTTAATGACAACTTTTTCTCTTTCTATAAACAAGTTATCATCTAATGCCGCTATTATATTTATAGATATTCAACAACAGTTATTGTTATCACTATGTGAAGAAAATGAAACAATATGCTTCTACTGGAGCAATATTTTATTTATTTTGGCAAAAAAACAGTGTTGCTAAAAAAACTGAAAAAATACCGACTTTTTCTCGCGTTCACCACACACTCTCCTTAAGGTGGAATGGAAGGGTACGCGAAAAAAGGCCAGTGTTTTTGCAGTTTTTATTGAAAAACATTTTTTGGCCTAAATAAATAAGATATGGCCTCAGTAATAACATAGAGTTTAATTTTCTTCACATGGTGATATCAACAGTTGTTGAATATTTGTCATGAACATGGCAGAATTATCTAACAAACATTTTAAATGAAGAGAAAAAGTTGTTTTATTAATTTCCAGGACACTCTTTAAAGATATTTTTAAAATGTTTATATTTCTATGTTTCTATATTTCTATATATTTCTATGTTTGTACTGGAGCAATATTTGATATATTTTGCCATAAAAACTACAAAAACAGAGGTTTTTTCTCGTGTCCCCTTCCATTCCACCTTAAGACGCTATCTAGCTCTAATGTATATACATATTTTTTTAAATGGAGATATGCGTGTAGAGATATGGTCGGTTCGAATCCTGTTGGGAGCGAAATTACTTATCTCTAGGGGGATACGAGAGCAGTGAGATACGAGTGATTATGTGCTCACTATAAAGACCTTACTTAACTATCCATGTATAATATTTCTGTTGTGGTGACATTCCAGCGTTGGCAACGATATAAAAACAAACGTGTTTTTTTAAAATAGTGCCAACATATAAATTGTGTATATTTTGGATTTTGGCACATGGTTTCTTGATTTCTTAGAAAGAGATTTAAAATAAGCAATTTATAAGGTTGACTTTTAAATGATGGATATTTATCACTTTTCTTTCAGATAATTTTTTTGTGTGTGTGTCTGGGGTGGGAGGGTTTGGTGGGAATCTAGCACACATTTAAAATTTCATGTTTATATAAATTCCCTTTAAAGATGTTTTTTCTCGCACCGTGTTTTAATTACTACCCGTTAGGGCTATTAGCATATTTGCTCTAATAAGTAAGGGATGAGCAAGATAGGATTCAAAGGAACTGTGACCATATTTGCTTGTACGGAGGGTAGAAACCCATTTAGGAAAAAACACTCAAAGGACATCTGACTGGAATTAAAACCCTCAAAGAACTCACTACACCCGACAGTGATTCAAACCCTGATTGATATCCTTGTATCTGTCAGTCCATTATATTACGAAAGTAACGCCTTAGAACAAATGACCACCGAAATGGGTAGGCTCTACTTTACAACTTTACTAAATACAATTCAAAAATTCGGATCCTAAAATATAAAATCCCCAAGGTAAAGAATCGTTCAGCTACGAATTCTACATCTACTTTGCTCATATTAACGTTATATTTTTTTTCTTCGTCAAGGTAGCCAAATATGTGATAGGTGATTAAATTTCCATCAATGGTTATGTGGCCTAAGGTGCAATAAACTAAAGTGACAGAGACGGGAAAGTCAAGGTTCAAATATCAGTGGTTTGCAAAGGGTTGATCCACTACGTTCCACCCCTGATCCCCGTAATATATCCATGTTATATTTATCATCTTTACACACTAATGCTGGTACATTTCTTAAAAAATGACCATCTCATCACTAAACCATAGATTCCGTTAAATAACTCAATCGTTAAAACTTGTGAAATAAAAAAACAGGGGCAAGAAAACAACCAAATAAGTTTCAAAATGATCAGCGAAACTGGTAAGAGGCTATCTCAGAGCAGAGATCATTTATATCAGACAAACATATTTTTTTTAAAAACTACAGTTTCCCCATTTTAATACCCAAACTCTGAGAGCTAAAATAAAATCATCTCCCCGTTCGGTACGAAAGGGTTCTCCAAGGCATGACGAAAATCTTGAAGATGAAAGACCGCCAGAGCAAGATAGAGAGCGTCGTTCTGAAGCGACGTGCCAAACCGACGCAGTCCGGGGAGACAGTTTTTATTCAGACTCTCCTCTATAATAGAGACGTCCATCCGATACCGGCCGGCGACGAATCACTGCCCCATACTCGTTTTATTTTATTTTATTTTCTTGGCAGGGCAAAAATCTGCCCCGGGGTGAAAAAAATAAAGTAGGGCACGTTTATAAAACTATTCCGCGACCAGCCTTGTAATGGCAATAACAGTCCAATTTCCATAGGAAGGACCTTTCACCAAATACAATTTTGTTGGTGGTTAATATTAATTATACGATTTTAATTTTATATGAATTGTTATTATCTGTCAAATTCACACGACTTAACGTACGAATAAGTGACAGAATACCTAGTAGCGTCTATAACTGTTAGATGAGATTCATCTAATGAAAATTAGACTGAAGTAGGCCTTTGATGGGTAGAACCTGTACACAGATGAATGAGTCCATTAGTTCGTTCCCTAGGAGAATCATTACCTGGATTTGTTGGAACAATTTGAGTGACACCCTAGACAAGGCATATAAAACTCACATCCAGTGGGCCACTTGTGAACCTACCCATCATTTCGTGCGGTCCGCGGACCTTATGATCATGTAATGAAATACTATTCTTATTTTTATAAACGTTGATTATGCAACAACACACTATTCTTATTTTTATAAGCGTTGATTATGTAACGAGACACTATTCTTATTTTTATAAGCGTTGATTATCAATGAGACACTTCTTATTTTCATAAACGTTGATTATGCAACGATACACTATTCTTATTTTTATAAGCGTTGATTATGCAATGAGACACTTCTTATTTTTATAAACGTTGATTATGCAATGAGGCACTATTCTTATTTTTATAAACGTTGATTATGTAATGAAACACAATTTTTATTTTTATAAACGTTGATTATGCAACAAGACACTATTATTATTTTTATAAACGTTGATTATGTAATGAAACACTATTCTTATTTTTATAAACTTTGATTATGCAACAAGACACTATTCTTATTTTTATAAGCGTTGATTATGTAACGAGACACTATTCTTATTTTTATAAGCGTTGATTATGCAATGAGACACTTCTTATTTTTATAAACGTTGATTATGCAACGATACACTATTCTTATTTTTATAAGCGTTGATTATGCAATGAGACACTTCTTATTTTTATAAACGTTGATTATGCAATGAGGCACTATTCTTATTTTTATAAACGTTGATTATGTAATGAAACACAATTTTTATTTTTATAAACGTTGATTATGCAACAAGACACTATTATTATTTTTATAAACGTTGATTATGTAATGAAACACTATTCTTATTTTTATAAACTTTGATTATGCAACAAGACACTATTCTTATTTTTATAAGCGTTGATTATGTAACGAGACACTATTCTTATTTTTATAAGCGTTGATTATGCAATGAGACACTTCTTATTTTTATAAACGTTGATTATGCAACGATACACTATTCTTATTTTTATAAGCGTTGATTATGCAATGAGACACTTCTTATTTTTATAAACGTTGATTATGCAATGAGGCACTATTCTTATTTTTATAAACGTTGATTATGTAATGAAACACAATTTTTATTTTTATAAACGTTGATTATGCAACAAGACACTATTATTATTTTTATAAACGTTGATTATGTAACGAAACACTATTCTTATTTTTATAAACTTTGATTATGCAACAAGACACTATTCTTATTTTTATAAGCGTTGATTATGTAACGAGACACTATTCTTATTTTTATAAGCGTTGATTATGCAATGAGACACTTCTTATTTTTATAAACGTTGATTATGCAACAATACACTATTCTTATTTTTATAAGCGTTGATTATGCAAAAATACACTATTCTTATTTTTATAAGCGTTGATTATGCAACAATACACTATTCTTATGTTTATAAGCGTTGATTATGCAATGAGACACTTCTTATTTTTATAAACGTTGATTATGCAACAAGACACTATTCTTATTTTTATAAGCGTTGATTATGCAACAAGGCACTATTGTTATTTTTATAAGCGTTGATTATGTAACGAGACACTATTCTTATTTTTATAAGCGTTGATTATGCGATGAGAAACTTCTTATTTTTATAAACGTTGAGGAAATACAAAGTTTTGGGAAGAGATATTTGGGAATTTTGTATTATTTGGAGAATTTCGGCATGTTAGGTTGGTGTATGGAAAAATATGTACTCTTTTTCGACATGGATAAATTCCCCAAAGCTTTTGGCATCATATATGGAATATGGGTAATGTTTGGCAGCACATACTTATGTTAACTACTGTTGTTTTCTCACATGAAATCGAACCAAACTTCCGATAGATCTCGGATCATGGACATACATTTGTCAACCAAACAAAAAACTTTATCAGAATACATTAACACCATTGTGACGAATAAAAGGTCTCAAAGTTTTGGTCAAAACTATAGGGTGAGTCTTATGGTTTTATATAGGGGCCTACTCTTTTGTTTTTTATAATAAATGAAGTTGGCATTTTTTAATCAAAATAATGACAGTAAAATATATTTATAAATAGATCCCCTCCAATGTGACCAGTACCCACTTTAGTGGCTGAACGGTATAAGGCATCACTTTTGTGTTATTCTGTCCTGCTGATGACGTGAATATTGGGATTCGAATCCCGGTTGGGTCTAATAAAGGTGTATTTCCCTAAATAATTTCCCACCCTATTTCCCCGCAAATGTGGGTAAATGACCTCTAAAAATTTTCCTTCCTCATCCCTACCCCATTAGAGTAATTATCAAATATGCGTACAACCTGAACAGGTAGTAAGACGCAGTGATAAAAAAAAAGTGGTGATTATGATTAAACGAGTTTGATACGCCTGCCCTAAACCGTGCTACCATGGATTCGGGTTAAAATTAATTAATAACTGTTAAATTATTTGTGACCGCCTCTATGGTCTAGTGGGAAGAGTTCCTGACTACAGATCCAGAGGTACCTGGTTCGATACCCGATACTTCAGAAATTGATCTGTGAAGCAATGTGTCTGTAACGGGGTCAAGGTAAGGGCAAATGAGGAGCTACTTGAATAAATATGTTGCAACTCCAGTTTAGAAAACTGAAATTAATGAACAAAAGTTCTATGGTCTGACTACATGACATCCTATATTCAAAAATGTTAGCACTACCATTGCCAACGGTGGGGGCTGCTCGGTCGGTATAGCTCACTTGCGGGCTCACACCGTGGAGGCTTTTTAAAAAAAAATAATTTCTAGGATAGTACCAAAAATTTGCCTATTTAAAATTATTCCGAAGATACCCCTTCCCCCTACTTTATTTCGTCGGCACTATTGGTTAAACCGGTGTGAATACATTCCTAAAATGACGTCACGTTGTTTAAAGGCACTCAAGGAACTCTTTTTTTCGCCCTCAAAATGTTTATAGCTTCTAGCCTCACATATTGTAGGAAGTATTCCACGTTTTCTACCTTTGTATACAACAGTTCTTAACACAACTTGACTAAACAGACTTCTTAAAGATAAATATAGTCATCCAGTTTCTATAAATTACCTTTAATGTCTATGCTAACTCACACGTAAACTCCCCACTAATTAATTAATGTCACTGAAAAAATGGAAAGCCAAGTATGTGTCTTCTAGGACTATTCAGTACATTTGAAAATGTCTCAAGACTAAAAAAAAAAGACAACAACAATAGCAAAAAATAATTTTATTGTTCCGAATCTGTTCAAAATAGCAACTTGGCTTGAAAACAAGTTGGCGAAGTCAGTTTTCTCTGTCGGGGGGAAAAAAAGACACGTCTGTGTGTGTGTCTCGTATTTATATATATAAAAAAGCTAAAGCTCAAACTAAACATACTTAATGTTAATTTAATGTGCTACATAAAATACGAAGGCTCTCCAAGGAGATGGATTAGACATCGTGTGCCTAGAGGAGCCATATATCAAGAGTGGTAAGGTTCCACACAAGCTAGTAACCACGAGGATCTCAACAACTGGGGTGAGAGCGTAGAGCGATGTTATCATATTCAATAGAAACATAATAGCAACCAAGATAATCTAATTCAGTGAATATCATGTGACATGTGTGTAACTCAGAACCGAGATAGGCAAGCGTATGTTAACGAACATGTACTTTAAACACAGCTACCTTTTAGAGCCATACCTGAAAAGTCAACATAAATAGATAGCATATATCCAGGAGTACCATCGATACATACCACTGATGCCAACACTAAGTACTACATGTGGTATAGTGTAAGTATGGATGAAAGAGGGGAGGCACTAGAAGAAGTAATCAATGTCAAGTGGATTGAGGTAGCAAACGAGGCAAACAAACCGATGACATATTCATGTAGAGGAGGTGCATCCATAAAAAAAAGTAACTCTGTTCAACCTCGCAGCAGCTAACGTCACAATAAGATGGCAGGTGATCGGATATGCAGCTCGTAGTGACCATAACCTCAACCGTTTCGAGATCACCTCTGAGGGAAGAGACGAAATTGGAAATGCAGGAGAAAGACGACGTTGATACATCACCAGAGAGGACTGGGGTAGCCTAAGAGAGAGTTGGTTGCGGCCGACTCTGGTGTCACCAGGGGATCACGTAAACTGGAAGACGTAACAGCTAACGCGGTCTTTGCATGATGCTATGAGGGTGTCAACACCTCTCCAGAAAGAAGAGAGTAGAGTTACCAATAAACCATGGAATAACTAAGGATTAAGGAACCCAATGACCGCGGACCACTTAAAGGCATGTGTAATCCGAGGCAGGCACTGATGGATGACCAGAATATCGACTGGCCTGAAAGCTGATTGTCACTCAGCTCGTTCAGTGACAGCATCAAATAGGCGGTAAAAGCATCCCGTAGGTCAACAAGGACGCGTAACATTCAAGCTGTAAATTCAGTAAACTGCATTAGTTTTAAGTTAGATTTAAGTTAGGTTAAGAAGCCTTACTTCTATGTAATATTATATTATACAATTATTAAATAGAGTTCAAGATAGATGTATAGAAAATAAGTAGAATACAAGGACTAGATATATAGTGTAAGACGTCTAGTCATATGGAGACATATCTTAATAAATAAATAAATAAATAATAGTTAATGCTTTAATAACAGAAATTTTAACCAAAACAATAACGAAAATATTAAAAACTACACTAGTAAATGAATCTACTTTTACTAGATGTACTGTACAAGCTTTACGGGGCTACTCCAATTAGTTTCTAAGGTTATTTTTTTAATGTCCAGGTGTGAAGACCGCTCTGAATAGCTTTTGGAGGAATCTAATTAGATAAAAAAGTTTGGTGAGGACTACCCTAAATATTTTCAAAGAGGTATCAAAATTTAAAAATTTGCTGAAGAAGGACCATTACAAATAACTTCTTGAGGTATCTAATTTTGTAAAAGTTTACAGGCAAAGACAACTATAATAATTTCTAGAGACATCCAAATAAAACAAAATATGCCTACTTATATAATATATCAAATATCTTATAGTTTCCGTTCAGGCTAAAAGCATATATTATTTATACTGATGGACTATAGCTGAGGAAAGTATAATTTTAGACGAAATTTACCTGCATCTGCGAGGAGTGGTAATGGAAAACCATTTAGGAAAATACTCCTTTAGTACAACCAACTGGGTTTTAAACACTGATCTACCCATCAGTGGTAATATAATCTAACACAAAAGTGATGCCTTAGATCATGGGGCAGGTTTGAAAACAATAGATAACTTACATTATTTAATACATTGTACATCAAATGCTTGAACAGGATTCAATTAAAAGTTGAGGGCAGGTTGAGAACTGGCTTTATGAACGTGACGTGGTTGACTAATACAATATTCACTCCCAGCTGTGTTGACTCCAAAATTCTGAGCTCAACTATCCGTCGTTAAAAAAAACTGTGTGAAGGATTCCAGACTATTCTTATTGCCGTTCAGACAACGGGGACGTCACTCATGGAGGTATTTTCATTTATTTCCGAGGCTATTATTGATAGACACGATCGTTAGCACGCTCTAAGAGCTCGTTTGATTGGGTTTCGATGACTTTTTTTTTATATAAGGGGTATTTGACCCGCATCAATGGGCACGCGGACTAAAGCATGGACCTCGCCTGGGTTAGTTAATTTTCTTTTTTTAAATGAATCTTCTAAACCGAATTATTATATCAACACACGGTAATCTTTATGAGTGATAGCGAAAAGAATTATCAATTTTGCCAGGAAAGATATTTTAACATATCTTCCAAGATTCTTTTACATGCCACTCCGAAAGAAGATGTGTTCCGGATTTGTATTGCTCAAGAAAAATCTGTTGACCCCAGATAGGTTTGAACCCACAAACTTTGGGCCTTGAAGAGAGCATTTTACCCCAAGACCACAGAGGTAGTCAAAGGTCAATTTTAAAATATAAACAAGAATATCAAGAGAGACAATGTCTATGGAATACCGCGGTTAGCATTTAAACTAAACAAGACCAAGAAATGACCTACAAATAAATTGAGGACATCATGGGAATAGAGGAGTTCGGAGACACAGAATTAAATAATAAAATAGCCTTCAGGCTCTACGATCTACTTATTCTCACGATAAAAAGAAGAGCAAATATTCTAAAAAGTTCAATAATGCACGAATAATTGTGCGATGCACCATTTTGATTCATGTTAATCAAACAATCATGCTCAAATTGTATGAATACAGGTTCTTAACACTTAAAGAACTAAATTTAGCTACTTGATTTGGCCTAGCTACTTTATTTAGTTACTATACACGTGTAAATTCCCCTTAATACACACTAAAAAAAAATGTATTCTTTGGAACAGAATAAGGGTTATCGTTAAATATTTTCATTTCAATCTAATTTTTGGAATCGTATTTTTTTCTCTTAATATCTTCTGTAAAAGATGCAAACAAACTATACCTATGTGACATGTGGAGTTTGTACATTTTTTATTGGACTAAAGTATGTGTATTGTGCAGAATTACTTGTAAATTATGAAACTAATCATGCTTGAATAAATGCTTTTATTAAAAGTAATAAACTTTCTTCTTAAATTAAGCAGTCAATTTTTGATTTAAAAAAATAGCACGACTAAGAAGAAAGTTTTGATTTATTAAAACATTTTTGTATAAAAAACACACTTAGCACTTGGTTTATTTAAGCGTATGAATGAAAGCTACGCTAACATAAAAAAATATATCATTTTTTCTAATTCTTGATTTTCTTACGAATGAAATTTGGAGCTCCTTTTAGAAATTAAAATATATTATTTCTGTTCAACATTGATTAAATTTCATTTTATCGTTAGTATTATTTTATAAGTATTGATAACATATATAAGAAGTAACAGCTACAGAACATATCACTTGACGTATGCATACGGGAAAGTAGACCTACTACTTTTTTATAAATATCAAATATGGTCATTCGTAATAAAATTGGGGTATACCTTATGCCTGATGACAATTTTGATTAGAAAATAAAATTCCGCCTTCCTATTGTTAGATTTTACCTCTCTTCATATATACAAATTTATATTTTAAACTATATATGTGTTCACATAGTTTAAACCAGGGTGGTCCAACGTTTTTCATCCCAAGGGCCAAATTTGATCATCAATTTGCACCGTGGGCCGAAGCTGTATTTAGTAATCTCATCCAATTTAAACAGACCTACAAACAACACTTAGTAAACAATTATTTTTTATAAATTGTATTTTCGGTTGGTCTTTAAAATTTTACTGCCAAAAAAGGTTATTAATCTTCTAAAATTGTATAATAAGCTATACACGCACATACACTTTCACAAAACAACTTAGTATTATATATATAATACTAAGTTGTTTTGTGAAAGTGTATGTGCGTGTATAGCTTATTATACAATTTTAGAAGATTAATAACCTTTTTTGGCAGTAAAATTTTAAAGACCAACCGAAAATACAATTTATAAAAAATAATTGTTTACTAAGTGTTGTTTGTAGGTCTGTTTAAATTGGATGAGATTACTAAATACAGCTTCGGCCCACGGTGCAAATTGATGATCAAATTTGGCCCTTGGGATGAAAAACGTTGGACCCACCTTTCGGTTAATATAAATATATATATATTTATATTAACCGAATAAATGCATAGTAAAATGCAATCATGGCATTTTTAAGTACATTCTATTATTTAAATCATTAGCTATTTCACATCTGTCACTGAGGGAGGGTTTCCCTTTAATTTTCCTCCATAATAGTATGAGGAACACATTTTCAGTGAGCGCGGCCCACCAGTTGGACTACACTGATATAGAACATCCGGCTAACTATATACTTGATTGCCAATGACTTCTAGGTCAAGGATCGAATCTTGTTCGGGTGTATTGGAAATGATTCATCATTGTGATTTTCCTACTTTGTCCTCAATAGCATGTATATATTTACACAAAACGATCTTCCTTATCCCTGGACAAACCTTTTAGTAAACATGACTGAGATTCGAACTCGTTCCTCTCTCTGGCTGGCAGACAATATTATACTAAATTGAGCCCTTTACTACTGGTACGGGTCTTCGAATAGCGGAGCCAAATATTGATCTCAACACAATGCAACAAATAATTCTCACTAATGTGATATTATTTTCTCTTTAGACCAAATATTGATCTCAACACAATGCAACGAGTAATTCTCACTAATGCGATATTATTTTCTCTTTAGACCAAATATCGATCTCAACACAATGCAACGAATAATTCTCACAAATGTGTTAATATTATTTTCTCTTTAGACCAAATATCGATCTCAACACAATGCAACGAGTAATTCTCACAAATGCGATATTATTTTCTCTTTGGACCAAATATCGATCTCAACACAATGCAACGAGTAATTCTCACAAATGCAATATTATTTTTTCTTTGGACCAAATATCGATCTCAACACAATGCAACGAATAATTCTCACAAATGTGTTAATATTATTTTCTCTTTAGACCAAATATCGATCTCAACACAATGCAACGAGTAATTCTCACAAATGCGATATTATTTTCTCTTTGGACCAAATATCGATCTCAACACAATGCAACGAGTAATTCTCACAAATGCAATATTATTTTTTCTTTGGACCAAATATCGATCTCAACACAATGCAACGAATAATTCTCACAAATGTGTTAATATTATTTTCTCTTTAGACCAAATATCGATCTCAACACAATGCAACGAGTAATTCTCACAAATGCGATATTATTTTCTCTTTGGACCAAATATCGATCTCAACACAATGCAACGAGTAATTCTCACAAATGCAATATTATTTTTTCTTTGGACCAAATATCGATCTCAACACAATGCAACGAATAATTCTCACAAATGTGTTAATATTATTTTCTCTTTAGACCAAATATCGATCTCAACACAATGCAACGAGTAATTCTCACGAAATTATTCATAATATTTTCCCTTTCGACCAAATATTGATCTCAACATAATGCAACAAATAATTCTCACGAATGTGTTCATAATATTTTCCCTTTGGACCAAATATTGATCTCAACACAATACAACAAATTTGATAGTTCTCACGAATGTGTCCATATTATTTTCCCAACCTTTGATTTTGAAAGGTGCTCTAATGTTTACAAGAGCCGCGCGTAGGGAAGAGTTATAAATGTAGGGCACTTCGCTGTGAAAGTGCTGAAACTGAACACATGTCTATATGAGCGACGAGGAACATCGGTAGGTCTTGGAGCGGCTCCAACAAAGATGGAGCCTCATTTTTATATTTATATGACGGGCAACTGAAACACACGCTAAACTAATAATAATAAAAAAATGAACACTCATTGAGCCTAGTAGCTCTACTTCATCGAAAGCGTGGCCAAATAATATTTAAAATTAGTTTACTAGGAACTAAATTGGTGGGCACACGGGCTAAACATCAATATCATCAAGTCTTGCTTGTCGATGAAGGGGGGGTCGGGGTTTGATTACAGGCCAGGGAGAGTTTTCTTCTAAAATAAACAGTTTCCCTGCATTTTCACACTAATGCGGGTATATTTATTCAAAATTCTACTTTCTTCATTCCTACCTCATTGTTGCAGTTATTTTCGTGTTTTTCATGTCCTATTACCCATTCGGGCTATCCATGAATTAACACTAGTGGGTAGAAATGAGGAAGGTGGAATAAAGAGGAATTTAAACCACATTTGAGGGGAGGGATAGTGAAATATAATTTAGACTAAAAATAACTCATTAAATCCAACTGGGATTCAAACCCCAACCTGGCCGTCATCTACAATCCAGTTTATGGTGAGAGTGACAGCTTAAACCATGCGACCACCGATGCAGTGGTATGTTTAGTGTAGTTAAATGTGGGTATCTAGGATGGGTAATGAGACTCACTGGAAATAAAACAGACGTGTAGTACGACTTGGTTTTAAGGACGTTACCCACCTCTGACGTCACGGCAAGTCAAGATAGGATTCCCCATGTTAGTGAGTTTACGTTTTATTCAGTGAGTTTTGAAGATATAACGTTGAGACAAAAACCATAAATTCCTAAATAATTATAAAAATAGTTCTATAGTGTCATAAAATTATTATTTTAATATTTAAGTATTTTTTGTAAACATATTTTATTTTAATCATCTACCACTTAGCCAAGCTATTTTTGTTTTATTCACGAAAATTACCTGTAGGAATCTTCCTGTCAGGATGTAGATTAAAAAAGTCCGTGGAAGCATATGTCTATCTATAATAGGAAACAAGAAATATGTAATTTTAAAAAGTAAGTTAATGTTTTCAATGAGTAAATTATATATTAAGTGTGTAAACTCGTCAGTGGAAGAGGGTAAGTGTTATCAGTAGATAAACAA
The DNA here is from genome assembly GCA_902141375.1 of Timema poppense. Taxonomy (NCBI): domain Eukaryota; kingdom Metazoa; phylum Arthropoda; class Insecta; order Phasmatodea; family Timematidae; genus Timema; species Timema poppense. The sequence goes on from CABFOV010000138.1 coordinate 252,270, forward strand.
GAGACTTCGCAAAGTAAATTGCTCATTTTCTTCCCTCTTTAAAATTTATGTTATATTGCTAAAACTGCTTAGGTGCTTCAAGCAAAGATGCAACCCGATTAATAAGATAGATTTGAAATCTCCAAGTAGGAAACGTCGTTAAAAAAAAAGAGGCCAAGATAAATAAAACCAAAACCGTTAGTAAAACGAGCTGTAAACAAATCTCGGATGGTTGGTGAGAAGAGGTTTTGTAAAAACGTTTGCTAGAACTGATTAAATTAAAAAAGCGTAACTAATACACTCCTAGACCAGTTCGATGATCAGTTTGTTTATTATTTCTAAAATTGATGAGTTTAACCAGATTCAGAGTGGTTGACGTATTGGTAATACATTATTTCAAATCTTTTCGAAAAATAAAACAGACTCCTTTAAAATGTATAATCATAAAATATAATTTTTTCAAGTTGGAACTTATCTTTACACTTTGAAAGTATTAAGTTTTTTCTATATACATTGCTTAGAATAAACACACTAGTTTATAGCTTTAAGTTTTTACTTCCAGAAAGTATAGTAATAGCGAATTTTTTCGATCTCTATATTATGATCGATCTATACGTTTTGTGTCCCCCCTGAACTCAAAAAGTGTATGTTTTAGTTATTTTTGTCCCCATTTATATATATATATATATATATATATATATATATATATATNTCAGTAGACATACATTCTAACAACTGAAATAAGGTGTAGGACAGGGGCATTCAGATATGACACGGGACCTTTATCTCAGTAGACATACATTCTAACAACTGAAATAAGGTGTAGGACAGGGGCATTCAGATATCTGAATGCCCCTGTCCTACACCTTATTTCAGTTGTTAGAATGTATGTCTACTGAGATAAAGGTCCCGTGTCATATCTGAATGCCCCTGTCCTACACCTTATTTCAGTTGTTAGAATGTATGTCTACTGAGATAAAGGTCCCGTGTCCGATTCCTGGCATGGCCAAAAAAATTATCATCGGTGAAATGTGGGCTTACTTTTTCACAGTAATAAATTAACGGCTGGGGGATGGGTGTTGTGTCTGTTATAGATTTAAGCTAGTTAATATGTCGTGTGCTGATAATATAATCAATTGGTTCAGAAAGGGCTCGTTAAGTACTTCAAATGAATGAAAAAAAATGTTTGCCCTTCTGTATATGTGTCTGTATCTGTGGCTACAGCCAAAATTTTGATTAATTTCGTTTGGACTTGATAACTATCTTCATTTAGAGGTTATATAGTCATAAATTGAGGCCGAATTATGATATTGATTTTAACTCTAAAATTAAGGATAAATTGTCAATGACTAAAATGTGAAAATTTAATTTTATTTTAAAATGGCTTTTACAATTTCAGAATGGATGTCTGGGGAGTGTTTTACGTGGTAAATAACTCTGGATGTATCCTTTTACATAGAAAAAATTGATGTAAGACTAGTTTATTGATGATTTATGTTTGAGAATTTGAAATATTTTGGATAAGATTTTAATGGAGTGTTTACTTAACAAATACTATTTTTGTTATCCTTTTTTAAAAAATTATTTGATGTTAGTTTAGTAATGATTGATTTTTGAAAATTTGATTTTTTTAAATAGCCATCACAATTTACTTTATAAATTAAATTTGAAGAGTGTTTGATATGGTTATCAAATTAATGTGTTTTACGAGAGAACTTATTTAATAGTAGGTTATTGATAGCTGATTTTAATTTTTTTTGTTCTAAGACATAATAAACTATTTTATTATTAAGTCTTTATGATTGTGTCGTAACATTTATTATTATTAATAATATTATTACCTACGAACCTCCTATTAAAAATTGATTGAAATTATGAAATTATCTTGTGCATTATTCATTGAATGACATTTATTTAAATAAGTTTTGTTTATTTATATTATGATTCGCAAATAACAAACACTACCGTATATTTTAAAATAACTATTTGATCCGAGTGAATTTATTTTTTCTCTCCGCATCTAGTTATATGTCCGGGTAGAAGATGAAAATTCATGTTCAAATTTCACGATGCCCATGATAAATATTTAAGAATAGTTTAGATAGCTATATGTAGACAATTAAACTAAACATATCTACAGTTTAAAAAAAAAATTAGTTTTGACCAAAAATGTTTTTGACATAAAAACTTTAAAAATACGGTCACCTGGTGGTTTAGGGGTAAGGTGTCTGACTTCTATGCTGGGGTCCGGGGTTCAATCCTCGGTCCCGGCACAGATTTATCTGATTACCAAACCCTTCCTTCACCTCTGACAAGACATCTTGTGACTTTGGGGAATGCCAGGCCTCCACCGTGGTTCGGATTCCACGTTAAACTGTAGGTCCTCCATTTCATCTCGCAATCACCCTACCATTACACATTAGCGTAAATTCGTATAACCCTAACGGGTAGTAAGACGCGATGCTAATAGTAATTTAAAAATACAGACTTAAACTCGAACTTATTTCCAACCCTCCTTAAGTATTTACCAGGAAATACTGGACAAAAAGCCTAAGAATTAAAATAACATTAAATGTTAAATTTAAAACAAATGGTGGTATGTGTATCAGGTTAACTAACTGTGACGCAGGACCACTCGCAGCTGGAGTTAGTCGCGGCCAAAGTGTCGGGTCTGGCTGTCGAATGGGAAAATGATTGACATGAAAGAGTCGGCAATGTTTTCCTTGCAACTAGCTTCCATTAGTGACTCACCCGTCTTCAGGGAGGTTAAAACTGTGGTTCTTCCGAAGAGCCGTACTACCTCAATTCGAAGGGCCCGAAATATCTGCCAGGCGATTGCATTATGACAAACATAAACCGTGCATAATTCAAATGTACGCTTATATTATTATTATTATTATTATTAGCACCGCGTCTTACTACCCGTTCGGGATATACTCACTTACGCTAATGTGTAATGGTAGGGTGATTGTGAGATGAAATGGAGGACCTACAGTTTGACGTGGAATCCGAACCATGGTGGAGGCCTGGTATTCCTCACATTCACAAGATGTCTTGTCAGAGGTGAAGGAAGGGTTTGGTAATCAGATAAATCTTTTCCGTGACCGAGGATCGAACCCCGGCCGTCAGCATAGAAGTCTGACACCTTACCCCTAGACCGCCAGGTCACCCTACGCTTATTTTATTAAAATAAAAATGATAATAATATATATAAACTTAGTAAGCTGTAATTAAACTTTAATTCTAGCCGACGTGTATGTTTCACTAAATCGTCCTAGTTCTTCATCTGGAGTAAATGATATACGAGTATGTATGAATATTATTTTAACATTTATGGTAGGAAGATTGTGGGGAACAACATACCCTACCCCTCGTGGCGCGTTCCCTTCATATTATTGGTCTATCTATTTAACACAAAATCCAAAATGTGGATTAGTATGAATTGTGAATAAATTAATAGACAATACGAAACAAACTACTTTTTTAACACCATATCTTACTACCCGTTCGGGTATATTCTTATGTACTAATAACACTAAATGTTTTAGGAATTAGGAAGGTTGTATTTAGTGGATGTGTACTCGCATTAGCGTGGAGAGAAAGTGGAAACCCAGTTTGGAGAATCCACCCTCAGTACACCCGACTGAGATTTGAACATCAATATCCCCGTCATTGGCAGTCTAATCTACTGTGCACCTTGAGCCATGCGGCCACCGAAGTGAGTAAAAACTTTACTAAAGATGATCTGAGCTTAATATGATTTTAGATACAAATGTATCAGTACAAAATGAGTATTTGATTTAACTGAGAATAATCAATAAAATAAAATCTAAATAGCTACCCAAATATACATGACGATGTGTACGTTGTCTAAATGTCAATCTTATCTAGTCTGATTTGTTGGTGACGGGGAGATCAAGGTTCAAATCTCAGACGGGTATAATGAGACTTTAAAAAAAATTCCTTTTGAATCTTCTTCCTCATAAAGGTGGGCACAGCCCTTAACTATGCAGTGTCTCTCCTTACTAGCAGGGCGTGACACATTAATACGCGCGTAGCCATTCCCTATCCTAATTCAAATAGTCACGAGAAGGAAGATAGGAGAGAATATACAAGTTACAGAAATAAGTTTAATTGTAGATATATTTTAATGATAAATTAATGAAAACATTACAAATAATTAATAATTAATATGAGTTTGATTTCGCCCTGTAATTATTATGGAACATCACGTAGGCAAAGGAGCCTTAAGTACACAGAAAATTAGAAAGATATTAAGTGATCTATAGTTTGTTTACAGTGTAAACAAAAGGTACCATCACAGCAACTCAGTGTCAAACATAAACAATGATAACAGTTTGCTTATCAATATCATTAATGCAACAATCAAAAAACAACACGTCAAACGGGTGGCCAAATCCTAGTCCGATTGTAACAAGTGCAGCATGGCTAGAAACATAACCAGAGAAATACGTTAGAAACAATCCAAATATCATTTGAATATGAGAAATCATTATCTTAAGGGTGCCAGCCACTCCAACATAAGTACTCAGTGAGTGGTGCTCGGACACAGGGGAACATTCGCCCCGCTACTAACATAAACGTACGAAGGAAGAGTCGTATGGTCAATGATCAACTGACCTTAACTCCCACTCGTTACTCCCAGGTATTTCCCTACATTTATGTTCACTCAAAGGTGACCTGGCGGTCTAGGGGTAAGGTGTCAGACTTCTGTGCTGGCGGCCGGGGTTCAATCCTCGGTCCCGGCACAGATTGATCTCATTATCAAACCCTTCCTTCACCTCTGACAAGACATCTTGTGAATGTGGGGAATGCCAGGCCTCCACCGTGGTTCGGATTCCACGTTAAACTGTAGGTCCTCCATTTCATCTCACAATCACCCTACCATTACACATTAGCGTTGGTGCGTAAAACCCGAACGGGTAGTAAGACGCGGTGCTAATAATAATGTTCACTCAAGGTAACACAATCAGGTTACAAAGTACAACAGAACATCAAGCGGCTCTTAGGCATTTGTAAAGTATTAGACCAAAGTCATTTAAGTAAATTTCATTTTCCAGTAACTAACTTATGATGCGTGAAAAGAGAAACAGTAAAACTAGTTGGATCACTACTAAGATAAATGCATTTATCAAGTTAATCATAAGTTGTTATGCTTAACCTGTACTTTAGAAACCTTTTCCGAATACGAGATTTACTAATATGTTACAAGTTAATCCTACATGGCAAGAACACGAAAATTTCTATGGTAGAAATCAAAAAGGCCTACCAATTTTGCTGGGAAAGATATTTTCACATACCTTCTAGGGTTCTTTTACATGCCAAAATCGACATGTGACCGACGGCTGAAATTCACCTCCGAAGGAAGTTGTGCTACGGATTTTTATTGCTCAAGAAAAATCCATCGACCTCAGTAGGTAAGGGGAGCACTTCACCCCAACACCACCGAAGCCGTAAATCTTATAGTTAACAAAATTTTGTTCTAAAATAAGCATATGTGGCCTAATATTTGCATTGCTGTATAAAACAGTACTGTATACATATGAGAAAGTAAAGTATTACTATGTATATTGAGGTTTGAATGATTTATTAATAAAATCTCAATAAATACGTTAAAGTTGTTTTACATCAATGTAAATATTAAAAAAAATTCAAAGCAATGTTAATTTTATAGCAAAAGCTTGTTAATCCAGAGAGAACAAACTATTTCACCAACAAAAAAATAATAATTAAATGTTAAAAACCATTTAAGTCTCACTTCTTCACCCTTAAGGATTGGGACTCTGCAGGAAGAGAGAAATATATCTTAGGAGCCGATCTCTTAGGACCCGCTTGAGTGGTACAATGGTATACGGTGTCATTCTCCCTATAGATTGACTTGCTGATGACAGGGAGATAGGGGTTTGATCCCAGTCGGTTTTACTGAAGGTGGTTTTCCTTAAATGGTTACCCAATCTCCCTCCACAAAAATGAGGGTAAGCTTCCTCTAAATTCAAACTTCCTAATCCCTAGTACATTAACGTAATTAGTATTCGTATAGCCCAAACGGGTAGTAAGATGCGGGGCTAAAAAAATCTCCCATGGACTACAAATTAGGCACGTTACAGATACGGAGTAAATACACTTGGCACTTAGGATATCATCGTTGCAACCAGTAAGAAAAGTTCTTTTTAGAATGCATTAACCGTAGTCAAAAGTCAAGCTCTATCGTTGCACTGTGCGTTACCGGAAATTTGGTATCGCTTGTCCAAAGATAAATTTGTTTTATGTTTCTCGACCAAACACGCGTCTGTTCTGCGTCATGAGAACAGAGAGAACATCTTCTTTAGACCACATAGTCAGCCAGACACTGTCCTAGTAATGGTTTCAACGGGTTTTACTGTTCCAAGAAAATGTCTGTGTGGTTTCAAAGCTTCGGTTTTTAGAACGAACCTCGCTTTCATTTTATTTTCTAAAGTATTGTTTTCTGTTGAAACGTTCTCTTTGTGTATTTGGTTAAAACCGGTAACTTTTTTGTTTATATTGATTGCTATGACCCGATTTGTAGCCAACATCGGTGGTCACGCAGGTTTAAGCGTCAATCTCACTTGGTTTGGTTTTCCAGTGACGTGGAAATCAGGGATAAAATCCCGTAAAGATGTACTCAGGTTTTTTTTATTTGTAAATAGATTTCTACCTTCTCTCCACGCAAATGCGGGTGTGGATCTAAAGTCTACCTTCCTCCAAACACAATAGTGTAAATATTAAGATAATTTGGAAGAGTAATAAGAAGTGTCACAAAATAAAAACACACACCTTAATCCGTACTCATATTTTCTCTAACAGACTTAGATAGAGTTGAAATAAATTTATATTTCTAAAGAAACAAAAAATATCAACTGATGGGTACAGATACAAAGGTGTTGGTCTGGTCTTGTCTAGTTTAGATGTTGTATGTTTGGGAGGTCGGGATTCAAATTTTGGCAGAGTTTACAAAGGTTGGTTTCCCATGATGGCCTCCTTTTTTCTTCCTCCAAGCAAATGCAGGTACAGAAGAGTTTATTCATCGTAGGAATGGTGATAACTGACAGCCAATAAAATATGTAGTTTATCCTGCTCATCCCTACCCTATTAGCCTACATTTTCGAATATTTTGGACGGGTAGTAAGTCGCGTTGCACCGTTTTT
>CABFOV010000138.1:261300-289907 GCA_902141375.1 Timema poppense
ATTATTATTATTATTATTATTACTAGCACCGCGTCTTACTACCCGTTCGGGTTATACGCACTTACGCTAATGTGTAATGGTAGGGTGATTGTGAGATGAAATGGAGGACCTACAGTTTAACGTGGAATCCGAACCACGGTGGAGGCCTGGCATTCCCCACATTCACAAGATCTCTTGTCAGAGGTGAAGGAAGGGTTCGGTAATCAGATAAATCTGTGCCGGGACCTAGGATTGAACCCCAGCCGCCAGCATAGAAGTCTGACACCTTACCCCTAGACGATATTTAGTTAATTAATTTTTGTTTTGTACCTAGACTATAGACGTGAAAGGAGTTGCCTAAAATGATGTTTTTTGTGTGTAGCTTTCAAACATATTCAATACGCCAGAGCCCCGGAGATTCCCTAATGCGTATAACCTCCTCCACACAAATGCTGATATATTACCTCTAAAATTCTATCTTTCTTATTCCTACCACACTAGCGTCTTTAAAATATAAACGCGTATAGTCCGAACGAGTAGTTAGACACGATTGAAAAAAAAGGTTCACTTATCCGGGGTAGCATGCAGTTACGCCACTATGGCTCAAAGTTGGATGGTCGGCTAACGCGCCCGTCCAAGAGGGTTATAAGTGAGCTAGTCCCTGGGCTTGCTTCCAAGTTCCAACCTTGGGCCACCGGTTATTAATTACAGCTCACAGTTGTTGGAATACTTTTTATACTCGCCCCTCCATGGCCGACAGTTGGTGGGCAAGACAGTCACCGCCCGGGCTAGACGAGGGGATGACATTCAAAAGATTATCAATCGGGATACCAAGGTTTGATTCCAAGGGGGTGATTCCCGAACACATTCAGTCCTTTAGAGTGGTTTCTTCATTTAATTTTAAAGTAAAAAATAATTATTTAAGAATACTCTCAGTAAAATGGGGCCAGACATCCATTTCAACTTTAAAGTAAAACAGAATTCTTCAAGAATACACTCAGTAAAATGGGGCCAGATATCCATTTCAACTACCCATACAAAGAATGTGATATTTCTCCACACTCTGGTTTTTAAGTTTTAGATAACTCTAGCCAAATTAGGATGGTTTCTTTAAACTCCCCTCTTAATTTCACTATACCCCACCTCGGTGAGCGAATGATCTATGGCGTCACTCTCGTGTTAGAAGAGATTGTTGATGACGGGGAGATTAGGGTCTGAATCCCCGGTCGAGTGTACTGAGGGTGGTTTTACTAAAGGGTTTTTACTAAATGGTTTTCCACTCTCCCTCTAAGTATACGCTTCCTCTAAATTCAATCATATGCATCCCTAACACTTTCGCGTAGTTAGTTTTTTAGTACCGCATTTTACTACCTGTCCGGGCTATACGATTTTAATTAGTTAAAATGCATATAACCCGAGCTAGTAATGGATTAAAGTGATCACCTCAGGACCCTATGTTCATGGGTTCATATCCAGCCGGGTTTGACGGATTTTTCTTGAGCTATAAAAATCCGTAGCACAACTTCCTTTGAAGGGGAAGTAAAGCCGTCGGTACCATGTCGATTGTGGAGTGTAAAATAACCTTGAAAGGTCTGTGAAAATACCTTTCCCGGCAAAATTGGAAGACTCTTTCACTCTCGCTCATAGAAATTTTCGTGTGTTGATATAATCAGTCGATTCAGAAATTGGACATTAAATACCTCAAATAAATACAAATTAATACTGATAGGAAAATTAAATATTGTATAGGAATAATTCTTTTTAAATTTAATTGAAAAAAAAACCTCTGAAAAAGTGTGTTTCCAGACCTTCACTTAAGATCTATTTATTTATTTATGAGCATCGTGACAAAATGTTTATCTCGATGCTCTATTATTGTTCCAAGAGTTTGTCATTAGGCGTTCTTCAAAGTGCAGATAGCAAAACAAACATTTATTTAAATGTCAATTTATTCGTTTTAAAACAATCGCATTAAAAAGCTCGGAAATGGGCATGGTAATAGCATGGGTAATGTAACTCCCCCCGTACAGACATCACAAAACAAGTACACTCGACACTAACGCTCAGAAATGGATCATTACAAAATTGATTGTGTCGTAAAAGAAACAAACACGCCGTTTTGTACAGTTGGGTGGAAACAAATATTGAGCCAAACATCTACCCGCACCTGTGGACATGTGGACAAAGGCATCAGACTAGTCTGATTTTTTGATGGCGGTGGAGGAAAGCCGGGGTCAAAATCACGGACAAGTATGCCGAATTATTTTTCTACAAAATGGTTTTCCAAGTAAAGGTGAGAAATCTTAATCTAAATTATACTTTCCTCTTTCCTTTCCTGTCGGTGAAAATCACTGGCTAAACGGATAGTACGATGCGATTCACGTGGAGTTTAATCATAAGATAAATTTTAATAGAACTAAATATTTTAAACACACATGCAAATTTAAATGTAATTTTATAGTGTCCGGCCCTTAGCTCAGTTGTTAGCATGTCTGTCTAGTGAGTTAGATAAATACTTAGCACCACGTCTTACTACCCGTTAGGGCTATACGCTTAAGTAATATTTACGCTAATGGGTTAGGATTTAGAAAGGTTGAATATATATCAAGTGAACCCGCATTTACGTGGAGGTAGAGTGGAAAACTAATTAGGAAAAACCACTCCCAGTTTAACTGAGCGATATTAGAACCTCGATCTCCCCACCCTCGGCAGTCTAGCTCAACATGAAACCAGCTCGTTAGCTAAACCACCAAGGCGGGACCTAATGAATTAAGTGTCCCAAGTTATATTCCTGGCATGACCGAAAAAAATCACTGGTTAAATGAGGGTTTCTTCTCTTACAGTGATAAAATAACTGCCGGGGATAGGTGTCGTATCTGTTCTAGATTCAAATTAGTTTTTAAGTCGTGTGTTGATATAATCAGTCAGTTCAGAAAATGCACGTTAAATACCTCAAATTTTATTATTAATTTGTCAAACTTTGTGGGGAACGTATTAATAAAATAAACTCACAAACAAGTATCGAGGTAAAAATATGTTTTATATACATTTAACTCATCGGTTTCTTGTCGTGGATTGTTACCAGACCCAATTCAGTGACTGAATGGTTTAACCCTCCAAGACATCACTCTCGTATTAGATTGGGCTACTGATGATGGGGAAACCAGGGTTCAAATCCCGGTCTGGTCTACTAAGGTGTTTTTTTTCTAAATGGTTTCCCACTTTACTTCAACGCAAATGTGGGTACATTTCCTAAATTCTAATTTGCTCATCTCTATACTCAATATTTGCTTGCTAGCTTCTGTCGCCGCATCCTGTAAAGGGTCACTTTTGCAATAGACTAGACGGCCTATAGCGAGGAGATCGGGGTTTGAGTTCTGGTTGGGTGTACTGAGGGTGGATTTTCCTAAATTATTTTCCATTATCCCTTCACGCAAATGCGGGTACACTTCCTATGAAATTCACCCTGTCTGATCTCTAACGCATTAGTATAATTATTACGTATGCGTCTAGCCCGGATGGATAGTAAGACGCAGTGCTAAAAATTTCTACCCATTCGGGTTATACGCCTATTTAATAATTGCACTAATGGGTTAGAGATCAGGACGGCTTAATTTAGAAGAAGTGCACCTGAATTTGCGTGGGGAAAGAGAGAGAGAGAGTTGAAAACCATTTAGAGAAAACCACCCTCAGAGCACCCGAATGAGATCGAACCCGGATCTCCCTATCTTTGGCAGTCTAGTACAACCGAGAATAACGTGCTAGACCACGCGGCCACCGCAACGGGTGTCTCGTATTATTTTAGTATAGCACCTCTCTTGAGGCGTACTTAATATGACAATGAATTTGGCCCTTGGACACGAGTAAAAGATGTGAAATGATACAGTTTTTCATCTACGTCTGTACCTATTTGACTAGTAGCTGCCAACAAGCTATTATAGTCAAATGGCGCGTGGATTATAGCCTACCACAAGCGAGGCATTGCCTTGAGGCTCTTTCACAACACCTCTTCTTTGTGAAGCAATTTAAAAAGCAGTAAAACCCACGTTGGTGGGCACGCAGATTAAGGTGTCAAACTAGTCTGAATTGGTTTGATGGTTATGGTGAGATCAGGCTTCAAAGCCTAATTGGGTTATTTTGGGGTGTTGTTATCCATACCATTCAAGTTTGAGTCGAATTTTTCAAACTATTTATAGGGGGAAAAAAAGCATTATATTTACTGACTTTGAATACCGAAATAATATATTTTTATTTAGCAAAATATTTACCCCAAATCAGTGACTCTAGTTATAGATTCATTCAAATAGACAGAGGTGTTGGTCAAATTCTCAGCGCTGGTGCTAGTTTTTTTTTTTTAGCAGTGCGTGTTACTACCCGTTCGGGTTATACGCTTATATAATAATTACACTATTGGTTTTAGGGATTAGGAAGGTTATATTCAGAGGAAGTCTACTCGTATTTGCTTGGATGGAGAGTGGAAAAACATTTTAGGAATTACACCCGAACAAGATTAGAACCTCGATACCCCTGTCACCAGAAATCTGGTCTATTGCGAGATACGCTTTTGTGGCCAACGAAGTGGGTTGGTTTGGGGTTTGATTCGCTCAAAATAATAGGCTTCTGAGGATTCACACGTTAAACTGTGGCTCCTCCATTTCATCTCACAACCACCCTAACATTACACATTAGCGTAAGTGCGTATAACCCGAACGGGTAGTAAAACGCGGTGCTAATAATAATAATAATAATAAATAATTTAAATTATTCCCTGTTGAAGTAGAGGCTTCCTCAACTGTGATATTGGGTCACGTAACCCATTTATTCATATCAGTAATTATTTTAAGTAAACAGACAATTAATATTTTATAAAGCGTATAGCCCGAACGGGTAGTAAGACGCGGTGCTAAATATTATTATTATTAATATTTTATAGGTGATTTTAATTAAGTCTGCTGACAAAAGCTACCTATCTCACCAAGGTAATTACAGTAGGACAAGGATCAACATGGCCAAGGAAGCTTTCGACAAGAAGAGGTTATTGATGACTAGAAAGTTGAGTTTGAAACTGAAGAAGAAATTGAAGAAATGTTACACTTGTAGCATCGCACTGTATGGAGCAGAAACTTTGACTCTTAGGAAGATGGAAAATAAATACTCGGATAGCTTTAAAATGTATTGCGGGAGTAGACTTGAGAAGATCAGGTAGACAAACAGGGGGACAAATGAAGAAGTCCTAAGAAGAGTGGGCGAGAGAAGAGTACCATTTTGGATGTGATTATTTGGTGTGAATCAAACTGGATCGGACACATCCTTAGGAAGAAATGTATTCTGCAAGACGTCATAGAAGAAGGAAAGGTTGATGGAAATACGATCTCAGGAAGAAGGAGTATTGAAATATTGGATGACTTAAAGAAAAGAAGAAAATTCTGGAAACTGAAGGAGGAGGCAGAGGATAGGGTGCATAGACAGTCTAAGTTCACTGACAAAAGAAACGGAACTGTCGTAAGAGAGAAAGCATTTAATAGTATAGTAATAATAATTCAATAATAATATAGTCAATCACGCTCCAATAACGTGATGTTACAATGGGAGCTCGCGAGTAAGAAATGTGACATATTTAGTAAAATAAATAAATATATTCCGAACTTTAAACTCACAGATTGGGGTATCACAAAACAAGCAGATCTTTCTCTCTATTTTCGGTGAATGTAAGAATCAAGCTTTAGTCTGTTATCTGTGTGTATATAAAAAAATTACGTTAAATATCTTCAATAAAACTTAAGACATACATCGGCCCTAGTCTGGGTATCCAGCACTGTAGATTAAGGACCATCCCGGACGTATTGTAACCTTACCCTGGCCAGTTGGCTTACATTAATAGTAGTTGTGTTAGTGTTCCGAACGAAAATAAAGTCCCACAAGGTTTTTGTCACTGCTGAGAAGACACTGTGAGTCACTGCAGAATGTTTTTTTTGGGGGAGGGGTGGGGGGAGCTAGAATGTTGAACGCAGAGGGATACAAACACTGTTGAACTGTATGAACCAGTTTGGCCAACTTTCAAACAACACATTTCCCAAATCAGCACCACGAAATAGCCTTTTGTTTTTACTTGAGATATTTAACGTGTCCTTTCTGGACTGACTGATTAAATCAAAACCGGAATTATTAACTGACTTAAATCTAGAACAGACGCGATTTTCAAAGGGGAAACCCATATTTTGCAATTATTAATTTTTCAGCCATGCCAGGAATCAAACCTGGAATCCTTAACTGAGTAGGCAGACTCGCTATCAACTGAGCTAAGCCACCATACAAGAAAGAGTTATTCTTGTTTCCAACCTTTAAATACATCTCAGCATTGAAATTCTAGCTATGGTGGGATGGGGGGAAACACGCAAGTTGAGGTAAATAGGTTTGCAGTGACAAAAAACGTTTTTCGTTAAAAATAAACTCACTATTGCTGTAGAAGTTGTAACGTTTAAAAGAGTTAGCCTGATATATTAATGTTTGTACGCCACCATTAGGGTGACATTTGATATAACGATTGAATTGGGTCCAAGTTTGCTGTTCTGTATTATAATAATTAAAAAGGGATGATGTCTTATTTTATAAATTAAAAGTTCTAGTGTTTTATAGTTATTTTTATTTTAAGTAGCTAAACAGTTTTTTCTAGATATTTCACACGTTGTAGATTTTAATAAAAGCCTAACTATTACTTTATACGCATGATAAACACATGAAATTTAGAACACAGATTAAGATGTCATAGACTCAACCTACACGGTTCCTCGTCAGGAAGGAAAGTGAAGAGATGCGTACCCTTAAAGGGGTATATCAAGCGACATTTCCTTCTTGAAGCTTCCCAAAATAAAAAAAAGGTGTGGTCATCCAGGTGCGTTTCTGTCCACAAAGCTGCGTTGTCTTTTTAAACAGAGACTTAGAAGTATGTTGCCATACCTTGCAACTTAACAACTTAACACAAATAAATATTACTACCCGCTCTCATTTAAAATATCGTAATTTTGAATATAGATGTGAATAATAAATTATTGAGATGTATAATTCCATATTATTACAGTAACCCCCTAATTGCTGGAAAGATTGAACGTGTGTCATATCTAACAGCAATTACATATTGTACAAGTTTACTATAAAATGCACTTGAAATTGAATACACAAACAAAATCACTTTTACATACATTTATTGTTGCTAGTCTAGTCAAGGTTTGCCCTCGATCATACTTTCTTTCTTGAGGTTCTTTTGTTACATACATCAACAAAATAGGGAAAAATAACTTTTTTTTTACAGTGTCACACTAATAATAATTTGTTTTCTTTATTATTGTTTATACCTAATGTCATTATTTAGAAAATATTAGTTCTAAAATAGTTAATTTAAGTTACATCATATTAATTTAATACAATATACTTGACATATTTAATGCAATATGTTATACAATGTAGATAACACTTGATTTAATTGTTTTAATACTATATCATCCTATTAAACATTTTATTAATACTCAATGTTTAAAATGATATATTTAAATATTCATTGATCGATCCCCCCATAGCTATTATCCCTTGTTCTAAACAATATTTTAATTAAAATCAATATTATTTTAATTAAATTAACTTTATTTTATTTTTTAAGAAGACTTTAATCAAACCAGTCTTTGCTCCAGTTATTTTTTTATAGGCCCAAGTTAAAATCTTTAATATTCTTCTTTACTTCACAGTTAAATACTCTTATTTAGTTTTGTTATTAATTTTATTGTTTTTATTTGTTTACAAGATACACCAGAAAATCTCATCAGATAACTTTAATTCCTTCCCTGTTATAGGTTTAAACAAATGAATTATGTTGACTATTATCTTACCTTTCTTCAATGACGTAGACTCACCTAAATAAAGTTTATGGTGCAATCCCTCCCATATATATATATATATATATATATATTCAACCACGTAACTCACCTTAACTGGTATATATTGGATCAACGACGTAGCTCACCTTAACTGGTATATATTGGATCAACGACGTAGCTCACCTTAACTGGTATATATTGGATCAACGACGTAGCTCACCTTAACTGGTATATATTGGATCAACGACGTAGCTCACCTTAACTGGTATATATTGGATCAACGACGTAGCTCACCTTAACTGGTATATATTGGATCAACGACGTAGCTCACCTTAACTGGTATATATTGGATCAACGACGTAACTCACCTTAACTGGTGTATATTGGATCAACGACGTAGCTCTCCTTAACTGGTGTATATTGGATCAACGACGTAGCTCACCTTAACTGGTATATATTGGATCAACGACGTAGCTCACCTTAGCTGGTGTATATTGGATCAACGACGTAGCTCACCTTAACTGGTATATATTGGATCAACGACGTAACTCACCTTAACTGATGTATATTGGATCAACGACGAGTACTTCACCTTCAACTGGTGGACCTTCCACGAAGAATAGATATTAGATCTACGACTATAATTCATATAATTGGCATTCCTACCTATCCCACACCAAGTGAATTTAAAACATAGCCTCCTTTTCTTTAGATAACTTGTATTTATGATGATACTTTACCATGAACGATCATTACTGGGTGTCGTAAACAAATTCATTTAGTTCATATAGATCACTTAGATCGCTCATACTTTTTTTTATTAACTAACTCTGTATCAAATATTCTTAATACTCTTTCCATTCCTTGGCCTATAAAATTTCATATAAACTTCAACATTTTTTATTAGGTTCATAACTTGACTCTTGTTTGATGATGAATTTAAATTATATCTTTGAAACTTCCCGATTGGTACTAATGAGTCGATCGTTTGAATATCATTACCCTTAAGATACTTTTAATGAATTACACTACTTTCCTATGATACATTGTTAGAAATTATTATTATTTATTTAAACACATCTTTTCTACTAAAGATGACACAACCTACTATAGTAACATTGAAATGCTTCCTTGTTAATACATTATTAATACAACACAAATAAATCAATATTCATCTTCCTTGCCTAATACAGTACTAGTAGCACTACAACCCATATAATTCAATATTCATAAAACCTTAAACTTCTTAATTTATTAGCCTTTTTTCATTAAAATTATATTTAAAATTTTACAATATTAATTATATAATTTAAGATGTATACACAAAAAACAATTTATTTTCTATTACAATATGGTTAGAGAAAGAGAGAGAGGGAGAGAAATAAGGTAGTTTATCTTTGTTATTTTCATTTAAAAAAAAATGCTAGGTGTCTCACTGGCTATTATAGTTGTTTCCCTGATTATTGGAATTTTCCCAAGTTCGAGTTCTCGGCTACTGGTTTGATCTCTGGATAGGTCATGCCTGGTTATTTCTATTGTCTTTATTTAATTGGATTCCTCCATTCTGAAATTAGCTCTCTTTCATGTGAGGTCTTGAACTTTCTCTCCTAGAGCTCTCGTCAAAGATTTCTAGAATTTCTCTCATTTCAACACTAATTTTTACTCTAGCAGCTATAAGAGCATCTTGTATTTCACGTGGAAATTGATGCTATAACTGGTTTACTAATCTTTCTCCATCAATAGGGATGTCCAAATTCCCTGCCTTCATGGCATATCTATTGTAATATTCACACATAGGCCCTCGATTTCGATCACACCGGCCTGTAAAAATATCATTTACTAATTTGTCCTGCTTTTACACGGACCAACATCTTTTACGAAAGGGTATCTTTATTGCTTCATAGGATGTATACTCAGCCTCGTGACTATTCATCCACACTTCAACTTCACCTGCTAACTTTGAATTAAAAAAATGCTCTTTTTTGTGCTTCGGTGAGTTTACTATTTTCAAAAAGTCTATCAATTTTTTTTCAAAAATTGTACAGCATGTACCCTATCATTATTTCCACTGAAGGTGGCTACAGAGTCCATTAATTGACTCTGTATGCTTGTACTGGGTAATAACAAGGCACTAGCAGTAATTAGCGTCCCTTTTTCCACTACCTCAACATATTTTGACTTAGCTTGTTCTAGCTGTTGTCGCATTTGTTCGACTGTTTGTGACGTCTTGTCCACAGTTTCAGTCTGGTTGTCCTTAAATTTGTCCAATTGGTGGTCAACTATTTCCTGTATGTAAACATCTGGTAATGTGTGTCCATCAAAGAGGTCATTTTGGAATCTATGGTTCTCACGACATATTTGCTGCTCTTTTTCAATGGTCGCAAATCGTTCTGTTAAATTATGTACCTGTTCTAGAATTTCATTTTTATTTTTATCGCAAATTTCCTGAGTATTTTTTACCTTGGAATTTAAAGCGTCCTGTCTAAGCTTAAAGTTTTCCTTTGCATTTTTAAGTTTTTCCATCTGATCATTCGTCTGCTTTTCTGACTTACTACAGTCTTCCCTAAGCGTCTGTAGTTCGTCTCTTAACTGCGTTTGGTCATTTTTAGTCTGTTGTTGTATTTTCTGTAATTTTTAGTCAAAGTCGTTTTGTACTTCTTGAAACTTACCTTGCAATTCTTGTTATAGCTTGTTGAATTGTTCATTTACGCCCTTAAATTTTTCATCAAACTTTGTATTTAATTTTTGGTTATTTTCTTTTATTTCTTTTAACTCCTGGCTATTTCTTTGTAGCTCCTAGCTACTTTTTGTAGCTCCTAGCTACTTTTTGTAGCTCCTAGCTACTTTTTGTAGCTCCTGGATAATTCTTTGTAGCTCCTGGCTAGTTTTATCGAACCTTTCATCTATTTTCTGACTTAACTTTTCACTTTTTTCACTACTCTCTTTCATTTTCTGCACTAACTGCATTAATACTGCATTGAGGTCATTTGCTGAGAAGGTTTGTTGAGCTATACCTTCTACCTTTGAAACATTCTCCACACACATTAAGTCTTCTTCTTTATGCGCTATTGGTTAAACTACTTTCTTAATCTATTGTTCACTTTGTTCCTGATCAGATAGTTCTAAACAAAGATGTTCTTCTACATAACATTAGCTGGGAATATTGTTCTTGGGGAAGGTTATCCTTACTGCTGCTACTACTGTCTGTCTCGTCCATATTTAATGAATTTTTTTGTTGATGACTTACGTGAGATTCTCCCTGCGTACTTTACCTGAAGTCTAGAAGCTTTGACCTTCTTCTGAAGTTACCTGGTTTGGAACTCCTACTCCTGAAGTCACCTGGTTTGTAACTTCTCCTTATTAAGTCATCTGGCTTAGACCTTCTTCTTAAGTCACCGTGTTTAGAACTTCTTCTTAAGTCATCTGTTTTTTGTGTGTGGTAGTGATAAAACACTTAAGTCGTTTGCGGCACTTTCACTGTTCTTTGAGCACTCACTTTCTCGGGTTGTGAACTGAGT
The DNA here is from genome assembly GCA_902141375.1 of Timema poppense. Lineage (NCBI taxonomy): Eukaryota > Metazoa > Arthropoda > Insecta > Phasmatodea > Timematidae > Timema > Timema poppense. The sequence goes on from CABFOV010000138.1 coordinate 272,666, forward strand.
TTAATTTTATTAAATCAGTTTATCAGACAATCCCTACACGTTTAGAAGCCATTATTGTAACGTTTAAAAGAGCTAGCCTGATATATTAATGTTTTACGCCATCATTAGGGTGACATTTGATACAACGATTGAATTGGGTCCAAGTTTGCTGTTTTTTACTGTAATAATTAAAAAGGGATGATGTCTTATTTTATAAATTAAAAGTTTTAGTTATGCGTTGTCTTTTTAAACAGAGACTTAGAAGGATGTCGCCATACCTTGCAACTTAACAACTTAACACAAATAAATCTTACTACCTACTCTCATTTAAAATATCGTAATTTTGAATATAGATGTGAATAATAAATTATTTAGATGTATAATTCCATATCATTACAAAGTTATGTTTAATTTAATTTTCTACAGCTATTAATTCTAAAAGTTTATGATTTTTTTTATGACATCGTGGAATTTTAAAAGGTCCTTCTATATTTATATAAAAGGAATGTTCAAATACAACTTTTTTCATGAGAGATATTCAAGAACCGTTGATAATACTATAGGCCTGATTATATAGAAAATTACTCTGAAAGTATCTAATAGAGCAATATTTTATTTATCGTGTCTAATTTTTTTTATATATAAAAACAGTTAAATATACATATACTAATTCACGTTTCCTTCTAAACAACCGTAGGGTGGGGATGTAGGGAAAGTGAGAAATGGTCAGTATTTTTGAAGTTTTTATATCAAATCTTTTCTTGTTAAAAGAAATCAAATATTGCTCAAGTGGTGGTATCAACATTTATTTAATACCTATCAAGGGTGTCATGGAAATTAATGACAAACTTTCTCTTTTAATTTAAAAAGTTTCTCATGTAGTGCCGCTATGCTCATGATATCTATTTAAAAACTGTTGATTCATCATATTAAGAAAATTAAACTCTATATTTGTACTGAAGCAATATTTTATTTATTTTCCCCGAAAAAAGTTTTGCAATAAGTAGGCTACCGCAAAAACACTGATCTTTTCTCACGTCCCCTACACTACCCCTTTAAGTGAGCTTGATAATGTATTTTATTTTAAAATTTAACATCAATTCTATGTATAACTAAACCATCTTTCAAAAGTTTTTCTGGAGACATTTAGAGACATTGTATATTTCATTTTGTGAACAAGGGAGCCAACTAGATTTACAATAAAGTTTGTTAGATTTAAAGCCAAAATTAAAATTAATTTAACATTCTACCCCTATAGTTGGGCACACGGACTTTGGTGTCAACATCACCTGATGAGAGGGAGGTTGGGATTATAATCCCAGCTGGGTGCATTGAGGTTTTTATTTCTGAAAGAGTTTTCCACTTACCCTCCACGTAAATGCGGGTATATTCTTTCTAAATTGGTGACCTGGCGGTCTAGGGGTAAGGTGTCAGACTTCTATGCTAGCGGCCGGGGTTCGATCCTCGGTCCCGGCAAAGATTTATCTGATTACTAAATCCTTCCTTCACCTCTGACAAGACATCTTGTGAATGTGAGGAATGCCAGGCCTCCACCGTGGTTCGGATTCCACGTTAAACTGTAGGTCCTTCATTTCATCTCACAATCACCCTACCACTACACATTAGCGTAAGTGCGTATAACCCGAACGGGTAGTAAGACGCGGTGCTAATAATAATAATAATCTTTCTAAATTCTAACATCCTTAACCCTTAGTAATTAATGTAAATAACCGGTTAGGCTGGACAGGTATACCCCAATTTTCGAATGAATGGACCTATCTGACAGCTAGAAAAAGCTTCTATATAAACTTTCACGGAATCGTGCGTCAATTCATGGTAACTGTAGTGGTCACTTTAAAACATTGAAAATAGGGTAGGTTAAAATATTAACAGTCTTGACTGCAATTTTTTTTCTTAATGCTGCTCCAACTGACCATTCGTAACAAAATCAAGGTATAGATGAGGTGTACAACAATAAAATAATTTTCCTGTCTGCTCATCCCATGGTACGTTCACGGTGACTTTGATATTTCCTTATGGCTCAAAGGAATATAAAAAAAAGTTCTTGGTCTTGCTGAAGACGTGGAGATCGGGGTTCAGACGTGGAGATCGGGGTTCGAGTCCAGATCGAGTCTACTGGGGGTGTTTTTTCTAAATAGTTTCCCAATCTCCTCCCACGCAAATACGGATAGATTACTTATAAAATGCGTACTTTCTCATCCTTACCCAGATGGAGTATTTATCATATATGCGTATAATATGAACAGGTAGTAAGACGTGCTGATAAAAAAACTGTCATAAACCTCGAAAAAAACTTTGTCAGCACTTTGACGGGTGATGTAATTAATTCTACTTGCCAAAATGGCGAGTAGTATTTACAATCCGGTTGAATACAGAATTACTCTTGAATTGTGATAAAAAGACAAAGCTAGCGGGGACCTAACATATTACCCAAACTAAAATACTAGATTTATGTTTTTTCTTTAATTATTTGTCGTTGGTAAATTTTGTTTTCAAATTTAATGATGATACGATTCTCTGTTTAGAAATTTTGTTAAATGTATCAATACATACAATACTAGACCTTTGTAATCCACGATAATGTTATCAAGCAATGAAAAATAACTATCAGAGTATAGTGATGACAAAACAATTCGATAATTAGAAATTATAAAAAGAATATAAATTCACAAATAACACCTAGACATGGATTTAAACCATAATATTCATAATATGGGAAATCACATGTCTAAGATAAAATTATAATTCTAGACATATAAATTATCAATAGTATAGCAAATTTAAATTTAATCAACACATTTTATCACCGACAAAAATGAAATTTGAAGCTTTGCTTTGTGTTTTCATAAAGGGCCCCTGGGAAATGTTGCGACGTTTAGCCCTGCATACAGATTGACTTTGCACATTGCCTTCTATATAGGCGTTGGGGGTACACTCCATAAAATGATTCCTCTTTCAAGCATTTTACATGTAAGGGGTTTTTAGTTTCTGAATGCCCGACAATATGACCTAGTGGTTAAGCAAGCCGACCATATTTAAAAGCCCTCGCTCAATCCCAGTCAGGGCAGAAAAATTGAATTTTTAATCATTAATTTGTTATAAATTTTTCAAATAATTAGGAGTCAAGCACGTGATCTAAATGTCAAGCTCATCTAGTATAGTATTTTCAGCGACGGAAAGTTCGAGACTCGAAACCCATTTGAGTATACTGAAAGTAATGCTTACTTATATAGTTTCCCACTCTATCTCCATGAGAGTGATGACCTGTTTCCTCTAAACTCTTTATTCCTCCTCCATACCCCACTAGCTTGATTGATATATTAGCGTGTAACCCAAATGAGTATTGAGACGTGACCAAAAAACTGTTATAGATATAAATATACTTTTGGTGCTTACATTTTACCAGTATGGTTCGAATACCAGGTGGATGCACATGGCGTGGTTTTACACACATGATTTTCTATTTTCTCTCAAGCTAATTCAGCTACATTTAATCCCATGCACGCTGTTAATCCTTATCTCACATACAGTATTAAGTTGATAATATACCTTGTGTTAAACTGACGTTTAAGTTATATCCATGTGAAATTTCGGCACAATCGATACAGTGGTTTGTACCTGATTGAGTAACAAACAAATGAGATTTCATTTTTATACATTAGTAGGATTTTATTAAATAAAGGTGGTCATTATTTTAACTAAAAAAACTAAAAAACCAAAACAGTTTCTACTTAGAGGAGGATTACTCGCATTTGTGTGGAAGACCATTTTATAAAAACTACCCTTAGTACACCAGACTGAGATTCGAACCTTGATCTCCCCGTCACCAGCAGTCTAGTCTACTGCGAAAGTAGCACGTTAGACCACGCGGCCACTGAAGCGGATAATTGTGAAACTGTTGAATGAAGTTACCAAATTCACTGAAATAGTTTACTTTTGCTGAATTTGATTGTATAAGGTAATAATAAACTTTCCTGTCGATTTACTCAATATCATAGGTAAGACTACAACGTGTGTGCAAAAGATTGAAACATGTGTTGGACTCATCTGGAAATTATGGTTGATAAGGATATGGAGTGTGTTGACTTGATAACGTGATGGATTTTAGGACACGAAATCTCATTGCCGCACTTATAAAATTAGGTCATCTATTTATATCTTGAGCTATTTCTATCCAGTCCACCTCATTACACCCTAGCTCTTTCAAGTCCATTCTAATGTTATCCTCCCATCGGCAATTCGGTCTCCCTAATGGTCTCTTCCCATTGGGTTCACCACTTAGCACCCTGAACGGGGTCAATGGTTTTCCTATTCCTGCTGCATGTTCTACCTACCGTAATCTACGATACTTTATTATACTAACAATATCGTGTGATGAATACAGGGTATGTAACTCATCATCATGTAACCTCCTCCATTCCCAAGTAATCTAATTCCTTTTTGTGCCAAATATCTTCCTAAGCAACTTGTTTACAAATACCTTAAATTTATTTTCGTCATTTAAGTTAAATGACCACGTTTCCCACCAACAGAGAGCAACCGGTTAAATTATCGTTTTGTATATTCCGAGTTTTACATTCTTTGAAAGTTAAAGCAGGCGTGATGTCAACAACTTACTGACTGAGTGATATCATAAATTTTTGTATTATTTTTCTACGTATACTGAATGTCAATAGTTCTCCATTATTTTTCATGGAAATAGTGGTATTTGAACACTAACATTTTTTAAATAAATAAATTAAAAGCTGTGTTCAAATTCCCCGATGCTCATAAATAATTAATCAAGAACGGGTGATATTACATTATATGGCAAATTAAACATACTAATAAAGCAATATTTTATTTATTTTGACAAAAAAAAAGCAATAAAAATAATACTGACCTTAACAAGCGTTCCCTCCAATCCCGCTTCAATTTGTTATTTTGTTTTTCCATTTATATTTCTTGTAAGATGCTCACTGTCTCATTCATCACTGTGCAGCTACGTCTATGAATACAGAAGATCTGCGTCTCTTGAAGCTTATTCTGAACTAAGTTTAAGTGGGATTACTCTACGTGAGGATTATAGGAATTGTTTGGATTACAATCTGAGGAACCACGATTATTTAATGCTCTTATCGTTTTATATGTATATATATATATATAATTAGTGTTGTTCTGATACTTTGGAAGTTTTTGAGTTTAAGGAGAAATTAAAATTAAAATACAAAATGTGTACCTTTATTCTAGGTTTCATTTAAATGTACTATATATATTAGATATAGAGTAATTGTGCAGTAATGTTGATAGAAACCAATAATAATTTAATATTTTCTGACAATAAAAGCCAACGAGACATAAAGTTATACAAAAATGGTAATATGCGTTATTAACACAAAAAAGTATTTTTTCTCTCCATCTATTATATTTGGGCTATTTAAGGGAAACCGTGTTTGTCTCTTCTTACGAAAGATGAGATTCCCCTTCACAATAATTTCTAATAGAGTCTTTAAATAATAAATAAATTGCAATGACCAATTACTCAAATATTTAGGGTGATACCTGGGAAATACTTTTAGCCTGTTAATCACTACAATTAATGTCAAAAAGTGATTTTTCTGACGTTTTAAAATTAACTTTAAACATTAGAATGCCTATTGTATTCAAATATAGATGTTTTAGCTTACCATTTATACATCAAAGGTTTAATTCATAGGTGATGATTAGTTTTATGTGGGGGTGGTGGAGGGGAGATTGAACAGTAATATAAAAATTACTTCTTATCAAATTAATTATATGAATAGTATGATAAAGGAATTAATTATATAAGCCATATAAAAAGTGTATGTATTGCACAAAACGTAAATTTTTGATTTTTTGAATACGCCAGAGATTATTATTGAGGTAGACATTTGTATTGGCGCCCAGTGACCCGCCTTACCCCCCGCTAACGACGCCAGTGAAATTAATATTCATCATATGTGGTTTAACGCAACTGACGAGAAGGTTCAGGTTAGAATCTCGGCTAGATAGACTGGAGTGTTTTTCTACACGCTATTTATCATTATGGTTCTACCATACCTTCTCCACGCTATTGCGGAAACATTTCCTCAAAAATTACTTTCTAACAACTACCTAGTAGAACAAGTCGTTTAATAACTTTGGTATTGAACGTGCTAATGAAAACAAAATAAAATGCTGGATTATTGAAATGTAAGAAAATTAGGAAAATGTACTCTGCATAGATTATTTGGCATATAATGCATCGGGTAAAATTTATGGAAATAGTAACTGAAATTCTTAAAAATAATGTCAATAGAAATAACTTGAGTAGTGATGAAAATCCATTCAAAAACAAAAAACAGCAGGCTTCCAAATAAACCAATCATTAGGAGGAAAAAATGGAGTTTGAAGATTACCCATGACGATGACCACTGGCTCATATCCCCTTTTCACCTCACTGTAGGATATATGAGATGTTCTAACGTAGTCAATCCTCCATTTTGATTTGAACGCTCCTTCAGAGAGTCTCATCGTCAAGGCAATTTATCAAGGAAAGGTTTGTTTTTTGAAGGAAGCAGGAATGTGCAAATAGCAATAATCCACGAAGTGCAGCATAGGGTAACCACTTTTGTAAAAATGGGTTTTTTGTATAGCTACTCGACTGATGAACATATCTGCTAATTGACAAATATTGTGGTGAACTGCGGTCCTCTCTAAAGATTCCGTCCCGTTACGGATGAATAAACCACTCAGTAAAAGTTTCAACAAAAACTAATCTTGAATGTTTTCTAATGCCCATATGTCGTACACCATTATAAAAAAGAACAATCTTTATATCGGAATTGAACACAATATCAAAACTATCTAGATCTAAATATAAATGATCTATAATTAGGTAGCTCGTGAAAGCCTTGCTATGCGTTGTTGACGACTTCATTGTACAAAAAACACAAAAATATTAATGATTTCTGAACAAAATATTTAGGTTGCACTCGGTCGCTCCCGTTAACATCAGTCGAAATATTTCCAAAGTTACGTCACTGGATTGGAAATTCCTGTCCTTAGCAAAAAAGCATCGTAGTGTGACAAAACGATCCAAATCAATATTATGACGACGACAATCAAGCCATAGGCGAGCCACAAACCTTTGGTAAACGGTAAATTCATATCCATATATTTAGGCAATGGCAGCGCCTTAGGAACTACAAATGTAAAACACATCTGCTCATGAGAAAACATCGCTCGTTTAATACTTCTTATCAGAGGGAAAGAGGTAAAATACTTATTTTGGACAACTCACTTACAAGAATGACAGATATATATCCGGGTTGATAAGAGATTAGACCAAAAGAAGCGTTCAATTTTTCTAGTATAGTGTTCAAGACATAACCATCAGGGACTTCAAAATAAATCTCACCATTAAACAGATTTTTTTTTTAACAAGAGGGTGAGTGTTTGTCTCCTACACATTGATAGTACAGATACAAACGTCGATTGTTTTTGCTGGTAATACTCTAAATAAATTGTGATTATCAGTTTTATAGTTTTGTAAACTATCTTTACTTATGAAAGGGTTGTAGGTCAAAATATGTGAGGAAATAATAGCATGTTTAAGAGTGAAACTATAGAGAATTTTTTCTCTTGCCGATTAATCTATTTTACAAACTACAGCAAGGTTGAGAATGCTGTGCTTATCCCAACAAGATCGAAACACCTTTACATAAATATCTGGTGTTTGTTTAACAGACTCTGTGACGACAAGTAATATGTAGGGTCGAGAGGTCCAAAAAGAAGAACTGGTGAAATCTAAATCCACATAACAAGTGTCAGTTATTTCTTTAACGGAGACAATGAGCCCCACAGTGTTTTCACCAGTGTCTGCGCGTTTGAAGGACTTAAAAATGTTTTTATCATTACGGTAATAATAATAAACGTACTCGTATTCATTATCAACAACCTCCTCGTCAAAATCTTCCACTTCATAATCCTCAATGACATCTTGATCCTCATGGTTAAAAGCTCCAAGTCCTATGAAGTTCTCCAGGGTTAAAACCGGGATTGAGCTGTTCTTGTGGATGTGACCAAGTACCTCTGCCATTAATTCTGGTCGAGATGAGTTAAATGAAAACAAGACGAGAAAATATATATCGCCTTTCTTGAAATACTTATCTGCTATGGAAGTAATGACGTGTTTCAATGGGTGGTCATATTTCAGGTCCAAACTGTGGTAGTGGTATCGACCTGCCATAACAGCGCCCTGATTGGCTGAATTCGGTCATGTGACCACGCATCCTCGCTTTCTGATTGGCTGTTGGTTTCCCCCCTCTTCTCCTGCCCTCATCACCTCCACCTGACACCCTCCCTTCCTCCTGACTCCCTTTATAGACATGTTGGTTCTTGTTCCAAACATGTTGGTACTTGTATTTTTTTATTTGATTTGTTTTTATGTATATTCATAGCTTTTTTATTTGTTATTTATGTATACTCTTTGTTTTTTTATTTGTGATCAAAAGGGTTTTTATTCATTGGTTAGGATTGGGATGGGTCTTTGGTTTTTTTTATTGGCGTGCAGTCCACGGTGCCGGACGCTCCTCATTCGGCATCGCTAGTGAACGTTGGGACCATCTTCTCTGCTCGGCCGCTTAGCATAGAGTGTGACCACCAAGCAGCTGACAGTGTATCACGGCCGTAAAATCCCTTTCCCTTTTCCTTTACTCCCCACCCTCCTTACATCGCCACGGAACAGAACGAACTAAATTACACTGACTGCTCCCTAGCTCTGTTGGACGGCCTTTCACTTCCCGGAACAAACAGCACGAAATTCTCCTGATGACTGTTTGGAGTAGAGTGTGATAAATGGTTCCCCTGCCTTGAGGGCCCTTTCATTTCCCCTTACTTCCCCTCCTTAGAAGTATGTGTCGCAACACCTTATGTGGTAATGGGTTTTCCTGGTGTCGTCATCACAATGTCTCAACCCCCTATGGGGTAATGGGTTTTACCTGATGACAGACACCAGTTTGGCGGGAGGACAAGACAAGAATAGATCGTGACCTTGAAACTGTGAGCTAGGTCATTGACTCTGGAAACCCTTCTCTCGGCAATGGGTTATTTCCCGGTGATGTTGCAAATAGTCATCGCAATGTCGCAACCCCCTATGTGATAATGGGTTTTTTTACAGCTAGAGAGCATTGACACAGCTCTAATTATGCACAATCAGGGGCCTCGGAATCCTCAGTTAGGAGCCTTTTTCCTTCACCACAAAAGTCTACTAAAATTGGTTGTTTGGTATCGTCTGTTGACATGCGTGGATGTAGGTATCCATCATGGACCGGAGGAGTAAGGTAGTAATGTTCCAGAGTTTACGTTGAGTGAGGGAGAGTAGAAAACCACCCCCAGTTCATCCGAGCAAGATTCAAACCCACGACCTTCCCCACCATAACTATGAGTGACACGTACTCTTTCTGGCAAAACGTGCGGTAAGGATGATTAAGAAAATGTTCCGGAGGGAGAAATACCTACAGCTTACACCGCTGGGGATTTGATTTCCACCCCTGCCATAATTATATGAGTCTGACATCTAGACGGTGTGCACATCGGGATACGAACCTCGATATCTTTAGCACGGCCATACTTCCTGCACCCTCACCATTTTCGAAGGGGCTTTACCAGTCGACTAGATTTTTCAAAACCATATAGAATGTGTACCCACGTTTTATTGTAGTGAGAAAGTCAAACGTCGATCACTTTGTCATCGGCCGTCTAGTTACATCTTAGACCATGTGACCATCGATGCAAATATAAAAATTTAGATGGTGCGCACACCAGGATTAGAACCTCGATATCTTTAGAACGGTCGTACTTCATGCACCCCCACCATTTTCAAAGTGTTTTTCTGGTCAACCAGATTTTTCTAGACCAGGTAATATGTGTACCCGCATTTGATTATAGTGAGAAAATCAAACGTTGATCACTTTGTCATCGGCCGTCTAGTGACATCTTAGATCATGCAACCATCGATGCAAGTATACAAATTTAGACGGCGTGCACACAGGGATACGACCCTCCATATCTTTAGCACGGCTAATGTATTTAGAATGGCCGTACTTCCTGCACCCCCACTATTTTCGAAGGTGTTTTAGTGGTTGGCCAGATTTTTCTTGACCAGGTAGAATTGTACCCGCATTTGCTTCCTCAAAAATTGGATTGGGTATCGCTATTTGATTCACAATTTTTTGTGCACACCTCAGTTGGTATTTTTTTCCTTTGGTAACTTTTAAAATATCAGTTTACTTGTTCCTTATATTCAGCGCTTCCAATTAACTGCAAAAGAGTGTTGCCACAATTACACAAAAAATCTTGTCATTTTAAGGGAAGGGGTTTAATAGTCATACCTATAAATAACTGTGATAGCTGACAAACATTTTACAAACACAACACAAAACTAGCTTGGATGGGTAAATAAGAGTCAAGTAGACAACTACATGAAGGTTGAATTAATTCAGATTAAACTTATAAAAGATTGATGTGTGTGCTCTACTACCCCCTCCTACCCCCCTAGAATGATTAGGTTTAATCTTAATTGTATGCTTCATAAAAAAAAAATGAACGTATACGTATTATGATTTTCTTCTAATAAAATTATTATCATTTATTGCGGATGCACAAGTAGTAATAAAGTATGGTAACTTTTATCTGAGTAGGGTAAAGTTTGTAATATTGAAATAAATACATATTTACAAAATAATTTCATTACACGGGATGGCACCGAAACAAATAGACGATTGGTAGCTTGAAGATTAACACCTTAATTGGAAAGTAAATATTCACTGGCAAAATAAAAGCAAACTACACACTACACTTTTTCACATAATGTCACTCAGAAGAGCTCCTCATAAAGTTGTCCATCACTTTCCTCAGCATAAGTCATCTAATTCTTTCCACCCCACCCTATATTTGAATCCTTAATTTTAAATACTTATATAATACATCATGACATCCCTAAACTTACCAATTAACATATGGATTTCTCATCAAATGCATAATTTTGTCAAATTAGCTTGTAATTTGGATGAACTTCATGATACTACTCAGAGAGAATAATTAAAAACTAGACCATAAATTACTTCTGGCACAGAGTTAAATATAAAATACCATGGTTTTATTAAATATTATTCTTCACCGTTCAATTTTCCTCACCCTCTGTTACGCGGTTTCAGGCTAGTGATGAACAACACCGGAATACTATACCATGACATAGTTATATAGTTCCGTTTGTATAGTAATAAATTCAGTCTGTTGTTTGTTTATAAATAAGTACGACAAATTCACTCACCATGGCAACGATAGCAGTTTGATATCAAATAAACTTGACTCGGGTCCAAACTGGGCGCGCGTGACGCGTTCCTACTGACAGCTGTTCACCATGTCACTTTTGATATACTACTCTGATAATCTACCACCTGATATAACATTTTTTTCCGTCGTAGTCCACATAATTTTTACACCAATGAGTTTTTACTCTTTCATGACACCTCGGAGAGAAAGTATTGTGATATTAAAAAAATTTGAAATCTAAATGTTGATAAATGTCGACGTTTTATGACCCCCTGAAACAAAAAAAAGAGTTGTTTTCGCAATCCCGTCTGTTTGTACCTTGGGCTTAAGACGAAATTATTTTACCACTTGGGCTAAAACTTGGTATTCGGTGCAAAGCTTCTACAACAATGTAGATACTTATTGTTTCGTTTCACAAACCTAACGAGTTTTTAGTAAATGTTTATTTTTAAGATAAAAGCTGAAATAAGTTCGTGCAGTGCGTCGTACCATTTTTTTTTAACGCATGCCACCTGGGGTTTGTCGGCTAGACATTCATGGTCTTCCACTGACAGTGTCAGATATGTAGCTGTATTCAGGGGCTGGGGAACCATATAGGTGCGTTTACTTCATCCTGATGAGATTGTGATGATTATGTGGTGCCAGAAGAAATTTTAGACCTAACTTTAACCAGACCATGGCGACCATGGAAAACAGAACATTTCCTCATTGGAGGAAAATACCTAAGATATCGCCGGAAATCGAACCCAATACTTCTAGATTAGTAGCCAGGAATACTAACCAGAGGTGGGGCCCACTAATGAGTGAGGGATGAGGAAGATATAAACGAGAGAAAATGTACTTGAACTTGAGAGAGAAGACGTGTAGAACTTTTATGGGGTCGAGTCGAGTCAGGATCAATCCATGACCTTCAAGATCAGAATCATCCACATTATACATTATTCAGATTAGTACTTATCTCTTTCTCTCTTGAATATGTAGGGTGTTTCCGAACTAAACATCCAAACTTTGATATGCGGTAGGGGATCAAAAAACTAACTCAAAAAGTCCTTAGGTCATTATCAAGTTTTAGCCTGCTTTTCGAGCAAGCAACTGAAATTATATATATATATATATATATATAAAAAAATAATAAATATAATCTTTACTAACGACATATATATATATATATAGGTCGTTAATAAAGATTAGATTTATTATTTATTTGGTTCAAAATTATGGCTTCCAGCCCGAAGATTATTACAGAACGAGTGGTTAACCAACTATACATTTATTTAAAGTTTTTAGCCAAATGTTAACGTGGTTTTTCGATGACTCACATAACTATATCATTGGATGTATCGTACTGGATTACACAACTTTTATACCGAAATGTTTTCAATGAACATGGAATTTTTTAATGTTATTTCACTTTTTATGTAGAAAAGCCTGTTTTTATTTGTTATTTTACTTTACTACAATAGAAAGCGAAAACAAGATAATCTCCAAATATCGTTATAAGTCCATTTTTAAATACCTCCCCACTTCCTGAAATTTGGCTGTTTAATATTTTCTTGTCATCAATGTATTTAGTTTACTGGTTCAGATCCTCTAGATTCAAAGACGTAATATCAACTAATATGAATACATCATCAAACTAATACTAAAGTTTTCGAATAGCAGTTAAATATATTCAAATATTTTTATACATGTGGTTAAATAATAATTATTACTATTACAAAATATTAAATTTAGTATATTTTACAATACATTTCCACAAACTGTTACCTTAGACCAAATAACTATTTGTTTTATTAAAATACAGAAGTACATCTATATTAGTTTGTGATGATCTGAACGCAAGCTAGCGTAAGTAATAAATATTAGAGAAGGACATTGAAAACAAACACAACGCGTTTTGCGTCCGACAAGCGGATGAGATTGATGGTAAACTAGCTAGCCATTATAAGCTGCACCAAAGTGTAGCCCGTCAATGCATTCTTGTCAACTTTCAGTGTAAACGAAGTGTACAGGCCAATTAAACATTTACCAAGCGCCCATGTTATAGTGAACCAAATAAATTATAATCGCAGAACAGATTGACAACATTTTTTTTAAGATATGCACTTACACAAAACAATGCTGTATAGTGCCCGTTTCATAATCGGACTTAACATGTATCAATGCTGCGTTATACTAAATAAAAGACGACACCCACTAAAACTCGAATGTAATGGGTAAGTTTCGAGTATGAAACTATCCCATTCCATTCTAGTCTAGGTGGGTGTCGTCTTGTAACTAACTGCTAACGGCTAACTACCAGTTCGAGTCATTCGGTTATTTGCACTCCTGTCTTATAGGGAAAATATATAAAAAGGGACCAACGCCTTGACACACGTGCCACTGGTGCGGTTAGTATGTAATTCTGTTCCTACCCACTTCGGTGGCCGCATGTTCTAACGCGCTACTCTCGTAGTAAACTAAACTACCGATGACGGAGAGATCAAGGTTCGAATCTCGGTCGGGTGAACTGAGGATATTTTTCACTCTCCCTACGCCCAAATGCAGGTACATTTCCTCTAAATACGACCTTCCTAATCTCTTAAACTATTAGATTAGCTAGTACATAAGCGTGTAACCCAAACGGGTAGTAAGACGTGATACTAAAAAAATATCTAATAAAGATAAGAGATGATATAAAGAGAAAAATTAACCTGTTGTTGAGTAAACGTGTCACTTAACCTCATGTTATGGTAACCAGTTTACTAAACAACAGATTGATTTTAAAGTTATATTCTTATTTTTATTAATTATTTTTTTCCTTACTACGCTAATAAAATGTATTTAAAATTGATTTGGTTTGTTAGGAGAGTAAATAAGAAGAAAAACCTAGTAAAATGTCGTTTCTGTCTGAACACAATCTCGAATGATCGAAACATAACCTCAACTACACAAAGGTAATTGGAGCGTTACGGTACTGAGACTACACGCAAGGAGACACACCAAGGTGAAGTGAAGATGATCTTTCCCCCTTACTCCCTTTTTCATTCCCTTTTTCAACAATTTTTTTATCTTATGGTTTTTATTTTCGAGGAATACCAAGTTAACGGGATAAATGCTGCCAATAGCAGTCGTTGCCAAGAAAGGTCTTGCGAAGGTGGAGATAAAAGACCTCCGCGCATACAGCCTGCTCTGTGGTTTTTACACACGGTAGAGAGAGAGAGAGATCAAGAGGGAGGAAAACACACTAATAAGAGTAATGAAGAAAGAAAGCCAAAGTCAAAAGAGCCGATTTAATGGATATCTATATAGCAATCATACACTTTTTTTATTTTCTTTCACTTTCTTTCTTCATTACGTTTATCAGTGAGTTTATTCCCTGGATTAGGATACTGGGGAGTGGATGAGGTAATATAGTGATAAGTAGGGCCCGGATCTTGATGAAGTAAAAAATTTAAAATATGCACTTTAAAATGCTAAAGAATTACTTTATTAAATGACCCAAAATTTAAGAAAATGCATCATAAACTGAAAAAAAAATCAGAAAATCGTCACTAACTAATATATGTTATTTTAATTTTCTTTAGTCTGAGTTGCACTGGACTACAAATCTCACTCTCAGGTTGTCGAAAGTGAAGGATCTACGGTTCATCTGCCAGCAAGTTTTTATACCTCGAAAAGCTGTGTTCTACATAAACTAATGGGATCGGAGCGTACTCGAAGTGAGGAAGATCGTTGGCTGTTAAATCCCCCTCAATCCCATCCATGGAATATTTATTACCACAGAGTATATATGAGATTTGAGACAAAGTTTTATACCCGGTATTCTTGTCCAGCACTTTTTAAGTTTATGTGCAATAGCTGTAGTAATTTTTCCACGAGCATTATTAACACCTGTCTCTCTACCTGTTTGACTAGTGGACTGGAATCTACCATTTACTCACCCCTTTTTTCCCGTGATAGATGTCGACAATATTGCAAAATTCGATCTAATAAATGCCATACTGCTCTCCATGTTTGGCTCAGAGAACATATCTTGAGCAATTTGTATTGACGCAGCTTCTTCACAGAACTCTGTACTACTTGTTTCATTACCTGGAAATGTTCACAATAATACAAGCATGCATGTAACCATGTGCCTCAGCGTGCTATGATAGGTCATGGTGGCTATGTCCGGTGCTTCTGATTTGAAATGTGCAATTCGTGAGGGTGCTTTTATGAAAACCTTTTTAATGTTTGCCACAATAATGTCTATGTTAGGATAACTTTCTCACACTTCTTCACAAATTTTATGTAGCCCATGTGCTTGGCACATGACATCTACCATTTTAAGGTAAAGTGCCTTCTATGA
This sequence comes from Timema poppense, assembly GCA_902141375.1. Lineage (NCBI taxonomy): Eukaryota > Metazoa > Arthropoda > Insecta > Phasmatodea > Timematidae > Timema > Timema poppense. Next base: position 288,312 of record CABFOV010000138.1, read on the forward strand.
AGCAGCTGCTCGTACCATATATGGCGCTGCATCACTTAGAAATAAAAACACATTGTCACGTTTTAAGCCCTCAGGCCTCAGGTTAAACATAGCACTGTCAAACATTTTGAATATTGTCGAGTAATTGGCCTTTGTTAATACTTCGGTGGTCAATAAAAATATTTAACCTGGTCTATCTAATTCTAATGTTCCAATCACAACATTGGCTACATAGCAGCCCACAGCATCAGTGGTCTCATCAATAGAAACCCATAGCTTTTTCCCAAGATTACCGCAACTTTTTTTATTTAAAGTTTCTTTTTATCAATGTAGTAAATAATTCTTACGTAAAGTCGACTTGTCTGGTATTTCTTGGTTTGTTTATTTTTTAGAAAATTGCAAGTAGTTTTGGATTAGAGCGTTTATATAGTGGAATGTATACTGACACTAACACGTTACACAATTTTTTTACCAAACTGTGAGGACTTGGTGGATATTGAAGCAACTGAAGGTAGCAAGCGTTGAACTGCTGCTTTCTTTGATGCACGTTCAAGAGCATGCACATGCTTCTCGCGACCAATATGCTGTCACAATAAACCGTCTTTCAGCCGATACTTTGGTTTCACACAACTTACAATATAGTATGCTTTCATCAGTAGAAAACACACTAGCATCTAACTTGGCTACTATTTGTCTTAAATGAACTTACACAATAGGTTTAATTTTAGGAGTTTTCAAAGTGGTGTCGAAACACTACAGTGGACTGCACGCCACAGAACAACTGCACGCTGTGGACTGTTCATGGAAAAACCACACTTTCCCCCTCCACCCTAACAGCTGTAAGTGCCAGAGAAGTGCTTGTGACCCAAGGTAACACTCCAGACATTCCATTCCGCAAATAACTTGCTTTCAGCAAAAGCGAGTGTAGGCCTGTCTTTGTATAGCCAACTGACCTTCAGCCAGTTATTAGCAAAATAATATGATGTTGAAATGTTTTATTTCAGTAATTTTAAATAAGTGTTTTTTTATAAACTACTACTTAAGGCTTGGAGACCTAATTTCATAAAATAATATAGCAATATGAAAAAATGACCTAAAATGACAAAATTCTTCAAAAAATGACCGAATAATTCTCCAAGATCAAAGAAAATGCCCTTAAAATAAAAAAAAAACACAGCAAAAAATGCAAAATAAAAAGGATATACTTGTAAACGGGATGACTTCAACAGAGTTTATATAAGTCATTCACGAGCTAAGTTTACCTGGATGAGAGCTTGAAATGTTACTAGAAGTAATCCCTGATATATCACTACGCCAACAGCTGCCATTTATCACTTTGGATGACTGTAATGAAAACAGATGGTAATATATTAATGTGATAGTTAACCACAATAATTTAGGCCAATATTATTTATATATTTATTTGAGGTCGGAAACAAAGTTTATTTATAGTTTTAATCCACTTAAACAAATATTCACACCACTTTCACAAAAACTTCTAACGATCATAGCTTCAAAGAGGCGACTGACGAATATAAACCATATGATTGAACATAACGGTAAACAAGTTTTTTACAATGATGCAGACACGCAGTTGATGAAAATATTTTATTCAGT
>CABFOV010000139.1:15548-80532 GCA_902141375.1 Timema poppense
TATCACTCGGGGGGACAAAGGTTCACTATAATATTTATGTTCCTTGGTTGGGGTGCATATAGAATGAATTTATGTGATTAACATTCTATAAACAACGGCTATCTAACCTATGACCACCATTTTGTAAAATGACTACTCGAAACTCTTACGTATACCATTAATACGAATGTAGCCAACATTAACATTACTCTCAAGAGTCACATCTAGATTATTATTATTATTATTATGAACATTACGTGATGACAGCAAATGTAACTATTCATTGATTGAAATGACTATCAAATTCTTCAAGAGATAAGGACTTTATTAACCTATTATTTTAATTCTATAATTTAATAATCACAGAAGAGTATTCGAGTAACTCTATACATACATATAATATCTGAAAATTAGGCTTACATGGGAAAAAGGCGGTACCATTTTAACTCAAATCTAGTTAGTGCTTGCATCTTTTAGACAATCATGAGACCTTTTTAATGGACTTTAGATTATGGTGTGTTTTTACCTATAACTATGTATTAATACCCGTTCCGATTATACACTTAGGCTATTTACTAATTATGCTATTGATTTTAGGGATTAGGAAGGTTATATTATCAGGAAGTGTACCCGCATTTGTGTGTAAAGAGAGAGAAAGAGTGGAAGACCGTTTTGGAAAAACCACCCTCAGTACACCCGACCGAGATTAGAACACCGATCTCCCCGTCATCTGCAGTCTAGTATACTGCGAGTGTAATGCGTTAGACCACGAGGCCACAGAAGTGGGTAAGATTATGGTTAAAAGAGGTATTTGTCCTTTTTAAATTTATCAAATAAAATATATTATTTGCTGGGCTTCTAATGGTGATTTATATATTAAAGTTGTCCTGGAAAATGAGGGTAGTGTGACTTTCCTCATTTTCCCCTTGTACCCTTCATTTGTAAACAAGCTCGTCCTGTTATCTATTTAGTAAATATTTAAGTACTATGGTTGGTATTAGGTGAACTATTACAGTTTAAGGGCATACTGTATAAGTGAGACTTGAATAATAGTCTTTTGTTTTTAACATTGTATTTTTGTCCAATAATAAATGTTCTTTCTTTAGTGATTGAAAAACTTTGGTTTGAAAAAAAATATTGTTGAAAATATTTTAATTGTTATGAAAACGACTTTAAAGTTTTTATTGAGATTAATTGAGATTTTACTAATTAATCATTCAAATTTCAATTAACAAGCTCGTATTTTTAATATAACAGTGCACATATCAGAGAAGGTTCCCAACAAAGTTTATTTTAGAACAAAGCCACAGAACAAATTATTTTTCAACAAAAAACTAGTGTATTAATCACAACTTGTTAATGTGGGGAATGCCAGGCCTCCACCGTGGCTCGGATTCCACTTTAAACTGTAGGTCCTCAATTTAATCTCACAATCACCCTACCATTACACATTAGCGTAAGTGTGTATAACCCGAACGGGTAGTAAAACGCGTTGCTAATATTAATTAACAAAAAACTACCTATTTTAAAAATTACTTAAAATTATCTTGTACACCCTTAAGCTATTTTGTAAATAGTGTGTTGATATAGTACTAGTGTTTATGAGATGAATGTTAAACATCCCAATTACAAACCTTAAAAACTTAGGGTCGGGTAATGAGATGAGTCCTAATATCAATACAATTTAACTAGGCACTAATAAACTAATTCTTTAAATTGAAAAATTACACCTGTACACGGGAATCAAACCCAGGACCTTTGACTTAGCACGTAAATTCTCTTACCACTTATCTATCTAAAAATCGCCCCGTGCCCAGGGTCATTCTTCACTCATATTTTAAGGCAGAGGGTCTGATGGACGTGTGGAAATCATAAGCTACACATGTGTGATCAATTAATACCATAAGATATCAGAAAACGCAGCCAAATTCACACAAATGTAGCTGATGATTTCTGCACGTCCATTACAGACGCTGCTTTAACGTATGAGTAAAAAACGACCCTGTGTACGGGATGATTCCTGGATAACTCAGTGGTCAGCGCATTGGCGTACTAATCCAAAGGTCCAGGGCTCAATTTCCATGTCCATGTCTCATTTTTCAATTTAAATAAAATTATATTTAGATGCGGCTATAACCGTAATTATATAATATTATATATTAAATATAATATTATGTAATCAAATATAATAGTTTTGTAATTTAATCCAACTACGAGACTAAGCTCTTAGAAATGTCGTTAGTAGCAACTCGTTCTATACAAACATGTAAATATGACACCATAAGAAATAAATTTGCATATAGCTATGAAATGTTAACTAGAACCTGAGTCTCGTGATAAATATAAAAACAACTTTACCCAAATTATTTATAACAAATAATTTTACCAAGATCTGGGTTTTCAAAATTGTTTGTACACTTGGTTTATGTTAGTACGTGTTTTTTTTTTGACAGTTCAAAAGGCCGCTACAAGAAAGTATGTTAGGTTATAGTTTCCCTCTCAAACTTTTTACTGCCACTTTGTCGAGAGAAGCCAATTAACATCACTTCAAGTTCAGACTTATAAATATGGTAACTAGTTTTATGAACATTTCCATCTTGAATAAAATACACTGGTCTGCTGGAGACGGGAAGATCGGGGCCCAAATCTCGGTCGGGTCTACTGAGGTAGCTTTTTATAAATGGTTTCCCACTCTCTTTACACGCAAACGCGGGTAGATTACCTCTAACACTCTTCCTTCCTCATCCCTAGCCCATTATAGTAATTATCATAAACGTGTATAGCCTGAACAGGAAGTTGGACGCTATGCTAAAAAAAACACGTTATCGTGAGCAGACTTTAAGCATCTAAATGTGTGTATTATAGTTTTAATTCTTAATCCGTGCGACATGCTATTCTTATTTGATAAGCATAAGGAAAATTCGAGCTAATTTTAAATATCACCAATTTTAGGAATAATCTAAAATCCCTAATACCAGCTTAGAGGGGGGAACAGTTATTTAAAACATCAGTATCGCATTGCACTTTACCACTATTGACGAGCGAGGTTTTAATCCAGACAAGGTGATTTTCTCTCTCATATTTATATTCTAATGTGGGTGCACTGCCTTTAAAGAACATACTCATCTGCACCTCTTGACTAGGCAATTAAATTCCCATTATTTTGAATCTACTAATTATAAACAAAACTTAAAAGTGTATTTTTTTATATACTTTCTTTAGCTTAAAGTGATGTTTTAATAAAGTTAGTTTACCAAAATAAGAATTGGTATCTATGCAGACTAAATACAAGCCTAATCTCATTTGCTGTTCTCGGGATGAAAATGGAGAAGTTCGATTCCCAGCCAGGTGTTCTGGAGCGGTTTTTTCCTACTAATTTTCCACTCTTACTAAACGCAAATGCGTGTCGATTTCCTATAAATTTTACCTTTCTCATCCCGACCCCGTTAGAGTATTTGAAAGCTGATGGCCTGGACGGGTAGTAAGATGCGGTGGGGTGAGGGGACGAAAGAACACGTCAGTTAAAATATATTTATTTCAAAACATTAATCATAAACAACTAATCAAAAGGAGAAATACATTTACATGTGAGAAGAATGGTTGCAAAAAATTATTGGGCAAGTATTGCGATGCGTTCTGTCAACATTATTGTCTTCGCAATCTGAAGGGAATTTAAAAAATAGCTTATTAGAATAGCTTACATAATTTAAAAGAACACTTATCATTGTGTATTTACACAACTTAAAATACATAATTACTAAATAGACACCACTTCATCAATTCAACATAGTGAAGGTGTCAAGAACTCCTAATGAAGAAACGTTCTTAATAAAAAAATATCTTCATGAAGTAACACGACGTGTTGGAGAGTACAAAAACAAAACACCATTTAAGTCGTGCGCCTAGACCTAGTTTGATGTCATTCCCTTCAATTATTGTATCATGAGTCTACTTTCCCGCTTCATTTAGTAATGTGGACACCTTTATAAGGTCGTCTACATGTTGGTTTCAGTAACGTTTTTCATTTAAGATTTCTCAAGTATAAGAAGAATTGAGTGTGTATTGTTACACCAAACTAATCTTTATTTAAAAGGCAATTTTTTTTACATTCATATTTAAAACTGGCACGTTATTGCAAAAGCTGTTTAAAAATTGTGGTGTTTTTTGTTTACTGTTAGACTATAGTTGTATCACCATATGAAGATCCCAAAGTTGTGTTTTTGTCACCACATCTCACCACCCGTCCCGTTGATAGACTTGCGAATTTGTACTTCTAGTTACACTAATGTGTTAATAAGAATTATGTTTGAATATAGAGGAATTGTAGCCCTATTTTGGCGTGGAGGGAGTGTGGAAAACTATTTAGGACTAGCCATCCTAGTACACCTGGATGGGATTTGAACCCCAACATCCTATCATTGACAGTCCAGTCTATTGCTAGAGTGATGCCCACCGAAGCAGGATATTTTGTTTATTTAGCACCGGCTCTTACTTCTCGTTTGGGTTATACGCTTAAGTAATAATTATTCTAATAGGGTATCAATGGGAAAGGATGAATATAGAGGAAGTGAACCCGCATTTTCGTGGAGGGGATTGGAAAACTATTTAGGAAAAAACAACCCCAGTTCACCCGAGCGAGATTAGAACCTCGATCTCCCCGTCCTCAGCAGTCTAGCTCAACAAGAAACTAGTGCGTTAGCTAGCTACGTCACTGCAGAGTGTAGCAGGTAGCTGGAAGTTCATAAGTTACAAAAACCAATTTCGTTAATTCATAAGCCAAGCATTGTGTTCTATAACCGTCAAGTTTTACTTTCTCAGATCAAGATCCTAGGCCTCTAATTAAGAGTAGTTTACTGATGAGTGATTTTCTTTTAATTACAAATTTTTAGAAAATAGCTGTAGCAATTTTGCTTAAAATGCAGATCAGTACGTTTATGACATTACAAATAGCAATGTACAAAAAATCATTGAGGGGTAGTTTATTGATGATACATTTATGCAAACTCAAAATATTTAAAAAATGGCTGTAGCAATTTGGCCCTAATTGGTTATTGTGGATATGTTTGATATTACAAATAATACTTTATACCTGGTTTTGGGGTAGACAAATTTATGGGTAGTTTATTGATGGTTGATTTTTCAAAAATATGAACTATTTAAAAATGGCTCTAACGATTTATTTTAAAACAGTTATTTTGGGAGGGTTTGATATGACAAATAGCACTGCATACTTTTTTTTTAGGGTAAACTTTCGTATAAGGTTAGCTTACTGATAACTAAGTTTAGTAAAATTTGATTATTTTTGTTTCAAGTAGCTCTAACGATTTTGTTCAAACTTCGTATCAGGGTACTATTTTACATGATCAATAATTATGTATAATTGTTTTTTTAAATAAGTAAATTTAAGACTAGTTAAAAAAAAATATATTTTTCAAAATTTGCCTTTAAGATGGAATTAAAAATTGGCATCTGTTAATAGTTTATTAAAATAAGTAAGATTTTTTTTTATTTACAAACTACAAGTAATTTTTAAGTCATTTATGAATAACTTATTTTTGGAACTTTGAGATATGTTAAAATATTTGAACAATTTGATCTATATTTTATATGTAAATTGTGAATATCATGACAATGTATTTGTTTTTATGAGAAAATTTACTAAAGAATAGTTTACTAAAACCTTTAATTTGAAAAGTGTGTTCAAAACTTTAAATACACACCTGTCTCGGTGGCGTAGTTAGCCGACGCACTGGTTTTATGTTGAGCTAGACTGCCAAGGACGGGGATATCGAGGTTCGAATCTCGCTTGGGTGAACTGGGGGTGGCTTTTCCTAAATGGATTTCCACTCTCCTTTTACGCAAAGCGGGTTCACTTTCTCTAAATTAAACCTTCCCAATTCTTAACCTATTAGCGTAATTATTATTTAAGCGTATAACCCGAACGGGTAGTAAGACGTGGTGCTAAGTATTATTATAAATACACAATATGAGAATGTTTTTACGATTATGTAGTACCATTTATTTATCATAAATGTTATCAATATTGACAGCTGAAGGATAAATAAATGGACCAACAATGTTGGCTATTATAATAGCTATTTTACAAGGTTTGTCTTATGGTGAACTGTATATATTAGTTGTTAGGTCCTTATTTTTAGGCTCATTTGCGATAGGAATATAAATAAGTGACACTTATAGAAGGTTAGTTATTGTAAACATGGATTGAAGGTGAATAATTCCAACCTATCAAGACATTATTATTTGCTTAGTAATACTATATTATCAATAACAGGTGTTAACAAACGATTCTAATAATACTTCCAGCCAAAGTTGGCAATAAATAGTCTTCTTCTGTCACTTAACACCTCGTTTAACGTAGATGTGCTAAATATATTATAAATATTTCTTCTTAGTAAGAATCTACCATTAATTTATTTTAATAATTTTATCCAAACGGGTGATAAGGCTATAATTTATTTTTATAATGCTCTCTAAAGTATTGCTACTTTGTGGATCCGATCATAGACATTTATTTTATAATGTTCTGTAAAAGACGATACAAATTCAATTCATTTTTATAATGTTCCCTAAAACCAAGGCCGTAGCCAGCCAATAAATTCAGGGGTTGGTTTGGTGGGCACATCCCCAAATTGCTGGGGTCTAGAAAAAATTATAAATATTAAAAACCTCTAGAAGCTATCTGAATTATTTTTTTATGGCAACATAAAATCATAATTGCTGATGGATAGAAAAAATTATAACTATTAAACACCTCTAGAAGTTATCTGATTTTTTTTATGGCAATATAAAATCATAACTGCTGATGGATAGAAAAAATTATAGATATTAAACAACACTAGAAGCTTTCTGAAATGCTTTTTATGGTAACACAGCTCCCTAATTTGTACTTGTACCTTAATTTTGATATGGTTTGAACCATAAATAAAGCCATATGTCTTTTGTTCATACAATTTTGGGGGGTTTTGACCCCCTCACCCCCCGACTATGGCCTTGCCTAAGACATTCATACCATGGCGCTCTAATCAGTTTATCATCATTTGACAACGTAACACGGCTATTGTTTTCTCGGCGAATCAGAATGAAAAGTTGTTGATGTTTGTGTACATCCAAGTATTTCCCGACCGCAGAGCTCTCTGTTCATCAGTGAAAGTGGTTGGATAAAAAGTGTTGTGGGTCGACTGTACCGGGGAATACCAAACGTAAGAGTCAAGCCACTCCAATGCAGTTGCTCAAAGTGCGAGAAAAACCTGCGATAAAAGGGATCCCGCAAGATCTGGTTCGAGAACTAGTTACAACACCGGCCATCTTCTTAGATTCCATTACGAGAGAGAAAGGTTCGTTACGTAAACGGATTCTTCGAATGTGAGCTCACTAGTTGATCCGTGGTCATATTTTTAGTGTCATTTTTTTTTTTTACCGCGTCTTAGTACTAGTCCAGGATAAACGGATTGAGCTACACTAATACGTAATTAGTAAGGTAGAATTTAGAGGAAATATACCAGCATTTGCCTGGAGGAAGATTGGTAAATAAATAAAGAATAAACACCCAAAGTAGATTCGACCGAGACTCGAACCTGGACTTTTCCGTCTAGCCTAGATAAAATTGAAATTTAATCCTCGTCCACACAGACCCCAATTCCATTTGCTCACAGAATAAAACTGCTGATAATTATTGTATCTTAACCTTTGCCATGAAAATGTGCTTTATATTCAGTAGCGGCTTGGGGGTTGTTGTCAGGGCAAGTAAGGTTTGACACGGCTGTCCCCTCCTCCTCACTATCCATTTGACCAATAATACAACAATGAGCTAGTAAACGTTTTTTGTGTTTAAAGAGCAAGTTAAATACTGAATGGTAGGGAACAGAATAGTCTCATTGGTGACCTGGCGGTCTAGGGGTAAGGTGTCGGACTTCTGTGCTGGCGGCCGGGGTTCAATCCTCGGTTCCGGCATTGCTTTATCTGATTACCAAACCCTTCCTTCACCTCTGACAAGACATCTTGTGAATGTGGGGAATGCCAGGCCTCCACCGTGGTTCGGATTCCACGTTAAACTGTAGGTCCTCCATTTCATCTCACAATCACCCTACCATTACACATTAGCGTAAGTGCGTATAACCCGAACGGGTAGTAAGACGCGGTGCTAATAATAATAATAATAATAATAATCTCATTAAGTATTGTTTGCTTTGGCCACTATCCACAAACCACGTCTTAATTAGACAATGCCCAACAACTACTGAAAGATTTGGTTTTGAATCCAGGTGCGATATAAATACACTTTTTCTTCACGGGGAGGCACAATAAAATAATCCTAACATTGAAGCTGGAGTATTGTTACGTCACCGTGTGAACACGTACAGTGTAATCGCTGTAGGAAAACAAATTTAGATAATACAATACCAGGGTGGTTCGTTTGTTTGTTGTCAAGACAAAAATAAACCTTGATGGAACTTTAATAGTAAATTGTTTCCTTCCATTCAGTTTTGAACTCTACCTTTAGAGCAAATAATTCGCTCATTACATTCTTTTGTGTATGGTTGACCAATTATTTTTTTAAGCATCACCTCATACTATACGTTCGGGTTGTACGTCTATGTACTGATTACACTAATGGTTTAGGAATTAGTAAGGTTTAGGGTGACCTGGCGGTCTAAGGATAAGGTGTCAGATCTAAGGGTAAGGTGTCGGACTTCTGTGTTGGCGTTCAGGAGCTCAATCCTTGGTCCCAGCACAGATTTATCTGATTACCAAACCCTTCATTCCCCCCTGACAAGACGTGTCTTAATCACAACTTTTGAACGTGTGGAATGCCAAGCCTCCACCGTGGTTCGGATCCCACGTTAAGCTGTAGGTCCTCCATTTCGTCTCACAATCACCCTACCATTAAACATTAACGTAGGTGTGTACAACCCGAATGGGTAGTAAGACGCGGTGCTAATAATAATAATAATAATAATAACAATAATAATAAATTGAGAGTAAGTGCACTCGAATTTGCATGGAAGGATAGTGGAAAACCATTTAGGAAAACCACACTCAGTGCACTCGACCGGGATCGAAACCCTGATCTCCCCGCCTTCGGCAGTCTAGCCCAACACGAGATTAGTGCTTTAGAACACGTGGCCACAGAATCGGGTTATTGGCCAAATTGATATTGAGTGTAAGGTAAAGTAACCATTTACTAGTACAGTCTCATCAAGCCTGGTTTGCCCTGGCAAAAACCCACGAGACGGTCCTGCAAACAGATTATTTTGCACTCAACATCGAAAAATAAACTTGATTATATTTTGAATGTATTAAATATACATACTAATTATAGTTTAGTACGTTTATAGCAGAATCTAGATAATATATTATTTCAATTGAAAAATTACACTTAGACTCTGGAAAAGAGACCGGGACCTTTGGTTTAGAACACCAATGCTCTTACCACTGAGCTATCCAGGAGTCATCACGTGCCAGGGTCAGTTTTCACTCCTATTTTAAGACATAGTCTGTGAGGGACGTGCGAAAATCTTCAGATATGGTGATCAATCAAGCTCAATTAAGATCGCGAGCTATCAGCTAACACATCCAACTTTTACTCGGAAGGGCTTTATCTTGCCAATAACACAATCACTACTGTATGACTGCACATATTATATATCCAAGCTATTATCGTTAAGTACGGTTACAACCACATCTAGATATAATATGATATGTTTTAAATTGAGTTGAATTGCTTTAAAATATGAGTGAAGAATGATCCCAGACACGGGATGACTCATATACAGCTCAGTTGTAAGAGTATTGGCGTACTAAGCCACAGGTCCCGGTTTCGATTCCCGTGTCAAAGTGTAATTTTCCAATTTAAAAAAAAAGTATTTATTTTTCTGTTTTTTCAGCACCACGTCTTACTACCCTATTCGCATATGTACTAATTACGCTAATATTTTAGGGACGAAGATGTTTGAATTTAAAGGAACTATATTAGCATTTTCCCTTAGGGAAAGGGGAAAACCATTAAGGAAAAAAGTCTCTATTCTCTAAGTTCATCTAACCGGAATTAGAACCCCAATCTCTTTGTCATCGGCAGTCTAGTCTATTGCGAAAGTAACGCCTTAGACCATACGGACACCGAAGCAGGCTATTTATCATTTGAAAGAGACAGCTGCCGATCATATGATTTGACGTATTGATATATTAAAGGAGTCTTAGTAATTATTTTACCTACCATCGTAATGCAATCTCACTTCAACGTCTTCCATATGATCGGTATTGAACTACGCATGCGCCACCATGACCTCTGCAAGAATGACCGAGTAGCCTTTGTCAGCGGAGAGAGTGATTACGTTTCATTCGCCGTACACACAGTTCCGTTTGAAAGAGGGGAAATGTTAAAGAATGGAAGGAGAAGGTATCTGAAACCTCATTCGACATCCAACAATAGCACCCCACTCTTCCACTTCCATCCTCCACCACCACCAATCCGACAAAAGACAACATGCAGGCGCACTAAAAAAAAAATAGAAGCTAATTTTAAAAAAGTTTCTAATATTAAAAGTGTGCGTTTCGAATCGTTATTCTTCTGTCGGATGTTCGTATATTCTGAGAAAATTTGAGTATTGAATGAGTCAGAGTTTTATCGTTTCTTTTACTTTTAGGTCTATATATTATCCACTAGAAATACGTTAGTAAGTGAACAGTGTGTGAGTGGTTGTTCTTAAGATAGCACGTGTGCAATTTCTGCTTAATAAAACCAATTGAAGATACTCAAGAAACCGGAAGTATCAACAACATACCAGGTCAGCTTCAATGATTACTAATTGGAAGTGTAGAAACTAGTTTGTTTATTTTGGGACTTACCATGTGATGTTTAAAACATGTATTTTGTTTAGTAACTTGCTTAATTTGGGCATACTTAACCTAAAAACTTCAGAAATCAAGCTTGAAAATCTACTAATTGGGGTCATGAAATGGGCGTATACACAGTGAATAATTGGTTCTTGATACACTGCTGTGCAAATGCTGGGTTATACTGAGTATATTTGAATATACATGATTACATCGACTAAATATATTCCATTGTCAGGGTTTACATTTTGTTATGAAATAAAATGTATTTAACTTAAAAGGATGCAAAACCAATAATATATATTTAAATCTTTTTTCTTTTAATATCAAGGATATTTCTTTCTGTTCCCATGTATAAGGTAATTAAAACTAACTATAGTACATACTACACTTATGATAACTACAAATTACAATTATAAACTAGGAGCTAATAAAGCCTTCTTACTGCAGTAATTGAAATATTTTTAAGCAATCTAACCTAAATAGGAAATAGATTGAGTGATTTAAGGTACCATATCTGAACAGAGGGTTTTATCAATGCTCAACTTACTAACTAAAATAAAAATATTTAATCCAAGGGAAAGGGCTTAGGAGAATAAACGTTAGTGATATGTACCAGTGTTTGACTGCAGTGAAGATAGAAAACAAATCGCAGTGCAGCTAGCTAAAGATTTGAGCCCCATTCTTTGTATTCAGAGCTAACAAGATACCTAACAGTATTAAAAAAAATTGAATTAGGAAAGACTAGGTGATGATAAGCGTTGGTACATTGTAATAAAAATATATTTAAAAAAAGTTGTCATCTTTTTCTTGTTTGCTTGTCTAACTCACTGAATGACCTTGCTGAGAGTTTTATGACACGTTACGTTTAACATGTCTTTCTGAAATTGTCAAAATAATATTTTGGGCAAGTGTCACTATCTTCGTTACAAAGATTTTTTTTAAAATATTAAGCGTAAAAAATAAAATCGCAATCATTTTATAACATTTGCATGGATCTATGAATAGAAATATTTATATAATATTCAAAAACTTTCTCAAAATAACCTTAATATTTCAGTTGATATAGCAGTGAGAATTGAGTCTAGCGAGCAGAATTCGAATCTCCTTTCAGACAAATTTTTCACATATAAGTATCATTGTATCTTATCAAAGGGGCTTTGAATTAACCGTAATATACACATTTGTAATATATACATATAGTTAAAAATGGTAAAATAAAGAACCTGTAGGGATGGCCTATATCCTAATTCAGGGCTACACGAAATTATATTTTGTAAATAGATAGTTTATGTGCATCTGATAAATGCAGATCTCATTAACACACACTTCTCAAACCAGCCTCTAAAGATCACAACTCTTGACCACAGCACAAAAAACTACCTGTACACAGTTTAAATTCTATTTTCATATATAGGACCTGTTAGAAGTGCAAACTTCTTTGTTATCAACATTGATTTCGCTTTACTTTTAGATTTTATTTGATAGCTAATCATAGTGACTATCAAAATTGAAAGCTACAGATCATATGATCTGACGTATGAATCCGTGCAAGTAGATCTGGTAGCTTTTCTAAATGTCAGATAACTCCATTCTTATGAAAATTGGACTGTACTAAGCTATATTATGCCTAGCCTGGTATCCAACCAGAGCCCCCTGGACAGAGACTCTGCCTCTGTGCCAGCTCGGTGAACTATACAGGTGGAGAGGGAGAGAAAGTGCTGATGAAAGTAACGGACACTCCACTCTGGGTCACTATCAAGATTAACAGACGCTGCCTTAGACTCGAGAGACTGAGGTTCGATCCTGACAGTTGGAACTGGGATTGAGTTGTTTTCCATCAGTAGGTGTTCATCTCCTATCCACACGAGTGTTGGTGCATTCCACCTTATATCCAACCCCTTTACTCATTCCCCTTAGATTAATTTATGTAAGTTGTTACTAATTCCAATGTAGCAACAAAACTTCTTTTAGAAACTTTAATGCACGTAAAGAAGAAGAACCAGATTGTTTAGCACCCCGTCGTAATACCTGTTCGGGTTACACGCATACATAATAATTACGCTAATGGGGTTGAGATTAGAAAGGAAGAATTTTATAGGATATCTACCCGCGTTTGCATGGAAGGAGAGTGAGAAACCCTTTTAGGAAAAACCACCCTGAATAGACTTGACAGTGACCTGGCGGTCTAGGGGTAAGGTGTCAGACTTCTGTGCTGGCGGCCGGGGTTCAATCCTCGGTCGCGGCAAAGATTTATCTGATTACCAAACCCTTCCTTCACCTCTGATAAGACATCCTGTGAATGTGGGGAATGACACGCCTCCACCGTGGTTCGGATTCCACGTTAAACTGTAGGTCCTTCATTTCATCTCACAATCACCCTACCATTACACATTAGCGTAAGTGCGTATAGCCCGAACGGGTAGTAAGACGCGGTGCTAATAATAATAATAATAATAATAATAATAATAATAATAATAATAATAGACTTGACCGAGGTTTGAACCCCGACACTCCCCTTTCCAGCAGGCTAGCCTAACACGAGAATGACCTCTTAGACCATTCGTCCACTAAAACGGGTGAACCAGAAATAATCAATAGTATGACGTGCATATTTATATGAGCATTTTCATGTACCATGAGAAAATAACTTATTAGTATTTATTATTATTACTATTATTATTAGCACCGCTTCTTACTACCCATTCGGATTATACGCACTCATGCTAATGTGTAATGGTAGGGTGATTGTGAGATGAAATGGAGGACCTACAGTTTAACGTGGAATCCAAACCACGGTGGAGGACCTGGCATTCCCCACATTCACAAGTTGTGATTAATACACGTATTGTCAGAGGCGAAGGAAGGCTTTGGTAATCAGAAGAAAATAACTAATATAAAGGCTACCAAATATGTGTGTTTATATCTATATTTGCGCTACCTACATTAAAAAAAACTAATTGACATACTTAAGGTGAAATGAAAGGGTTTGCGAGTTTCAGGAGTTTTTGTAGCAAAAACATTTAATTTAATTTTAAGAAAATGATAAACTCAACAGTATTGAATATTGATTGGTCCTGAACACCGTAAAATTTTACCAGGAGTTTTTATTTATATTTGCAAGGTTTCTCATCAAATGCCATTATATTCATGACAACTGTTCAAGAAATCTTGAGATTATTATGTTCAAAAAATTAATCTAAATGTATCTACTGGATCAATATTTTATATATTTTAGACAAAAAAGTTTGTAAAATAAAACTGGAAAAATACTCACCTTAGCTCGCGCTCCCTTTCATACCACCTTAAAGCAAAACTAAAATAAAAAAAAGGATGCCATGGATGGGTTCGTGATCATCTTATCTTAATTTAATCTTAGGACAAACACAGCCACAATACACCAGACCTTTAGTTTATCACTTATATAAAAGTAAACAAACCCAATTTCCCAAGCATACATTTTTCGCGGGAATCTAACCGAAGATCCTTAGATGGTTAAATATAAGATCTCCCCACTGAGATAATGTTTGCGACAGCAGACAATATTTGTTAGTAGCTCAAACCGAATTGCGTTTTGAGGGGATCACATCTAACTGTTTGGCGGTATTACATATTCGTCATGTTTATTTCTAGTGATGTAAATGCCAACTTCTTTGTCTCTATTAAAAGGAGCAGAACTAAATGGATTACATAAATATAGCGCCATTGTTCTTTTCTGTGAGTGTGTAAATGGTTGAAATGTTGTTCCTATCGAATGATGGCACCAGCATTGTTTGGGAATGTAGCTCGCCATTGTATAGCTATCGGGTCCACTTATATTGAATTAAGAACCAAAGTCAAGAAAGTATATCTCCATTAAGAACGATGCAAGACAAAAAATATATAAGTATAATGGCATAAAACATCGATGGCCTTTAAATAAAAGAAACCAAGAAATAGATATAAAATATAGTAGTGAGTAAATTTCACCAAATATTCCATTGGTTTTAATAATAAGTAGGCTATGTATTGTTTAAATTTATCTATTTTGTTTCTTATTTATATTAATATTTACTTCCCACCAATTTTTTTAAGCTCTTTACTGCTGTCTCGAATACCAAAATGGATTTAAAAAAGGATTTAAGTGTGAACCGCTTATTACTATTCATCTGAGCTTTTCAGATAACTATGTCAATTGAGATAGGTTTAATAAAGATAGAAATTAAAGAAATTGCACCAGAATTTGCATGAAGGGAAAAGGGTTTAAACGATTTAGTAAAGAAAAAAAAAACCTTGACCTTCTTCATACTAGCAGTCCAGTCTTCTTCCAGAGTGACGCCTTTAATAAACATTCTAATCGGGGGTTGTTCCTTTTAAGTTTATATTTCTAAATAATTCACTTTTCCGTGATGATATAAGCCCAAGTGTAGCATTAAGCTTTTCAGCCGAATTAAAGCTGTCACAATGTGAGGACTAAAGCTGTCACTAGCCCAGAACAAAGCTCTCGTTTATAACAAGATGGCGCTCTTTTGGAGTCAAATAAGAACGGACACTAAGTCTCTCTTTCTCGTATATAGTTTCCAAATTAAATAAATCAAAAATAAAAGGAAAGTAAAAAATAGTGGCTATTAAAGTTATGCGAAAGATTTTGGTTTGGAGATCGTATGAAAGCTGAAGATTTTTAGTTCATATTGTACGTACATTTGTTATGTTTATACATATTTTTGTATGAAAGCTGAAGATTTTTAGTTCATATTGTACGTACATTTGTTATATTTATAAATATTTACAACAATGAAGTAGGTATGAAGAATTCAGAGGAAGTATACCTGCTTTTGGTTGGAGTAACGTGGGAGTTGATTTAGTTACTGTACACACGTCTAGGATTTGAACATTGACCTGAAAGTTAGACAAGATGAAAATGTACTCTCGCTGTTGATTGCATATATAAATAATTAATCATTATGAGCTCAAGGACGTCCACATAAATTTGCAATACGTGTGTGCTATTTACTCACAAAAAAAACTAAATGCTCAAGTGTTTGTTCCAGAAAGGCAGAGATTTTAATTATAGAAAATCTCTGTGAATGACCTACTTATAAAAAAAAGTACATACGTTGAATGTATATACACATAAACATATACATCAAACGGTATATTATATGTATCCTTATTTATGTTATAAAAGTTTTATGAAAAAAGTGGTATGACTCACTCGCACCAACTTTATTGTATTGGATATTATAACTTCAAAGAAAATTTTCAAAAATAGGTTTTCATTAAACTACCGCTAAGTAAGTTTCCTCGTACAAACAAAAAATCATATTGTTAATCAGAATAAACAATCTTTATATATGCATTTTGACTAAATTGCTCATTAATATTTTTAAAAAAATTCAAATTTTCAAAAATGGGGCATTTGTAAACAACCATAACATTATTTTTAATTTGTGAGAATAAAATCTGTTTTCTTATTTACCATAAAAAGTTATTCCCAGATATCTATTTTGAACTCATTCAAAGTCAATTTTAAAATATTGCAAATTTTTTATAATTTGGCGTAAGTAAACCACGCTTAAAATTAATTTAATTTGGAGAAATAATAATACATCATTATTGAGCAAGTAGAATCTTCCCTCAATATCAATTTTTAACCAAATTGTTAGAAGCATTTTCAAAAAGATTCAAATTTTACATAAATCAGTGACCAGTAAACTACTATGAAATTATTTTTTTTCAAACAAATATATATATATAACTATTTATACTGTAAGAAACTTAACAGATACCAATTTTGACCCAAATAGCTAGAGACATTTTTTTAAACAATCAAATTTAAAAAAGTCAACGTTAAACTGCCCTTTAACAAGTTTTTACCCAAAAACCAAGTATATAGTATTTTTTCGGAGCTCAACCGCTCCTATATATCCATTTTAAACACAGTTATTTTTAGATAAATTTGCAAAAAATATTTAATCAAAAGTGACTTATTAGTAAACTACCATTAATTTGAGGGTTAAGGTCAAAATAAAAAAATACAAGATATAGCCCGATAAATTCTAAATATCAAGTTTGAAAAAAATCATTCAAAACGTTTTGGACCCGTGGTAAGGGACAGACAGAGTGGTAAAATTCACTTTGATTTTATTTGGGTTGAGTTCGGACACACATAAAACGTAAAGATTTATTATAATCTCAAGGCCTACAATTTTCATGTTTACAATACTTTCTCTTAATATGAGAAAGTAAAAATCAAATTTAAAAAAAATGAGTCGTCAGTAAACTGCTGTTAAATAAATGATTATATGAAGAACAAATAGATACAATTATGTGTATTCTAAAATGTTTACCAGTTAGGCTGCTCATTTTGAAACAACCATTTTTACAATGTTTAAAAATTTTGAAAATCAATCATTTGTGAATTATCCATGAGTGGGTGTTTAAAAACAAAAAAGAAGTATACAGTGTTATTTGTCATAACACAATACCTAGCTGTAAATTTTAAACAAAATCGTTAGAACCATTTTAGAAAAAAAAATTATTTTAATAAAATCACTCATCGGTAAACTACTCTTAATTTGAGGTATAAGATCAAAATTAAAAAAATTTATATGTTAAATTTCTTATAAAATCTAAATAGTAAGTTTTAACCAAATCCATCTAATCATTTTGGATGCGTGGCCAGGGACAGACAGACAGACAGACAGGCAGAATGGTAAAATCCAATTTTGTTTTGTTTCGTGTTCACATATAATGTAAAATTTCATTATAATTTTGAGATAGATTTTTCACGATTACAATACTTTCCTTTGATATTAGAAAGCGAAAATTTTATTTACACTTCCCTTAAAGTCGAGGTCAATTGTCCTGTTGTGAGCGAAAGTGTCCAGATGAAGCTCTTTAAGGATTTTCCTTTTTACTAAATAATACACATTTCTCCAAATATATGTCATTTGGGAGTTAATAACAATATTTAATCATACGTAGGTTAAATTCTAAGATATTATCTACTCTTTTATTCTCTGGACTGTGTGTGAGATCACTAAGGAGACCATTACTCATTATGTGGCCCAACCACCTATGAAGACTTTGGAGCCTAATATCCCAAAATTATTATTGTTTTCCTAAATAAAAATAAAATTTAATGTTAAAAATAATTTTAAATTGATAGGCAACGCCTAAACAAAACTAACCAACTGCCGGCACTAGTAATCACACGAACTAAGGCGATGAACTCTTAGTAGATTAGATGTATGTGACGAGGAAGTTCGAATCTAGGCCAGATGCCCTAAGGGTGGTTATCCACACGTGATTTATCTTTGCGGGTTTTCCATTCACGCTGCAAGCTAATGCTGGTACATTTCCTCTAAGTAAATCCACCAATATCTACCCATTAGATTAAGAAGTCAATATCCACTATACCTAACTTAAATATAAATAATAAACAAATGTACGAATACATTAAACACCGAGGAAATACTTAAATACTTATTATAAAGAATAAAGATTGGTAGGGTTACTTAGGAGAAATGCAGCTGCAGTGGTGTGTGTGTATGGGTGTGTGCGTGTGTGTGGAGAATACATGGAAAAACACTAATTATAGTTCCTACGTAGAAAAACAGCCCTGGTATGAGACTCCAACCTTATCTTTCCCGGTATTAGAAATCTGGTCTATTGGAACTTGACGCCTCAGACCATGAAAACGGGTAAAAAGAAAATGCAACTCTAAGTTATCGCAATCCTCCACATCCTAATACCCATCAGGGATATCCACATATTTACGTTTATAAGGGTAGCGATGAGGAAAGAGGGAGAGTGGAAAACCGTCTAGAAAAATCAACAATTTATGTACACCTTATCGAAATTTTGACCCAGACCTCTGAATCACCGGCAATCCAGATAAGATGAACTTACGCCTTATTCCACGCGCCCACTGATGCCGTTTGGATAAAGTAATTAAAGTATTATTAACACGATGAACCCGCGCCGTGCACTCCAAACAGCGACCCCGGGTGCGCGGGTTATTTGTCTCACTCCAGCGAAAGTGTTTTTTTGGCATCCAGCGAAAGTGTCGCAAGGAAGAAGAGGGCTCAGAGTAACTTCACTTCCTTGTTCTGAAAGTGGTCTAGACTGGGGTCGCTAGAAACCTGTCCAGGATCATTGTCCGGAATACAAGGCTCTTGGAGAGCGTCCAGTTGCGCGCTGGAAACTTGTTTCCTGAGATGGAGGCCAAATACACACTTCCTGCAGTTATTTCTATAGTAGGATTCTGAGAGGAAAGACTGGAATCATTTCACGTTTTAAATATATTAATAATAATATCCTTGGCAATTTATATTTTAAAAAAATATGTCCGCCGAAGCTTAAAAGACCGGTTGTGCACCTTCTCCTCCACCCAGTGTTATCACCTTGTCTCTTGACAGTTTTATAAACTGAGACAACAGATCCGGTCACTCCTACACTACTTCCGGCAAGATCGTGACACCTAGTTCGTTCGTAATCCGCTAGCGCAACTCTCCTCTGGACGTTTCTACGGCTTTCATAATGATAGTAATAATAACGATTGCAGGTTATATTTCCAGTAGCTGACACCAGTGGTCAAATTGTCTAAGGCGTCGAGCTTGTAATATAATGAATTGCGGGTGACTGATTCCTTAGCCTTCTCATCTGTTTTAATTCACTTTATACTAGTCCGATTAAAAGAAATGTGATTTAGCTGCTTAAGCTAAGGGATAGGAATAAGAGGGTCAGTCTTGAGGAAGTGTGCCCGTATTTGCATGGATAATAACATACGAAAAAAATATATTGATAAATCCCACGCGGAAAGCCAACACCAGTGCACTCAGCTGAGATTCAAATCTCGATCTCCCCATCACCGGAAATCGAACCTACCCCGGGCTTAACCACAAACAAACATCATATTTATAGCGATGTTGATGTTTGAGAGAAAACATATTTCTGTAAGATTTGTTGTTTGGAAACATCTTACTCGTATTAATGACTATTATTGGAAAGGTTTCGATAGTGTTGTCTCAGTAATTTTAAAATCAAAACTAGAGAAATAAACAATTTAAATTAGTTCAAGATTCTTATTACAGAAATAAAGATTTGAAAGAAAATTTATTTTTTCATTAGCTATAACAACGAACTTTTAGTATAACGGATCACCCAAAGACTTGTACAACACTGAAACCCATTCATAAATATAACACTCCCAAGACTCCGTAGTCACGGTGGCCACAATAATGACGTTTTTAGATCTAAGACCTAATATTTTTAAATGTTGGCTTTAAAATATACTAAATAGCTATTTTTCATTATTATATTAAGCGTATAACCCCACATCGGTGGGCGTATGGACTAAATTTCAAGCTCGTATAGGCTGAAGTATTATCGACGGGGAGATCTGGATCGAATCCCTAATAGACGTACTAATGTTCGATTTTCCCTTAGCTGTTTACCCACAAACTCGGGTACATTTTATACAAATTCTACCTCATTAGCCTCAACCCCACTATAGTATTTAAATGCAGATAGCTATAATGGTTTTTAAGACGCAGTGGAATAATAATCAAACATAAATGTCTTAGTTACTGCTGGTTTAAAAGTAATAAAAATGTAGAAATGAAACTTTCCTTTCTCAATCCTTATCACCTCGTCCTTGAAGTGGAATAAAAAGGCGCAACCTTTTAACGATGAAATAAAGTTTGTAATAAAAATATGTAGGGAACAAGACTGTGCATGCTTAGATAAATAATCATGGGCGTGGGCTGCCATCGCAACTGGTCGATACACCTTCCTGTAAGACATTAAGCCAAGGTCTGTGCTAAGACTTTGGAGTCTAGTCTCTCTCTTTCTCTTAGAGCAGTTGTCCCCAACTTGTGGCCCGAAGTGGGTAATTTTTAACCGTCCTTAATTTCTTAGTTTGAGAATTTTTTTTGTAAAGTTATAGTTACATATAATTTGGTGTTTATGTTGATAATTTTTATGAAACAGCAGTTAATCAAAGGAACATTGTCATTAGTATAAAAATGAAACTATATATAAAACGTTAACGTAGCTCAAATATACCTTTATCTTGTTCTGTTCCCCCATGAAAATTACTTTCTAAAATTTCAACGCAGATTTTTAAAGCGAGCTTCACAGCATATTGGTAAAATGGTTCACAACTAAAAAAATGTTAGAAACATGTGCGTATCCACAAATTTATATAAGAGAGACCCAAACTAATATGCGTGGCAACACCATTCTCAACAACTCAGCAGGGATTCAAACCCCTATCTTTCCATTGCCAGCAAGCCCGATTAGAGGACCTTGACAACTTTGGCCACGTGTCTACTGTTAGTTGTTTTGTATGTTCTTAACTTAGATAGATTGTTGTGCACCTCCTTAGAATCACTCTCCCAGAAACCTTTTCCCTTAAATTAGTTGGTGTAAGTTTCGGATAGCCCAAATGAGCACTAAGATGAGCAGCGCCCACACCGATGAGCATGTGGACCAAAGCGTTGGTCTGATCTAATCTTGTCTGTCGGTGACGGAGATTTCGGAACTCTGGTGTATTGAGGGAACGTTTTCCTAAAGTGGTTTACTTCTCTCAAAGTAAATGGTTTACTTCACTTCTTACCCCACTGGTGTAGTGAAATGTGGATATGCCGGAAGTTTAAAATATAATTCTGGTAGAAATAATCCTCAAGAATTTTTTTTACAGTCAACATTGATCTCATTTTACTATATTGTTAGTGTTATTGTATTGTGAGAGTTTAAGATAACATGAATTATAGTAATATATTAGTATTTAATTTTGTCTTCACCAGGGATATTATTTGGATATGTAATATCAGTGCTATAGATCCCCTTTAAGATGATCTTTATTTTTTGTGATTTTTATTTTAGTTTTTTCATCTGTATACCATATCAAATTTTATTGTTTTTATTAGCTTAGCATGTTTTGAGGGGCCTCCACTTTTAATCCATTTCCAGGACCCATATTTTTCTATATTTGAAACTTTCAACTTATAATTAATTATGTTATATGAGGCGATTCTTTTATCGAGTTGCCAAATTTAAATTAGTTCAGCAATGAAAGGTAGATTTTCTAATAGTTTTGGAGAGATATCAAGCTATTGTCTTACTTTCAACCTATATCAGTTTCCACATTCTCTTTTGAAATTTTATGACTAATTTGTTTATCTGACATGTTTATTTCTTGTCCCTGCCTAAATTAAATTTTCAACCACACCAGCAATACAATTTTACGTTAGTTGGTATATCAATTTCAAGCTCTCACATTTCCCATGTTACAATTTTGATAGTTCAGCTATTCAGATATCATTCCGTTATCCGGGAAGATATATTTTCTCACGTGCCAAATTTAAATTTTATTTTAAACAATTTTTTTTTCTATTGACCTGGACAATTTCAAGACCCCATTTCTTGAAACCTATTTTGAGATATCAAATTTTCAATATTTTTAGAATTTCCACTATTTGTGGCGGTCATGTAAGTATTTAATTGTTCTACTACACTTAGAAGCATTTTTAAAATTAGTTTTTGAAATTCTTAACCCTCCTTCAAACATATCTTAGTTTTAAAATTCAAAAAAATGTCATACTTTTCTAGTCACTTGCATAATTTCTATTCAATACCACACTAAAAGGTTTTTTCCTATAATTTTCGAAATTTCTCCTGTGCCAATTTTGTTATTTCAAATTTTAAACTTTTTGGGCTTTTGTTGTTTCAATTTTTTTTTAGTCTTGGGAATTTCGAGAGAAACCTCTTTCAATTTTAGATTTATTCATTTTTAAATTTAATAATATTCAGACCTTCAATATGGGTTATGTGGACCTTAAACCTACCCAGCAAATGTCTGTCTTCTACCACAGCGATAACTAGTAGTGCATTCTTTTAGTTTTGGCAATTTGGAAACCACTTCTCTCTTCCATAGCCCCACTCACCACTTATAAAGATGAAATGATTAAAACTAATTGTGTTAGTTGGAGCGTTCCCTCTACATTCTTGGAAAATTTAGTTTTATTCTTCTCCTAAATATTTTTTTTATAATTATGTGCCTCCTCTTCCATCCCGTATCTTCCATTTGGGTACCAATTGAGGGTAGTTGATTCGAATTTAGAAAAACCAATGAAAGGATCTTATTTACCAGCCTTAAAAAACCAGATATAAGTATCATAAAAACCAAAATGGAAATAACAATTTACAAAATTCTGGATACCAATGATTATCGATTTAGGGCCACCTGACCAGAATTTCAAAATAAATTACAAGGTTGTGTTTAACTGTTTTAGAGACCCCTAGAAATCGAATTTCAACGTGATCGGACAGACTTGATATTTTGGCCCATAAAGTAATCATGGAGAATTTTAGACCCCCAGATTGAGCCCTTTTTCACATTTTTCAGGTTTAAGATTTTTCACATCATTCTCAGATTCCCAGTAAACTCTATGTCGAATTTCAACCTTCTAGTTCCCCGAGAATTACGAATTAAACCTCTGGAAGGAAAAACAGATAGACACGGCATGGATTTTATATTGCAGATTAAAGTAGTTTCAGTAACTCTCAGATACGGCCCTTCTTACCGTAGTATACTATAGTAAGACAAGATGCGGACAAAAAGATACGATGAGCTTAAAAAAACACAAACTATAATTGTTTATGCTCCTGGGAAGCCCTGCTTACTTAACAATTTACCTTCCTACTGAGATGAGTGTATGGATTAAATCAATTATAAAACACAAATTAGGAAATTAGGTACAGTAGAACAAATGCAACAGTTGGATTTCTCAATCTGACCTCCAACACGCTGGAACGTAAGTTAGCTCACTCAGGGATGTCAATGTTAGAACTTCCGGTCACTGAACCGGAGCCACAGGCGGAAATCTTCAGGTGAAACTAATTTCATCAGTCACATAAATTACACCGAAATATGTAAACATGTATTTTATGATCAGGCGAAAGCTGTGAGAAAGTTATTATTACCTCAATTTTATAAGTTTAGCACATGGCGGATACTTTGTAATTAGTTGTTAAAAGGTGACTCTTAGAAAACTGCACGGAGAGAAAAAATAGTTAGCTATTCATGGTAATTTTAGTTTTTCCTGATCGTTACAAGTTGAAAGAAAGATAGTATCGTCCTCACGCACCTTATGTATTAGGTTCTTCTAGATATGTGATATATGTCAATTTACATCACTTGTCAAAATGACAAATCATACTTGAGAGGTGGTCGAACAGAAAAACTGCTTTTGTTAGAGTTATTTTACAGTAATTTTTGCCTTTTCTGCCAGTTTAAAAGTACCTAAAAAAAGCTTCAATTTAATCCGACTCTTGAATAGGCCATGTCTAGTCACTTTTGACAAAATAATGTGAACGACTTTAACTTTGTTGTAAAATTCACTAAATATATTTGCGGGGTGGAAGATCATATTTTGATTACATCATTTTAAACTGTCATAAAAGGCCAAAGTTACTGTGGACGGACTTTAAAAAAAATCCACGATCTTAATGTTTTCTCAAAACATTGTTGGTTTTTGAATCAAATAACCAAAGCTATTATTTATGTATTTAGTGAGGATTACTCCATCTAGAGATCATATTCTGAAAATTGAAAAATGACACCTGGACACGGGAATCGATCCTGGGACCTTTGGCTTAATACGCTAATACTTTTAAAAGCATAAAAAATAGCTTTGGCTATTTGATTCTTAAGTATGCAATCCCTTAACATTATAATAACTGTACAAGTGGCTGCAATAAGCCAATTACCAAGTCGAAAGTGGCTGCGTTATCTGATAGCTTGTGATCTTAATAAAATCACACGTTTGTAGCCGACGATTTCCGTACGTCCATCATAGACTCTGCCTTAAAATATGAGTGACGGGACGATTCCTGGATTGCTCAGTGGTTTCAACATTTGCGTATTAAGAGAAAGGTCCCGAGTTCGATTCCCGTGCCCATGTGTCCTTTTTCAATTTTCAGAATTGTCGGTTTGTGTTTATTCCTGTTCCTGGATTGAGTATAAAACCAAGTCATAATTTAAATATTCTCTTTTTTTTAATCTATATTAACATAGCTAAGAGATGGTGTATCTGTGTGTCTGTCTGCCACGAGTGCTGCACGATATATATCACACAAAAAAGTCTGAAATATAAAAATTAGTAGCCCCTCCGCATGAATATGTGCACCTCAAAGCCAGAATTTTAAAATTTGGATTATATCTTTTTTAATGAATTAAAAATTGTATTGGAAGAAATAAAATATGTTTTTTCTGTCTGTTTGAAGCAAAGAAAAGCGTTAGCAGTGGTAAACATGTAATTACCCAGAGCACCGCTGGGTATTTCTGCTATTGTTTAAATAAAATGCTTGTTTATTATCATAAAATCACCTCTTTACGTGTATGGGTGATTAGGAAGGTCCACTTTAAGTTCAAATTATCTTCAGTTTGATCCCAAATGACGCCTGAAATAGTTGAGAATTTTATCGGACTGTCCTTCTACTGTCCAATTTATATATGACAGCTAAAACATTTATTAGATCTACTTTCACGTATTCATATGTAGAGTCAAGTTATCTGCAGCTGCCACTTTTGATAGTAAAATTAATTCCTAAAAATAACACGAATATTATGTTAACATGTTATTTATATTGACACCCCCCACCCCCAAAGTTTATATTGTCTAAAGGCCTTTCCTACGAAAATGGGCTTTACATCATAATACTCCTGTTGATGGACTTCCATGACTTTTGTTATCTAATACTGAGGCCCGTATTCAAGGATGATGCTGAGCACAGCCAGAGTACAGGCAGAGTATGAGCCTCGTGCTAGGACGATCTATGACGCAATATCTTGAGTCTCGCCAGAGCCTGGTCCCGGACTGGCTCAGGCTATACTCTGCCCGTGCTCAGAGGATATTTCCACAACGTGACGCTGCGCCCATAGAAGATCGAGACAGCTGTTTTCACGACAGGCCTCATGCTCTGCTAGTGCTCAGCATCGTCCTTGCATACGGGCCTAAGACACAGCTTGAAGAGGGGAAAATATATGTTATCGCTGTGGTGTCGATTCCAACAGATGAAAGATACAGGTAGTGAATGTCCTTTGGTCAATGTTAGCTAATCAAATTGTCTTTTCTTATGGCGATTACACTATATTTCGGTCAGTATCACGTGTTTTTTTTAAGTATATTGAATCAACAATCATTGATTCGATCCCCTAAAGTGATCGAAAAATGTATCATCAGGGAATCGTTGCTGGCTGGAGGACTGGCTGTCTGGTAGATTCAAGTATTAGGCTAGTTTATAAGCCGTGTGCTGATATAATTGTTTTTAGAGAGTGTATGGCATTTATTCCTGATTAAATTCTTTAAGCCATTGCGGCCTTAATTTGCCATTTTATTCCTCAATGGGGAAGCGGATTTATATACATAGGACTATATTGTTTATATGTAGAGCCTATGTGTGTGTGTGTTTGTATGTTTATTCGTGTGTATATATGTGTGAGAGAGACAGAGCACGCGTGCGAGAGAGAGAGAAGCCTGCCAATATGGAGTCTGTTCTCCCTACGGGATACTTAATTGGAATAATATCAAACATAGAATATACATTATTATCGAGTCATGAGAAATATGTTGTTTTCTTAGTTTTGGATTAAGTCCTGACTCTTTTGTCTGAGCCACTTTTAACGAAATAAAACACCCGAAGCAGTGGTCAAGTAGTCTAAGGGATTCCCAATTTTATCATACTGAAGGAGCCCTTGCACCTGAAAAATTACACGCTGGAACCCGCATAAAAATGTTACACTAATATTATGAATATTCAATATCGTTAGCTTTTATGGCTTACTAACCGTTCGGATTATACGCCAATAACGATAGTTAAATTCTACAAGTCCAAACAAATGGAAAATCTTACGTGTTCTCGCAGTTCCTTTGGCAAATGTCCTTCAATCAGATTTGAAAAATATTGGCAATCCTTATTACTGATGCTATTTTATAATATGAAAAATAAATAAAGAATATTATTATTATATTATCTCACAGAACTTGAGATAATTATGGTGGAGTACAGTTTGAAAAAAGCTGGTCTAAGGCACCAGAATTAGAATAGACTGGGTTCGAATTCAGGTTTGATGCATTGTAAGGTGGTTGTTCGCAAGTGATCTATCAGTATGGTCCCACCAAGCCTTCTCCAGGCTAATAATATTGAACCTCCTTTCAAACGACCTTCCTCCCCTTTTCCATCCCTATCACAAATATTAAGCTGGTCCATACCCCTTATGATATACTTCGATGCTCGTATGGTCTAAGGCGTCAATATCGCAACAAACTGGCCTACCAAAGACGGAGATATTTGGGTTCAAATCCCAGTCAAGGGCACAGAGGGTGGTTTTTCCTCAATTGTTCTCTACTCTCCCTCCACGCAAATGTGTGTACACTTCCTCTAAATCCAATATTATTCATCCTTAGCTCATCAGTGTAATTAATACATATGCGTATAGTATGACCTGAACAGGTAGTAAGACGTGGTGCTAGAAATAAAGCTCATAATTATGTTAAAACGTATGGAATAAATAGTAAACTAAAACTTCCCATTCTTTTTTTAAATGCAAAAATATTTTGATATTTAACAAAAAGTTAAAATAATGATTGCCTATATTAGTTATACTATTCCTAAACTTGTAAACCTAAGTAACACCTTATGGAAACCATTTCAGAATACACACACACTGTAAGCATTAGCACACGAACAGCTAATAAACGTCACTTAGCACATCTGCAATACGTTACTTAATAACTCTATCGGTGTGTTAAGTAACCAACCCACTGTTCAAATAGCATCAAGTTGGACGCCTTAGCTCAGCGTTTTTATTCACAAATCAGAGTTTTATTTTCGAAAATGTCTCGCTATGGAATCGAGGTTGTTTCCTTTATTTTGGTCTAAAATTAATAGTTTGAGGTCTGATTTGTGTGTGTGTGTTTGTGCACGCGCGCGACATGGGTGTGCTGGGCCACCGGGACACAGGGCGATATGAAGATTTGGACCACCGCTTTAAACTAAAATAAATTTATTAATCCAATAATAAATTATTAGGTTTATTAAATTTTAATAAAAAGTTAGTGCGTGAGTTTGAGAATGCTCAAAATACATCATTTGTGAAGAAATACAATTTCATTAAATGTATTATTATTATTATTATTATTAGCACCGCGTCTTACTACCCGTTCGGGTTATACGCACTTACGCTAATGTGTAATGGTAGGGTGATTGTGATATGAAATGGAGGACCTACAGTTTAACGTGGAATCCGAACCACGGTGGAGGCCTGGCATTCCCCACATTCACAAGATGTCTTGTCAGAGGTGAAGGAAGGGTTTGGTGAACAGATAAATCTTTGCAGGGCATTAAATGTAAAACCATCTCTTTTTTTTTCATTGTTTTGTTTATAAACAATTTCTTTAGTCAAACGTTAAGTCATGAAAGAATTTACAAAATGAATATTTACTGTCACTAGTGTTTTAATCTACACAAGTAGAAGTTGTAGGATCATTTTAAAATTTAAGTATTTAAAAGATGTACCCCCTGCTATTGTCTAACAATGTAATGTCAGTAGAAAGTACAAGTTAATGTTTTATTATTATTATTATTATTATTATTATTATTATTATTATTATTGCTGCTGCTACTTACTACCCGTTCGTGTTGTACGCACTTACGCTAATGTGTAATGGTAGTGTGATTGTGAGATGAAATGGGGGACCTACAGTTTAACGTGAAATCCGAACCACGGTGGAGGCCTGGCATTCCACACATTCACAAGTCGTGATTAATACACATCTTGTCAGAGGTGAAGGAAGAGTTTGGCAATCAGATAAATCTGTGCCGAGAGCAAGGATTGAACCCTAGATCTTCAGCACCGAGCTCTGACACCTTACCCCTAGACCACCAGGTCACCGCTAATGTTTTGAGGGGATTGAATAGAGACGCATTCTGTGATAATGTAACTGTAATGGCATCGGGATTGAATTTGCTATATAGTAAAAATTAAAATACTTCCACCTTACTACTTCAGCTTACACTGAAACATAGTATCAGAGGTATTTATGAATGTATATTTGGTCCCGTCAGATTTGCAGTCCCTGACCACTTGGAGCACTGTCATTCCACCTCTGCCTAGATCCAAGTTAGGGCAGGTCACTGATATATTTTAAATGCTTTTTAAATTGCTTTACGTCTTACTACCCACCAGAGATATCCACATGTTTATACTAATAAAGTATGGATGAAGGTGACTATATTAGAGGAAATGTATTCACAATTGCGTTGAAGAAAAACATCTCAGTACACATGGCGGGATCGAACCCCAACCTACCCACATGGGGGGACTGACCTGCTTGAAGCGGCCCGGGACTACAAAAATGACAGCCATTAATATACAGTCATAAATACAACTGATGCTATAATTCAGTGTAATATGATGTGGTGAGTCGAAGTGTATGTATTTTGATTATTAGTAAATTTAATCCCAAAACCATTTCAGCTACATTATCCATGATTACATCACTAGTCCACACTTTAAATAAATCTCAACTTCTATTTTCTACAGACATGAGCAAAAATTCTTCTAAATTTCTAGATAATAGCTTGGAATATACTTTAGAAATATTTAAGTTTGTAGAATAATGTGAGTCTGATTCTTTTTCCTGCACACCCAATAATGCGGGTTTTCACTAGCGTTGAGGGGATCACCTACCGTACCCGCTAAAACAATTGTATAACGTTCAGAAATTAAACGTTATTTAAGAAGTGGATTGTAACTTCAAAACTTGGCTCACACCAAAATGTAGGTAAAAGGTATCAACATATCCCTATAGGACTATTAAAACTTTCATTTCACGTTTTATAATAGTTATGAAAAGAATATTAAAAGGTGAAATTAACTCATTTTCAAGGACTTTACACGCAAAATGTCGTAGTTCTGTGATCAAAGTAACACGTTAGAAACATAGAACTATCCTTCCTAAGCCTAATAAAGTTATTTTTTTAAACAAGGTATTAACAGAACATTCTAATAAATATTGTCACACAGGCCGCAAATCATTGTTATTACGGGAGTGTACATATAGAGGAGACCACATTCCAGCTAGTTTGAATTAGTTGAAATATGACACCTCAACACAGTCATTTCTCTAATAATTTAAACTAATTAGTATGTGGTCTACTTCATAGGGAAACTTCCGCAATCACAATTAGTTGCAACTTATGTGTTGATGTTCAGTGAAATCTCGTTTTAATTACAATCGTGTATTGTGTATTTGACTTCACAACAGCCCTCCTGAGTCTCAGATGGTTGTGGTATCTGATAGCTCGCGGTACTATTGGTCGCTCATATGTAGCTGACGATTTCACAGACTCAGCCTTAAATTATGAGCGAAGAATGATCATGAGCACGGGATGAATACTGGATAGCTAATTGATCAGATAATTGGCAAACTAAGTAAGCCTCCCGGGCTCGGTTCCCGTATCTAGTCTTCATTTTTCAACTACTTTAAAAGTAAAGAACTTTCTAAGATCATTGAAGGTTTCTATAGTGGCTATACAACTTTAGTACTGCCATTCCCATAAGAAATACAGCAAGAAGGATAAGAATATTTCCCTTCTTGCAGGTGTTGTCCTTGATGTGCCGAAGTAGTATTAATGATATAGAGATAACATCCATGTTGAAAGTCACATCCTAGCCACCCACGTGTGAATACTCTGCAGTTCCGGCCTCCAAACAAAATCCGGATAGACAGGACGAGTTATGAGGCTAGGACCAAAATATGAGGGCGTTGTGTAAGGAATCAAGTAAAAGCTGTAAGCTGAAACCAATTGCAACACATTGGTTATTCTCTGGTGAAACTTGCAGTCACTCCCTAGAGATCGGCTTTAATACAAACTGATCGCGTGGTTTGATATCAGAAGCGTGTCTTATGCGTGGTCAGTATAGATAAACAACTAGTATTTTAGTGTTTGGTAGAGCTAAGGAACAAGTATTACAGTGGTTGGTAGAGCTAAGGAACTAGTATTACAGTGTTTGGTAGAGCTAAGGAACTAGTATTGCAGTGGTTAGTAGAGCTAAGGAACTAGTATTACAGTGGCTGGAAGAGCTAAGGAACAAGTATTGCAGTGGTTGGTAGAGCTAAGGAACAAGTATCGCAGTGTTTGGTAGAGCTAAAGAACAAGTATTTTAGTGCTTGGTAGAGCTAAGGAACAAGTATTACAGTGTTTGGTAGAGCTAAGGAACAAGTATTACAGTGTTTGGTAGAGCTAAGGAACAAGTATTACAGTATTTGGTAGAGCTAAGGAACAAGTATTACAGTGTTTGGTAGAGCTAAGGAACAAGTATTACAGTGGTTGTTAGAGCTAAGGAACTAGTATTACAGTGTTTGTTAGAGCTAAGAAACAAGTATTTCAGTGGTTATTAGAGCTAAGGAACTAGTATTGCAGTAGTTAGTAGAGCTAAGGAACAAGTATTACAGTGGTTAGTAGAGCTAAGGAACTAGTATTGCAGTGGTTAGTAGAGCTAAGGAACAAGTATAACAGTGGTTGGTAGAGCTAAGGAACTAGTATTGCAGTGGTTAGTAGAGCTAAGGAACTAGAATTGCAGTGGTTAGTAGAGCTAAGGAACTAGTATTACAGTGGTTAGTAGAGCTAAGGAACTAGTATTTCAGTGGTTAGTAGAGCTAAGGAACTAGTATTGCAGTGGTTAGTAGAGCTAAGGAATAAGTATTACAGTGGTTAGTAGAGCTAAGAAACAAGTATTACAGTGGTTGTTAGAGCTAAGGAACAAGTATTACAGTGGTTAGTAGAGCTAAGAAACAAGTATTACAGTGGTTAGTAGAGCTAAGGAACAAGTATTACAGTGGTTAGTAGAGCTAAGAAACAAGTATTACAGTGGTTAGTAGAGCTAAGAAACAAGTATTACAGTGGTTAGTAGAGCTAAGGAACAAGTATTACAGTGGTTGGTAGAGCTAAGGAACTAGTATTACAGTGGTTGGTAGAGCTAAGGAACAAGTATTACAGTGGTTGTTAGAGCTAAGGAACAAGTATTACAGTGGTTGTTAGAGCTAAGAAACAAGTATTTCAGTGGTTGGTAGAGCTAAGGAACTAGTATTACAGTGGTTGGTAGAGCTAAGGAACAAGTATTACAGTGGTTGGTAGAGCTAAGGAACTAGTATTACAGTGGTTGTTAGAGCTAAGGAACAAGTATTACAGTGGTTGTTAGAGCTAAGAAACAAGTATTACAGTGGTTGGTAGAGCTAAGGAACAAGTATTACAGTGGTTGGTAGAGCTAAGGAACAAGTATTTCAGTGGTTGTTAGAGCTAAGGAACTAGTATTACAATGGTTGTTAGAGCTAAGGAACTAATATTACAGTGGTTGGTAGAGCTAAGGAACAAGTATTAAAGTGGTTGTTAGAGCTAAGGAACTAGTATTACAGTGGTTAGTAGAGCTAAGGAACTAGTATTACAGTGGTTGGTAGAGCTAAGGAACAAGTATTTTAGTGCTTGGTAGAGCTAAGGAACTAGTATTACAATGGTTGTTAGAGCTAAGGAACAAGTATTACAGTGGTTGTTAGAGCTAAGAAACAAGTATTACAGTGGTTAGTAGAGCTAAGGAACAAGTATTACAGTGGTTGGTAGAGCTAAGGAACAAGTATTTCAGTGGTTGTTAGAGCTAAGGAACTAGTATTACAATGGTTGTTAGAGCTAAGGAACTAATATTACAGTGGTTGGTAGAGCTAAGGAACAAGTATTAAAGTGGTTGTTAGAGCTAAGGAACTAGTATTACAGTGGTTGGTAGAGCTAAGGAACTAGTATTACAGTGGTTGGTAGAGCTAAGGAACAAGTATTTTAGTGCTTGGTAGAGCTAAGGAACTAGTATTACAATGGTTGTTAGAGCTAAGGAACAAGTATTACAGTGGTTGTTAGAGCTAAGAAACAAGTATTACAGTGGTTAGTAGAGCTAAGGAACAAGTATTACAGTGGTTGGTAGAGCTAAGGAACAAGTATTTCAGTGGTTGTTAGAGCTAAGGAACTAGTATTACAATGGTTGTTAGAGCTAAGGAACTAGTATTACAATGGTTGGTAGAGCTAAGAAACAAGTATTACAGTGGTTAGTAGAGCTAAAACATTTGGTACTAGCGTGTAGTGAAGATGAGAAATCCACACTGATAAATTGCAGGAGGAAAACTTTCCCAGTGTACCAGTAAGAGATTCGAACCTTGATCTCCTGTCACCATAAATCCAGCCTATAGTGAAACTTTAGACCACGCGACCGTTGTTGATAGTTTGATAATTAAAGTGTTCAGGCGTTTGAGGTCGACTACATAAGTTGGAGACGTTGGTTCAGTATCAGTTTTTACTTAAATGATTAAAGCATTAATTTTTTTGTTCCTTCTGATCCCCCAGCCACTGATCTACCTTACTTCTAAACTGGGACTTAGTATTTGTGTATTGTGTATTTGTGTTCTATTAGGATAAGTAATTATACAATTCAATTTTTAGTACATACTTGTGCTGGTAAATTTTAAAAATGTTCTAAGTAATAACATTTAATAATAGCCTAGTGTTTGAAAATATGTTTTTAAAAGGGTATAAAACGTAAGCTAGTTCAATAAAGGTATACATTTAAAAGTATTGTTTTTTTAACACTTTTATATAAAAAATGTAGTTGTAGCATGCTATAGCTTTCAGATACGTTTAGTACTTGTTCAACTTACACTTCTAGTTACACTATTTCGAGTGAAGAATTCACCTACTAACTTATGTCCCCATTTCTTCTTCAAATAATGAACTTATTAACCTAAATACACGCGACACTAAACATGCTATATATTTAAATGTAATTTACAACTCAACGGAATGACTTGACATTTAACTCGCAACAAATTTAAAGCATTTGTAAATGGTTTTTATTTAACTTTTATCAAATTAAAACATTTGTAAATGGTTTTTTTACGTGGTTAAAATATGAAGACATCACCTTGCGATTATCTTGGAAGTAAAAAAAATATGCTGTGATCCTTTCTCCACAAAATATTATAATCTGAAACTGTTTTTACCTCCCGAGTTGCGCAGCGGAGGTGGTTAGAGTATAAAGTATTCCTCCTTGACCTAATACGATCCTATTCGTCGGCTGTGACTTAGTCCGATGGCGGGATAGAGGTGCACAAGTGGGAAAAGAAACCCCCACATGGGTGTAGATAGAGTGTGCCACAAGCAAAGGTTAGGCATATTATGCCAAAACCTGTCTTGTGTATCGACCACGTGACCCAGATAGAAAGCTTGAAATAAGGCATCAAACAGACAGTTGAATACAGACTGGTCCCAAGCTTCAAGTAGCTTCCAGCGCTCCGCCATTTAACTTCACCTTAGGACGTTTTAGCGCGCGCCTGACTGGACCGACGTAAGGATTACAGTAAACGTAGCGTACGTTGGTGTTTCATCTTGAACAACGTTGGTTGTATGAATTAGTGCAAAGTGGATCATTTTGTGTTCTAGTTTTCAAGGTTGGCGGCATTTGAAGATTTCTATATATACGTGATGCCATATGCTGATTAAGTTATTTCTTTAAGTGAATCCAAGCAGGAGCTTCTAATTTATATATTCTTTAAATAATCTTAAAACAATAAGCTTTGTGTGTAGTGTACAAAGATTATATAGTGCTACAGTTAAGTGATCATTTAAATGTATTAATTACTTATACAATTTATTTTTTGTCAGGTAGGCTTATGTGATTTTTAGTGATTTTTTTAAACACAGATCTAGTAGTAACGTTTTCATCCAAAGGAGAAGAACAACACAAATATAGTCTGATAGACATAAGACTTGATCTTCTCTGACTTTAAAAAGTTGATAAATCTTTTTTGCATGTGTCCACATTCAAATCCATGTGTTCAACAACCGTCGCATATGACAGCATCAACATTAATCAAGTTTCCTTTGATCAAAGCTGGCTACTTATTAATTTATCTTCTAAAAGGCTCTTCCTATGGCAATCTTGTAAGAAGGACTATTTTATCCTGTTTAGTTTGGAAATCAACAAAGTAGGAAAATCAACCTTAGTTTAGTTGGTCATGTATCAGGGTAGGGTGCGGTATCCTTGCGCCCGATACTGCGCTGCCCTCTCATTAACTAATCGTGTTCTGTTTGTTTATACAACACTTTGTTTCATGTTAATTTAGAGTTAAAATAGTTTCTAAACATTAAACATATTAATGTTGTAGTCATGTTAAGGCATGACATGTCTTGGACTGTTCTAGTTGACTAAAGACCCACTTTACCTTTGTGAAGTTCACACACGCAAGCTTGATTGACACTAATTAGGTTAAGAATGATATTATATTTGGATTTCTTTATTTTTATACAATTTCTGAGATAAATAAGTATTTTCGCTAGGTATTCAAACATTTTGTTATATTATCTCTGTGTTTATTATCTTTTGGAGTTTTCTAGAACATAGTGAAATAGGGACACAAAAACCTTTAAAATACCACACATGAGCATTTTAATATTTTATTTGACGTAATTAACTATATTATGCTCCTTCATGGCTTAAAGTGTGATTTAGAACCACTTTAACCTTAAAGTTTATAATTGAAAGCGAAGTATCGCCTATTTAATGTTGTTACGTTAAGATCTGGCTCTTTTCACGTTTTATAAACGTGCTCTTAATTATTCCAAACAAAAGTAAAACTTGACCTACCCCTGCATCCACTAACAATGTAGCGAAATCTGCCCAAATAGTTTACACGTGTGTTCAAGCCTTCTAAACTTTATTAGAAAATAGTCCCGTTTAAATATGGTGTTTCTTTTCTTCAATAAAAGCCATTCTCAACCTAATTCAGTGGCCACATAGTTTAAGGCGTCACTTCCATTTTAGAATAGACTGACTATGACAGATTTTCCCAAAATAGTTTCCACTTTCCCTCCATGTGAATGCGGGTACACTTCCTCTAAATTCAACCTTCCTAATTCCTAAGTCATTAACGTAATTAGTTCATATGCGTATAACCTGAACAAGTGGTAAGGTACAGTACTAAAAACCAAATTCAGGTCAAAGTCCACAAACCTAATATTTTTCCTCCTGGTACCTCCTGATTACTGAGTATTACGAACTACATCCTATTTGAGGACTGAAAGTGGGATTAAAACTAGAGTTCCTTATAGTTTAGAAGAATAGAACCTTGACGATGACATTAAGTAAGAGCCCGGGAAAGAGAGGGTCCAAACGCAATAAGGGGTCTTGTCTACAAATACGGTCATAAATCGTAAATTGTTGGCAGAATCGTGACATAGAAATTAACTATAAACAATTCCAATTGTGTTTATAAGGTTCCTCAAGCAAGAGAATACTTTTAAACCCAAACGAACAATGTCAGTAATGATAAGAACATGGCAGAAAGGATCTAACAGTGTCTAACAGTTACAAATGTAACGAAAACTACTTTCAAATATGAATGCGTAGTCATGTTATCTGCAGCTGTCACTTTTGCTACATAATATTAGATTATAATAAGAAATCCTATCACTAACATATTAATTACAATAATTGACTCGATTTAATGATTCACTAGCTAAAGTTAATGAAAAAATTTCAAAATTTTAATAAACTAAATCTACAAGATATGTATAATATCACATCCTAATAAATTTCTTAGAATACATCAAAATCTTCACTTCAAATTTATGAATAATAATATTTAGCACCGCGTCTCACTACCCGTTCGGGTTATACGCTTAATTTATGAACGATAATAATGTAAAAGTAATTTTAAATTATTATTTTAAATAAGCGAACTATAATATTATTAAATTTAACTTAAATGAATTTTAAAAAATATAAATATAATACATTTTAGCGTAGTAATATGTTAAATCATTGAAAATAATTATTACAATGAGTACGAATTATTGATATTGATAAGCCCAACGCACCTTCACAAATCTATAACATAATAATGCTATTGTAAAATATTATCAAAGTTGACTACAAACAACTTTGTATTTTATAAAATATTCTTCAGACATGGTTCTTACTGTGCATTTTTGTGTATATGTTAGAAACTCCCCTGAAGGTAGAGAGAGAGGACTCTTAAACCTAACAATGTCAAGTGTGTGTGTGTTGGTAATTTCCTGGTTCTGTCCCAGATAGCTAGATAACCATGTGGTGGAGTATTACCTGCGTGCTGTTGTGCCTCGTCATCTGCCAGACGGCCGTGACGCTGCCGACAGGGGCTGTTGCGTCAGAGGAGGTGGCCGCCGCGTCAGCTATAATTCCAGAGACTCAGGTAGGCGAGTAGGCGACGAGCTCAAATCATACCTATTAGCGACTGGATTTATCGACCATTAAAGTAACACGTCGAGTTTATTTGGTAGCGTTAAGGGAGGTGCCGGTAATAAAACAATTGGTCGAGTTTAATCCTAATATTTTATCGACAATTTTAAGTTAACATTGAAGGACGTTTTGATCACTCATTAATGTTTTAATAATATCGTAGATATTATTTGGGAGGAGTGGGGCTAGGTTTTATTGAGTATAACCCAGTAGCGGATTTAGGCTTAGGCCCATGAGGGCCGGGCCTAGGGCGGCAAATTTTTAGGGGCGCTAAAATTTTTAAGATGACTAAATTAATCAGATAAAAATAATTTATATTTTAATTACAAGAAATTTATTATTAATTCTATATTTAATTGTTATGTTAAAAAAATAAATGTTTAATTTATACCTGAATTAGATTTCTTATTATTATTGTTTTCATTATTTTATACACACACATATATATATATATATATATATACTGTTACAAAAAAAAAGGACGCCATATCGTCTCGGGCCTAGGGCGTCCTCAAACCTAAATTCGCTACTGGTATAACCTAATATAAACATTAAAACAAACAAAAAAATAATATTAACTTAATTTTATAAACTAAGAAAAAGATTTAAAAGTACGTACCTGGTCAGTAAGTGGTTAACATCTCGCCTAAAGGAATGTATAACTCAGAATATACAAAACAATAGTTGTTCTATATGCGTGTGAAACGTGATCCCTTACCTTACATGATGTAAACAAATTTAGGGTGTTCAAAAACAAGGGGCTTAGGAATAAATTTGGTCCAAAATGGGATGAGGATACTTGGGAGTGGTGGAAACATAATGATGAGTTACATACAATGTATTAATCACAATACATTGTTAGGACAATCAAGTCTCTTAGATTACGCTGGACAGGACTTGCATCGTGAATGGGAGATTATAGAACCTTGTTCAGGTTACTGATTGGCAAAACCAATGGGTAGAGACCATTATAAAGACCTAGACACAGATGGGAGGATAACATTAGAATGGACCTGAAATAGATGGGGTGTAACGAGTTGGACTGGACAGAAATAGCTCAAGATAGGGGTAGGTGGTGCACTATTGTAAATGCGGCAATGAACTTTCGATACAAATGTCATATAGTAAGTCAGAAAGTAAATAATGTTATATCTCTAAATAAATTATAATCTAAATACAATTCTAGATAAAATTATATCCAAATGTATAAAGAGACATATGTATCTACTACTAAATAGTCAAATTCCCAAAGCGTTGACTTTTAAAAACCATTTAAGGAAAGGCGATGCAATTAAATATATAATGTTATTCAACATGACATGTTGTTCTGCAGGATGATGCTCTTCTATCTGAGGCTGACAGAGAAAAGAGGGCGCTGGAAGCCAAAGCACAAGCCAAGTTTGGGTTGAAGACCTACCTTCTAGACTTAATTTTTGGGGTAAATATATTATTTTATTTATTACACAATACATCAAAAACTCTTTCATCCGGCTCAAGACTATGCAAAATTCATCTGGAACAAGATTTTAAAAAGGAAAAAAAGTTTTAATATTAACTGAAATGCTCTGTCTGATTACAATCATGTTGGCCAACAAAACATTTATAAGAAAATATTTGAATCAAATCGCAAACAATTTTTTTAACAAGTTGTAGGCCTTATTCTGGTTTTATTTGAAACAAAAAATATCTTTTTCCTCATACTGTAAATAAATGTGTCATTTACACAACAACTTGAGTATGTTCGATTTATTATTTCCATAAAAGGGAAATATTACCAAAATATTGGATTTTCCGGAATTTCAATTTTCCAAATTGGACATTATATTATTCAGTTTGGATGAACTAGTTTCTAGTGTACATTGAAATAGATATTAGGCTTTGACTTATTGACGTTCATAAATATTAATAACCTGCTTATTGCCCATTAATTTAGTACAATATTTTATGAATGAGAGCCTAATATATTTTATACAAAATGTGTAATTATAACTATAACTTTAAATAACAATTTTTCGGCTCATTCTTATGACATTTATGTATGTTATGAGTCTTACCACCGATCCTGACATTACAAATATTTAGACTAATGGGATAGAGATTTAGAATGAATGATTTATAGGAACTGCATCGGAATGTTCGTGGAAGGGGAAGGGAAAATCACTCAATGATAACCACCCAAATACAGCTGATATTCTAAACTTGACGCCCCCGTCACAGAAAAACCAGTCTAGACGAGACTGGCTTCTATGTCTACGTGCCCAACAATACGGATGTGAGCTTCAGTTAAAAGTTAGTTGACTCCCAAGTGGGATAATTCTGGCTTGGTCCCAAGTTATGCTAAAATACTTATTTTTTGTATGTATGGGAAAAATTGTACTAGGTACTGTACACAGTTAGTATTTATTTTGTTTAGTGTTGTCTATTCCTTTGTAGTTTTATTTGTGTGCAGTGTTGAGTTGCATTCTGGATGGAGTCGAGAAGGTTATGTTATTTTTACTGCACTAGAAATTAGATTACTGTTGTCGAAAATAGAATTGAAATTTGCTGCACTGGTGGAAACGTAGACAAAGGTGTTAGTCACGTCTTGTCTGAGTTGCCAGTTACAGTGAGGTTGGGGTTCAAATCTATCTCGGCTGTATTAAGAGGGTTTTTTCTCTATGGTTTCCCACTTGCCCTTGACGCAAATTCTAATACAATTCCTTTAAGAAATTATATTGCCCTAATTGGTTTAGCTATGCGGATAATCCGTAGGGCAAGTAGGACTTGTAGCACGGGAAAATAAAACGTACTAAGACTCCAAACAATCACATAACAGTTACTAATCCATAAAGTCTAACTGAAAACAGAATTTGCTCTCATGGTTGAGAGAGGTTGGAGAGCCCTATTACAAGTTTAAAGAACCCTACTTTAATCTTAGATGGAGCTTAAAATAGTTCACCCTGATTATACAAATATCAATTTGCTGACATTGTTCTTGGATTGTTCATTTGTTCTGCCACCGGCCATACTTTTTAAAAGTAATTCGGCTAATACAATCTTACTTTAGAAAGAGTAAAGCTTGAATCACATGTCTTCAAAGTTAGAGGGCAGAATCTGTTTGAGTGACGTAGCAATGTGTGTGTACCCATGATGCTTTGCAATGCCAAATATAAACCAATGATTACCAACACTTCTTTATTTTGAGTGAATAAAAATTAATTTTATATTAACACCTTGCCAAGTTTTGGGTTTAATAGTTATGGCACTTAACCGACCCCATGGTGTAGTGGTCAGCGCACCTGATTACTTACCTAGAGGTCCCGGGTTGGATTCTCAGCTGTTACCATGGGTAATTTTCCTGAAAGAGGAATTATTCCAACGGTCCCCGAGGTTTGGTTAGTTAGGCTTGAGTTAGGTTTTAATGTTTATACTGGTTTCACACCCTCATACTCACTATCGCGATCACCTTATATCATTGGGATATGGAAATAGCCTCCATGAGGGGTGTACAATAAGCACATTTGGACGTCTCCTGGGTAGTTCTATATAAGTACCGGGTAATCTTCCCACAAACTGGACTACGAGTGATGTATCCCAGACATGTATATACCTATATTATGGCACATAGAACTAGTAGAATACAATTGGTTTTGCATTGATTGACTATTACAAGCAGGTCAGCGTGTTGCAGAGCAGACAAAACTGCAAACATTTCAACTTTCACCGAGTGAGCAGAGCGGATGCAACTGATTTTTTTTATCACCAAGCTGTTACATTTCTTTTCTGCTCTTGTTTTTAGGCAAACGTGGGAATCCACAGTAAGTTAAATACCTATCTTCCTCACTCCGATTATTCTTTAATAATTTTTCCCCCACAGAAAATCAACAAAGCGATCGACTCCAAGACCGGGCTGATAAGTCAGCTGGACCGCCTCAACATCGAGAAGAACAAGAACCTGTTGAAACCACCATGTGACACTTCCAGTGGCAAGGCATTTGCAGGGTACCCGGCCTCCTCCGGAGGACTGCCTCCCTCCTCGTCTGTGTCAGCAAGCGCGGTATGAACACTAACACAACTTACAACCCTTAGAAGCGTTACTGTCAGGGAGATGCGCTAGCTCTAAAAATCAATTTTCAGGGCCATAGAGGTTCTAGGAATAAATTAATCGGAAATGTTTGGTTAGTCATTTTGAAATTAACTAATTAGTAAAAAAAAAGATGACTACCCACCCGCTACTCCCAAAAACTCCCGGAGATTAATAAGATTACAGAAAAATAATTTTGCTCTCCACAAATTTAAGATTTATTTTAGAACTAAACTTTTTTTTCTTTGCGACTAATTGATACTAAATTTAGACTTGATTTTTTAGTTTTTTTACATGTAAAAATAATAATTTAGTTACCAAAACTCTTAATTAGGTTATCGTGAGTATGAAGTTTTTAATAATTTTAAAAATAATTTGTGGTTTAAAATACCATTGAATGAACAGAAGTATTTGGAATAATCTTTACTCTTAAGAAAAAACAAATTTAAACAAATAAAACAATAGGCCTCCCATTTTAAATAATATACGAAAAATATAGTTTTCTAAGTTTAAAATTATTTCTGAGCTCCTCTGGCTGTAGGTTTGTGAAATTGAAAGTTAAATGTTTATGCATTAGGGCTTAAGTTGAGCTAGTATGTATTGTTCTATGTTTAGCAAAAAATAACGTTAAATACACCCACAAGAAAAAAATTAAATCCATTGTATGGCATTTCCCAAAGAGGAGAGTCATTAAGGCCATTCTTTGATTAATTAATATTTTATTTAAGACAAATTAAAAATTAACTACAATTATTACGAACTATATTTATATTCCAACAAACATTAGAAACTATTTATTTTTTTACATTCATTTTAACATTAAATAGCTGCTGCAATATGCTCTGTTTAAATTTGTGTTGAAGGAACTAGAGTTTAGAAAGGTAGTTTATATTATAGATTTGATGTGTTTGATGTAAGTTATTTTAGAACCAGGTCTCCCACACATACACATGTACACTCACATACACGACCAATATGTTGTAATAAAAATACGAGTGGCCTTTAGTTCGTGAAAAGTCAACCACATTTGAAAGTGGGGCCTCGATAGCCTACATAGTTCCTGCTTCGAGATTAACTAGTTTGGGAGAACCCATTAATACTATTGCTTCAATACAAATTCACGTAAAGATGTTGAACAACACATTTACTAATTAACTTGTCCTGAACTCTTCGACAATGCACACGTAAATAAAATTAACGACTAATAATGTGAACCCTTCGGGCTCTGCAGGTATTTGCGGTAATGGAGTGAATTTTCCAGATATTTTATAATGATTGGGGAAGATATATTTGAAAAATGTGTCTTTAGCCGAGATTATAACCACGAATGACTGACTTGGCTCATTTATGCTATTTTACCTCATGAACGTCGTATCGCTCATTTTTAAGATCGCTGGCACGCTAAGCGTGTCACTTTCAATATTCCTTGATATAGTTTGTTATTTAAAATAAAATAAAGAAATATAACTAAACAAAATTGTTTGAAATGGTGTTCTTGAAGCAAACAAACCAGTTCAATTTAAAGAAAATGTCCAGAATATAACTTCAAAACAAAATAATTAATACCATTAATAATT
Source organism: Timema poppense (assembly GCA_902141375.1). Taxonomy (NCBI): domain Eukaryota; kingdom Metazoa; phylum Arthropoda; class Insecta; order Phasmatodea; family Timematidae; genus Timema; species Timema poppense. The sequence continues at coordinate 58,390 of CABFOV010000139.1, forward strand.
AATTTAATATTAGACTATATATACTGGATTGATATAGCCTATTTATACTTTACTTTATAAACAAATTAAAAATCACAGTGACGTGTGTTGTTAGTTTACAAAATCAGGTTTTAAATTAACTTTGTATCAAATTAAACTTAATAAATATAGTTTATCTCTCGAACCGTGCCCTTAGTAATATACTTTGGAAAATAACTAAGGAGTTTGTTAACAAATATACTTATAAAAAACTTTAATTTTTCCACCACAAATAACAAACAGGATAACTGATATTTCAGCATAATTATTCAACAGCAACACATTCATGTAAATTGTAAGTCTAGAAAGTAGGGTTGAATAAATCATATTGAGCTTTGGGGAATGTAACCGGAGGACTTCGCTTTGTTTTGATTGGCCTTGTGGTTATCCATTGTTAGGTTCAAGGACAGTTCAATGTTTTTGAAGCGCAAGGATATCCTGAACTAAATTCATGGTGAGTACAGTACTTAGATGGTTTGGGAGATTATACATTAATTTGGTCGATGGATTATTAGTTTTAGATTATTGCATTTGACTGATTAACTTCAGGTGACAAGACACTTTGCATGGAATTGTACATATAATTCACATGTTTGCGTGGCTACCTAAATATGGTAAGACTACAATAGAAAGAACGGTGACAGTCACCAAAGTTACTAAAACTACATTTTATTTTAAATTATTTCATCATGTAATGTGATGTGCAGCTGTCACTTTTGATAGATATATAGATAAATAGATAGATTTGAACCCACGAACATCGGGTCCTGAGGCAAGCACTTGACCCCAAAACCACCGAGGTTGATGTATATTTACGGAGCGAAAGAAATCCGTAACACAATTTCCTTCGGAAGGGAAGGAAAGCCGTCGGTCCCATGTCGATTGTGTCATGTAAAAGGGCCTTGGAAGGTTTGTTAAAATATCTTTCCGGCAAAATGTGTACTATCTTTCTCGCTCGCTTGTATAAAACCATGGGGCGGAAAGGGGGGAACTGATAACCTACCCCATCTGAAATTAACTTATTACAGAAACTGCAACAAGGAATATCTAGAGTAGCAAATCTTTGTTGCGACCCTATGCTCCTCATTGGAAGTTGAAGAAATTATTAGTAATAATATTAAGATATGTATACAGTATTGTGTTAACAGAACAATCCAGATTTGACAAGACTGAACTATTCAACTATCTCTTCCCCTCTATTATCCATTTGACCAAACACACACAAACTAATTTAATGAGAAAATGTATCTTTATTGTACTTAAAGGGCAAAAACACAAGTTCAGTATTGAATGGTTTGACACCTTAACTCAATCGATAGCGCACCTTTAACTAAGCTAAGGGTTCCTGGCTCAATTCCCGGAATGGCCGAAAAAAGAATTGATGAAATTTTTCTTCCCCTGTCTCAGTGATGAATTAACGACCGGAGAGCTGTTAGTTTGTAGGCCATTTACCAACATAATCATTCGGTTCAAAATTTGTACATTAATTTTTTTTAACTCCTGATTAGGAGAGAACAGTTTACTAGTACAGTCTTATCAATCTGGTATGTTAACACATATAAAATAATTACTAATACTATGGTTAAATGTTATCAATGTTTGGCGCGAAAATTGTTTGTATGTGCTAACCGGTCTTCTTACCGTGTATGTACTGTACTTACACATTATTTTCACATCCATTGTAAGCTTCTGGTGGGAAAAACGATTTAGAGTTTTTAGATCAACATTGATCACATTTTACTGAATTATTAGATTAGTGTTATTTTTCTCGGTATTGACAATATATATCAAAAGTGACAGCTAAACATTACATAATTTGACAAATGAATCTTAGTAACTTTGGGAACTGTAAGATACGGCCTTTCATACCAGAATCCTGCTATAGATAGTGAGCTCGCCAAACTAATATCTAGTATCCATGTCTACATCGATAATGTTCCACTACTGTGGCTTACAACTATTCATATATATGTAAATATATATTTTCTTGTTAAAATTTAAGGCCAGCAGTGATGGCCAAAGGGTCTAAGGCGTTAAATTAACACTAAACTATGTCACTGTTGAAGAGGAGGTTGGGGCTCGAATCCCACAGAGAGCACCAGGGATGATTTATCACTACAATTTTTCATTTGAATGTTGCTTTTCTATGAAATGTTAGCGCACTCATGATACAAACTCTTCATCAATACATATTTCATACCAAGCCATTAATAAATTTTGCGTGATCAAAATATAATATAATTTAAATGTGTAAACTTAAAGAGAAAACGCGAGTAACCAAATGTCAAACTTCTGTTTTTCATTTATTTTTAAGTGATGCAAAATTCCCTTTTATTACTGTAATACAGCCACTTTAGTCTTCGAATGGTTTAAGGAGTCACTTTAACAACAAACTGGACTGCCGGTGATGGGGAGATTAGGGTTTGACTCCCAGTCTGGTATACTAAGGGAGGGGTTTTCCACTCTCACTTAACTCAAATTAGGGTGCACGTATTCTAAAATGTATCCTTCATCAACCTTGACGCTTTAACGTAATTAGCGCGTATGCATACACCACGAAGGTGTATAGTATCACGTGGTGACAACAAATAAAACAGCATTAGTGTGACATGGGATTTAATATTATATCTAGTGCACATGCGTCTGTTCTTATGAAAACGATTATGATAATTATAAATTATAGCGCAATCCATCCAATGGTTTCCCATTATCTTTCCACTTAAATACTGGTTCACTTCCTCTACATTATACCGTCTCTATCCCTACCTCATCAATGTACCTATACAGATAGCCCGGATTGTTAGTTTGTGGTGGCACAAAAAAAACTGTTGGGAAACTGGGTGCTATGTGTGTCCTGTGGTTAAGCTAGCCTGTAAGCTATATTTTGACATAATCATTTGGTCCATAAAGTGCATGTTAAATAATTCTAATATATAATCAAAATAGACCAAATTAATTATGTACGAAAAAATAATTTTATAATGACCTCTGGAATAATTTTTTTTAGCTCCCATAGAAATAAACGTAGCAGAGCCGAAACTACCAAAAATTCAATTTATGTGTATAATTATCGAAATTCTTCTCAAACGCGACAATGTTAGAAAGCACGGCTTAGGGTATTACTATATTGAATTATATAATATTAAGAGCATGGTAGGATGCACCATTTATAAAATATAAACGTATGTATTTGCATTTAACCCCTACATGATCGTTATTTGATAATATTGCTATCCAACTATCCATAAAAAGTGACAGCTGCAGTTAAGATAACTTGACGTGTGAATATAGTAAAATAATTTTAGTAATCTAATTACTAATTAATCTATGAATTACCAGATCCTCTACTTCCTACCACATTCCTACTTTGGTAAATCTATAATTGCCAGATACTCTACTTTTTACTATTCTCATACTATAGAGAGCTATTAACTGTCTAACACGGCCCTTCCTACCACGCTCCTACTATTGTAACTATATGGATTGCCAGATAATCTCCTTCCTACCACGCTCCTACTATAGTAACTATATGAATTTCCAGATAATCTCCTTCCTACCACGCTCCTACTATAGTAACTATATGACTGTAAGGTCAATGACTTCCTAGATCTCTCAGACTACACTTCATGTTCTCCTAGATGACGTGCTGATCGGATTGATTTCAATGCGATGTTTCTCTGTTCCATGCAGGGGCTCTCCCTCTTTGGTTGAGGGGTTCGTCGTGCAACCGTACAACGTGTGGTAAACAACACCTTCGACAGTTAGAAAATAAGTCACTATTGCCCAGAGCGGTGAACACTCTTCAACCTGAACTATTATGTGATCTGTGAAAATTGGCCTTAAAATGGATGGTACCAACATGTGTAGTCTACTTGACTGATTTTGAATTGCTCTATAAAAGGGGTCAGCAAAAGTTTTGGCACTCGATCGACTTAAAAAAACTTATCAAAGGTCGCAAGATCACCCATAATTTCTACACTCTACTTTTTTTTTTCACACTACAGTTTAATTTCAATCAAATCAGTAAATTCAATTATTAATATCTCCACCTTTTATAGAAAAAATGTATAACAAAATTACATTTTCTTATTAAACTATTTAGATTTCATATATCATTAGCGGTTATAGCTGATCAAGATAATTTTGGTTGACCTCGAATATTATTTGAAAGTATTTAATATAATTGCAAGTTTAAATACTCAAATATCGACTTTTAATGACGCTATAGTTTTCTAGCGTGTTCGACTTAAAATGGCCGCTAGATCGACCGGTTGCTTGCCCCTCTCTATACGATGATAAGAGTTTACTCGTGGGTTGTTTCTAGCGAATTCTAGGCTCGACGGGACTGTACTAGTAAACTTTTCTCTCCTCACTAACCATTTGACCAACCACACACAATATAGGAGACGAAGTTTAATCCTGATTGGGAGGAATCAGTTTACTAGCATAGTTCTGTTAAGCGTTGCTTTCCTTGGCAACAACCAGCCCTCCATAGGAATAGTGCTTCAGTTCTAATATCATTCGGGGATGTATTATCAATATTAAATCATATATATTAATAAACAATAAACTCATATATAGCATGAACTGCTTTATGGGTTCGGGGAAATTTGAATAAAGTTTAGATTACATGCTGGTGAGGTTAGCTATGAAACCTTTGAGGAAATACAATGGAATCATATCATGACGTATAGTAGGATTCTAGTAGGAAGAACAGAATTTAACAGTTATAAAAGTTACTCAAACAACTTTAATACATTCATAAGCCAATTCATGTAATCTGCAGCTGTCACTTTTGATTGATATGATAGTTACCTATAAAATAATATCCATAGCATAGTAAAATGTTAAACGTGTTGATCGCAAGTAAATATGTTAGTATTTTCTAAACTGTTCTTCCTATTACAATTGGACTATACGTATGCACCGATAAATTCCAGGCGAACATTACCTGACCACTATGGTGGGAGTCACGAACGATATCATTGTTTCTATTAACTGATAAAAAAAACATTTCCTTGAAGTTTAGTTTTGTTCTACATAGTGACAGCATGTAGAGTGAATTGTAAGTATTATTTTTATATAGTAGTAGAGAAGCATGACTCTTCCAAAAAAGAAAAGAAAAAGAAAGACTCTTCTACTTTCTCTTTCCCCACTACAAACCTTCACCTCCTTCTCTTCCTAAACAGTATAATTTAAACTTCAAAATATGTTATACATTTGATTGAAGAAAGAATTAAAATTGGTTACTTTACCATTGCCAATATATAAAAAATATTCCTTAAAAAGAAACATCTTCGTGTACTTGAGATAAAATAGGATTTGTTATGCTTGTTCCATCAATATGGCGACACTGCGCACTCACTCTATCCCCCCTACCCCCTCTTAGATTCAATTACTTTAAAGACTGAAATATTATTTTTGATTTACTTGATTTATTTCTGCTTTGGTTGAAATCTGAAAGCTGCCCAAACTCTATTTAGATTAACATAAACAATGGATTAAGTGATTTATTATTGATAACATATTAAAATTTATTATATTACATCCAAATATAAGAGAATGATGTATTTTAACAGAATTAAATTCTTACTTTTTTCCTCGAGATTCACTAATGTTTCTTAGATAAACCGCCGATTGCAACGATAGCTATGACGTCGTGTGGGTGGAACTTTTAAAACATTAGAAAGGTGTGTGAACACGTGAATTATTTTCAATTTTCACTTTGAGGGAGAGATGTGTGTTTTCAAATGTATATTTATCTATTATGATATGACTAAGCAAAGTAAGATATTTTAACTGTACATTTTAGTGGCAGAACTACTGTGCACAGCTCAAACAATTAATTTTTTTAAGGAAAATATAAAAAGGGTGATTTAAAAAAACTGTACCAGCGTTCACTGAGAGCGAAAATGTAAATGTAAACACATTATATAGAAAAAGCAGGTGTGAATAATTTTAGGACTATACCATTGCTTCCTAAATCAAAGTCAAGCGTCATTATAAGCTCCTGTAAATCCTAACCCCATTTCCTAATATGTGCTGCTTAGAAACAAGACCAAGGTCAGACCTTTAATTACTAGGGGACATTGAATACAACAACGAAAACCTTCTGACTGTCAATTTAGAACCGTTGATATTAGCCTTCCACAATTCATATTTTAATGATGTTGAAGTTAGGCACTTTGAGATAACTATCATGAAGGGAATCATGCTACGTATAAGCATTTAATTCATTTCATATCAATCAACATAATTTAAATTTAATTCCATTAAAATAAATGAGGCATATTTGTTTTAAGGCATTTAATCACAGATCATAAGACAATAAGAAATAAGACTGTTAGCAGTGTTTCTGGTATTAATCAAAAATAATATATATTAAACAATGTATGGACTATTTATATTAATTTTTCACTCATTAATTGACCTGCTATAATTTAAAATGCTATTTATTTTCATCAATGTAATGGTTGCGAAATTTAAAAGGATACCTACAAAAAATATAATCAATATGTAAGAAATCCTATCTAATCTAAGGTGTTTTATAGGCCTATTGGCTATTAGTGTTAAGAGTATATTCATTTGTATTGTAAGAAAATGGAAAAAAAATAAAATTGAATTCATTTTTGTATTAGAATGTTGTTATATTTTTACAATTTATTTGAAGTCACTATAAAAAACAATTACGGTTAATGGAAGAAAGACAATTTTCATCAAATAATTATTTTTCACAAGAAAATTACCCAAATTGTTAGAAACCGTGAGAGGTTGGCCGTTGTGTCACATGTTACACAAAATTTAACTCTCTGGGGAAATTTCACAAATTATAGTAATATTCTATATAGGCTATAATTTACGTTAATCGATGAATGTGGGGAAGCTAGTTATGACAGGCTAGCGATGAGATAAAAATTGGATCGAGATCTCTAAAAAAAAGTTTTAGGAAATATATTTGCACCAAATTTATAAACTATAAACTACATTTAGGAGATTTACTATGAACACTGTGGTTTGAGCAATTAAGTTGATTTATACAATTTTTCACTTGGGTACGTTGACTAATATTATTATCATAATAAATAGTATTTTAATCATTATATTTATATACAATGTTTTATTGTATATATGTTTATTACACACATAGCATTAAATTTCCACGAACATTGATTTTTTGAAAGAAAAAAAACCTTATTTTTAAATACATTCGTATGGAAAGAACTAGTATACATATTTTAACTGTGGGCTGCACAAATTATTAATCCGAATCAAAGTGACCTATGATTATCACAAACAGAGTACTTTCATAACAATTATTACCACTTACTTGTAGGTAGAGTCTTTTATAACAACGGAAAGTGTCTCTTGAATATAAATAAAAGCATGGGTATGCATTCAGAAGACGATTATCTTCTTAATTAAAACCAACAGGGTCTGAATTTTGGCCCAGAAAAATTTTTCGAATAAACTAAATAGCAAAGTATGAAGATACCTTATTATATAAATATTTTAATCAAGTGTTTTATAAATTATGTTTTTTCCTTTTAACAATTTAATCATTACTGTGTCATTTTTAGCAAGTTAAAAATTAACAAATAATAAAAAATAGTTTGACTTCTAATCAGAGACAAGTTGAATTTGATGCAGGTATTGTTGTCTCCCCAATAAGCTACCGATATTAATTTTAGTAAAATTGTATATGTGTGAGCTTATACATCCATAATATTAAAAAAACAAATTATGGTTTTAATTGTGACAACATAGCTTGATCTGTAATCTGAACGCGCATCTCATCCAACATCATAAATACCTAAACAGTAGATCTATAGCTTTATTTTTGTAGGAACAATGGTATCAGGTAGCTACTAAAGTCATTAAAACAATTTTAACATATTCAAGCATCAAGTCAAGTTATCTATGGCTGTCACTTTAGTAGATATTATCAATACCTATAAAATAACACTAATAATGTAGAAAAGTTATTAATTTTGACAGAAAAATATATGTTTGTATTGTATAAATTATTATTATTATTATTATTATTAGCACCGCGTCTTACTACCCGTTCGGGTTATACGCACTTACGCTAATGTGTAATGGTAAGGTGATTGTGAGATGAAATGGAGGACCTACAGTTTAATGTGGAATCTGAACCACGGTGGAGGCCTGGCACTCCCCACATTCACAAGATGTCTTGTCAGAGGTGAAGGAAGGGTTCGGTAATCAGATAAATCTTTGCCGGGACCGAGTATTGAACCCCGGCCGCCATTATAGAAGTCTGACACCTTACCCCTAGACCGACCGGTCACTATTGTATAAACTGTTCCTCCAACAAAATCAGGCTATCTATGACCTTGACTATGATTTAAGAAGCTGAGTTTTGATCCCCTAATAGGTTATGTAGTGGCATTAAAACACAATATGGATTGTGAGTTAGATTATATTTTATTATACAACTTCCTTATCCTGTTTCCTTAGGTTAAATAATTGAAGTCATTAATATCCATCACGCTCACTTTAAAAATGAACTGATAAAATATAAGAGCATAGTTCTAGCTACCAAATAAGGATCCACGTGGCCGAGTAGGTATCCATAATACATAGTAGATTTTTGGCAGGAACAAACGTTTGGAAAAAAAACATATTTCTTTGAGGTCAATTATTATTATTATTATTATTATGTAGTTATTGATAATACTGTATCTATCAAAAGCAACAGCTGTCTTGGGATGTTGCCTAAGTAGGCATAGCTTATTAAAATTGTATCTATGATATTATGTTCCTCCCCACTCGGTCCCCATTTGACCAATAATTCACAGATTATTCTCTAAAAACCTTCCATGGAAATGTGTTTTCTTCGTTACCTGGTCAATGAATGTTCTTCTAGTGATGATAAAAATTTACAAGTACAATTTAAGCAAACTTTGCTTAGACTGGCAAAATTACACGGCATGCCACTGGCTGAAGATCTCATGACTTGACATATGAATACGTGAAAGTATATATTATAATCACTTTCATTGGCGTCCTATAAGGTTATCCCTATTAAAATGGGATAGTCTTTAAGTATCCTTTGACACACATAGCATGCACTTTCTAAACATAAAGGTATATCAGCGTATGATGATTTAACAAACCAACCCAACTTAGTACAGCAACACCCAACACTCAACACACAAAGTAAATACGTAAAGTAAGCCCCTAAAAGTTAGCACACAAACACCATTCAAACCACACCCAACTGTCGCACCAAACGCAAACACCCAGAGCCTTTCCAACCACTCGATCAATTGGAAAAACTTGAGTACGGACTTTTTAGGCAGTTTAAAAGAATATTTTATGAAACCATTAAACTTCTCAAACTAATCAACAAATACAAAGTTTTTCTATTTATTATACGAAAGGATTTATAAAATCATTAAAACTTTAGAATATTATTTGTAATTTACCCTATTAAGGTGAGATGGAAAGTGACGCGAGAAAATGAGTGTTTTTGCAGTTTTTATGGCAAAACATTTTTTGACCAAAATAAATTAAATATTTCTCCAGCACAAACATATAGTTTAATTTTCTTCACATGTTTACATCAACAGTTCCTGAACATTTGTCACGAGCATGGTAGCATTAGATGATAAACGTTTTATACAAAGAGAAAAGATTATTATTAAATTACAGAACATACTTTACAGATAATCAAACAATTTTGAGGCTACCATTTAAGGTAAATTAAATTCTATGTTTGTGCTGGAACAATTTTTTTTTTAGTCTTAGCCAAACATTGTTTTGCCCTAAAAACTGCAAAAACAATTGTTTTTCCTCACGTCCCCTTCCATTTCACATTCAAATTTATTGAGGACTCCAGGGAAGAAATACTTTGCAAAATGTAAATATTGTACTTGTTTATTTAAGATACATTTTACTTTATTCAGCCTATTCTTTGATATAAGTGAACTTAATGATATCAAAATAATATTAGTTTGAAGGTGTTATATTATTAGTTCAAGCAGTGGAATGTAGTGGATTATTGCGAGGATACGCAGAGCTCGTTAAATACGTATCTGTGATATGTTCTCACCCTCTCCGTTTCCATTTGAGCAATCATTCGTAGGCTCAGCCCTACATTCCTATCATAGGAAATTATTATGGTTTATGTATGACCAATAAATGCTATATTGAGTGATGACAACAAGTTACAGATACAGTTTATTTCTTCGCACTATGGCAAAAAGCGACGCCATAACACGCCACTGGCACGTTATATTGCGCCAGTTTTGGCTATAGCCTATGATGAGAGTCGAATTTAATAATATCACTTATATGTATCTTTTTAGCTACTGCCAAACGTGGGTGATTAAAGCCATTCTTCAAAAGGTGTGCTTATTTTTAACATCCTATTTGATTACAAATTAATTTAAGACTGGTTTTAAAAACTGTCAAGGCACATCAGTATAAAATAATGTTTATTTTTTAAAAGGATGTTAAACTATGTCATATCGATTTTTAAAATGAAAATGTACTACCATGGTCAAATATTTTCTTGGAAAATCTGATGCTCAGAACTTTAAAAAATTTTAACAGTTTTGTTTCAATTTTATATCGCTTAATGTAACCCTTTTTAAACAACTATGATTAGTCTTTTCTTTCTACTTTATCACGACTTCTAGGAAAGAGTAGTTATTGTTAATTTAAAAAATATAATCTAAATTGATATTTTGATAGATGTTGACGTTTTATGACCCTTTGAACGAGAAAAGGGTATTTTAAATGGCCATCTCTCGGTTCTCCACACAGAAATGCAGTGGCGGTGGTGGGTGCGGTGGTGATCACAGTCACACACACCGAAATAATCAGTTCACAGTTTAGAGCCATCAAAGACATTATGATATGACTTTGTTTTAGGAAGGCCATGATATTAACCATTTAAATGAATCTGAGAACTGCGATGTATTCATAGAAATGGATCGAAATTTATTAGTATATAGGCCTGTTTGCAACAGACGAATTTAACTTGAATAATTAGGATGCAAATTATATTTTTGGATGGAAACACTCACTCAGTTCTTTTAATTCATGAAAGACTTTTTTAAAAATTCAACTAGACAAAAAAAAAATCGAAAATCTGACTTAATTCAATTCTGTCCCGTGGTCTAGGTCATCTGGGCTCCAAGATGGTTTTCTACTTTGATTTTTTTTAAGCCATCCCCCCCNACACACACACACTCCAGTTTGGGGACGCCCATGAGAATTTTCGGTCATCAAGTATTCCTGTATCCTTTTGGGTCCGAGGCTAGGGGACTTTTTTTTTACTTTGATTTCTTTGAAAACATCCAATTCAAGTATCACTAGGTGTATGTAGCGCCACAATTTCAGCAAGTCTTTCAGTAACACTACTCACTGTGAATTGTACGAGCTGAGCAGAGCTAGACACGTACAGCGGTTAAACTCTACATGCAGTATCTGACCGCCACCGAGAGGTAGAATGCTACACTGGCCGCGATGTTGCCCGCCTGTCCGCTGCCGGTGTGTGCACGTCCATTAGATAACACCAGACCACGCCTGCAACTGCCACCACGTTGGTGTGCGGAGACCTAATTGATTTCAAACCCTTGCGAAAATCCTAGTTGGCCTCGTTAAAATATAACACTAAAATTAATCACAAATAAGGGTAGGTTCAAGGAGGAAAAAAAATCCCATGCATTATTGCAAAATGACTCAAAAGTGTATTAATAAATCTAAAATTACACTTTAAAGTAATTTAATGAGCAATTACAAATAAATAATAAATGGGTAAAAATGTTTCTTGTTTGTGTATTGTGTGAAACTGAAACTAAAAGATAAAAGGAGATGTCATTATTAAAAGCCAAATAAAATTAATTTGGCTAAAATTTTATTTAACATATTTTAAAGTAGCTCGGTTCCTTTTATTCTTATTTTTTAATACTTGTGGTGCCTATCAAATACTTAATACTCCCTAATTAATTCGATGATGAGATTTAATAATCTTAAGCACATAAATAAAGAAAATCTAATGGCGTACATCATGAATTATCTGCGGGACAGTTTAACCCACTCTTGGGTCCACAATGTTCTATAGGAAAATCTAATGTGCCACCTGCACTTACTTGTGATGTCAACTGTGACATGAAGCCTATACCCTACGGGAGCATTTGACCCACCCCTGCACTTACTAGTGGAATTAGTCATCCAATATCAATGAGAATGTAAATAAGCAGTATAAATATTAACGATACATTTTAGTTAGGATGTGAAACGCTCAGGACATAATGATTGAGAGTTTATCAGGAGGAAGGAGACAAGAAACATGGGTTTGAATAAATACTCATTCCCCAGTTGTTATAGTGTGGCTAGGTAGCACTCAGGATCCTTTTTAATAAATCAAATCGATAAAAATAGAATTTAAAAAGAAAGAAACAATTGTAATATATGATAAAAGAGATACAGTGATAATAAATCCTGGATGAAAATGAACTCAAAAAGTAATAAAGTCCGAGTATGGATATGAACTTCTAACAGAGTTAATACTATAAGATTAACGCAAAAATATTATTATACAACATTATTATACTAAAGGAATAGAAAATATTTATTAGACTAATTGATCGAAATGAAAGTTAATAAAAGTTATAATAATATACTTCACATTATCAAAAGGTTATAAACACATTAAAAATATGAGTCAAGAAACAACATATATATAAACAAAAAAAACATATTAAAATGCATGTAATAAAGAAACTGATTCTAAAACTGGAATTAAAAAGGATGTAATGATAATAAGTTGCTTAAATAAGGTTAAGATATAAACTTGTAAAAGTAGAATAATAAATGTTAACTGAGTTAACCAAGAATAGAAGTTTACTTTGTCTTAAAAGATTTGAGTTCACATTAATCTCATATTATAGTAAGTACTATCATCACAAATTCATCAAAATACATGCCATGAAGAATATGAAATACAGTTGAAGTTCAAGCATATGAAATGAATATATTTTACTTAAATAAGGTTGAGATATAAATTTGTAAAAAATGAAATAGAAAAAGTTGAATGAGGTTAACAGAGAATTGTAATCTATTATTATCTTCTATTTAATGTTTTACAAATTTATATCTCAACCTTATTTAAGTAAAATATATTCATTTCATATGCTTGAACTTCAACTGAACTCGTCTGTCATGACAAGACTTGTACCTCCTTTTTGAAACAGGACCCAAGCGGTAAGAGGAGGTATCGAAAGGAGTTAAGCAAATGACCAAGTAGTCAAGTGGCCAAATGGCCACTCATTACCGGACTATACAGGAGGTAACCCACTATGAAGAGCCGGCACGGCACGGCACGACACGACACGGCGCGGCCAAAACATTAGTAGAAACTCTTTGCAAGTCTCAGTTGCTATGGAGGGTTTATTCGAAGAGGAGTTTATGGTATTGGGTGCAGTTTGTGCTAGAGGAGGAAGAGTGTGAAAAAAAGCGCCATACACACATGTTCTGGGCGCATGTCATATTTCAGAAGAGGAGTGAATATGGTGAACTGTAAAAAATATGACCTGTAAAGTAATCAACATTTTCTGATATTTGTTGCCATGCGTTGTCCTTATTTCTGCTGTCGCGGTAACGGGGATCAGACACATCATATGTGAATGGGAAATCTTTCATTGCTTCTGTCAGAAGCTCGTCTAAACTCATTATTAAAAAAACAAAAACGCACAAACTTGATAAATAGCTATACCTCCTCGTGGCTAAAGGCTTACTGGCCATTCGAGGCCAAAGGAAACATTCCTGGAGAAGTATTCTGGCCGTGCTGTTACGTTGCTGGCTGTTAATAGTGGGTTACTCTCCATTGAAATCTATGTGCAAAGTAATACGACTGTTGCTGGGTTGGCTGTTCATAGCTGGCTGTTAATAGTGGGTTTCTTCCTTTATAGTGAAGTGGAGGAACTTTCAGGTCTCAGGGCGGTATGCAAGAACGTCAGTGAATGCTTAGTGTACCGATAGTGTGGTCCCGGGTATCCTATTGGTCCACCTTTCAGAGTTGCAGAAGAGGAGTTTTCGAGGAGTGGGTGTGGGGTAATTAGTGTACCGATAGTGTGGTCCCGGGTATCCTATTGGTCCACCTTTCAGAGTTGGAGAAGAGGAGTTTTCGAGGAGTGGGTGTGGGGTAAACAAGCAGTATATCATGGTGAACTATTATTGGTCGGTCCGTGTGGGGTAAAGCTCATCTCACAAAAGTTGTGGATTGGGGGAATGGTAAAACTGTTTGACTTTCTATTTAACAGGTACAGATTCCACAAACTAAACAAAATTTCGAAAGTAAAATTCCATCCTTATTCATACATTTATTTTTATTTGATGTAAAAAGAAAACATTAAATAGCTTTGAATGAGGTCTATGATGATGCTTTATATTTTTGTTTACAATAGGGGACTCAGACCACAACAGATGATATCCCGGACTTTGACCGGAACAAGGTGTCCCTGGATATACCTGGGGAACTGTTTGGATCCTCCGTGAACCTAGTGACCAGGGGCTCCAAAGCTGTTGGCGACGTCATCATGGTAGATAAGAGTATAATTTAGTACAACTGAAGCTTGACCTTGAATGCGCAGTGAACGAAAACTATGCGCAGTGAGCGAAAACTGTAACGGTCACGCATGGAGAAGGGGGGATTCTGTATCGCGCCTCCTTCCCTTACCTGCGTGCGCACGTACCCAAGGTCAAGCTTCAATTGAAATTGAATGCATTTTACTTTTTTCTCTAACAATATATTTAAAACTACCCCTGTCATGTTGAATAATCTCGGACATTTTCGTTTTTGTGTTGTTATACTACTGTGTTCACTATAAAAATTCATTATTCTCTTACAAACTTTATTGGAGGCATTTCAAAACATTGTTGTCAGTCATTATAACTTGTATTAACACGCTCCGTCTTACTGCCCGTTTGGACTATGTTGTTTCAAAGCTTAAGCTATGAATTGTTTATTTGAGCTGTTTCACTAAGTGCATGTGTACCAATTAAATCATCTCATGCCCACGCAGAATGCAGCTCAAAGAGTCCAACGATTCATTGAAGCCTTGAAACCCACGGTTGGAGGAAAACTTGGAGTGACGGCTACTAGAACCAGACGGCAACATGTGGGGCCTAACTACGATGCGTCTCCTGATCTAAATACAGTGGACACCACCAGATAGCAGTAAACATCGTAGTTTAGACCTAGGTTGATAAAATTGAGCAGGGGTGGCCCGTGGTTTGTTGCAAGGCTTGACAGAACTGTACTGGTAAATGGTTTCCAATCCTTCACGATCCATTTTATCATCCACATACTAAATAATCGAATGAATATCCATGCATTGGNATGATCAACTCTGGCTATATGCCAGGATATTCGTGCCAAAACTGTCATTCCGGGCTTGCCAGGATTCACCACACACGAGACTGTCATTCCCTGCTTCGTGAAATGCAAATTTTCTACTCACGAGCATTCGTTTAGAACGGTGGGCTGCAGTGAAAAACTTGTGAGGGTTTGCAGTGTTGAAGTATGTAAAAAACGTACTGCAGTGGTTACTACGATGTTGTTTGAAGAAGAGAAGAAGATATATTTAAAAAGAATAGACTGTCTTTAAGGTGTAAACGCTGGCTGCATGAAAGGAACAAATTTTTAGATATTAATCTCTTGCGTGAACTTGAAGTTAATGCAAAGGGTGACTACTTGAATTATTTACGATTTAGTCTGGAATCCTACCACTGTGGAAGTGCCGGTCATTCCGGTGTTGACGTTACCCACACAGAATCAGTTTTGGCTTGTCATCATTCCAGGAATGCCAGCAAAAAATGAAACAGGTCTGATCCTTTATTCCCGGGCTTGACAAGCCATAATTCCCCCACCCCCCGATAAGTTTTGTAATGAACAGTCCAACTGGCAAGCCTGGCATCAGAAACAGTTCACTAGTACAGTCTCATCAAGCTGATCTTGCCTTGGTAACAAGCCACGAGCATCCTTTAATATTAAGGGGAGTTTGGTGATACCAAATAATTTTGGACATTATGTTCATCTTCGGTATGTAATTAAATGCCTTATTGGGTTGAAATCAAGCCAATATTTTGCTGAAATGATTATTTGTAACGGCACTAACGTTGTAATAGTTTAAAAAACATTTTAAGCTAACAATACAGATAACATTTGTAAATAGGAACCCATTTTACTAGATTAGCATGGAAAATAAAATAGTTTAACATAAAAACCTTTGTCCTTGCTGATAATTTAACTCAATTTATTTATGGTATATTGATGGTATTTGTGTGAACATTGGTATTTAAACTATTAGAATTACTGTATATGTTTTCTTCGGTGTAAGCGCTTAAGCTTTTTTAATATTTAGGTTATTTATGAGGTATGCTATAATGCATTTTTATTAATTTTTGGAAGCTATTACATTGGACTATTCGCACTGTTTATCAATTACATCAAACAACTGAAATACAATCAGAGTCCTAGACAATAAAATCATCATAAACTAAATAAAAACCCTACTGTGCTTCAAAGTATATTCTTACTGTGCCATCATTTACTAAGTTTTTCAAAGATTTTATTATTTATATAAGTACGTATTTTTTTGTTTATTGTTCTACTTTTGAAGATAAATGTTGGTGAGCTATTTTAGCGTGTGTGTGTGTATTGTTTAAGAGGAAGAACTCAGTAATTGTACACAATAATGGTAAATATTAGACTAATAATGTGTCTAGTCTATTAATTATCTAGAATTATTTTAAAAATATATTGTAAATATTATATTTTAATTTACCAGTACCTGCACAAATACCCTTGAAAATAATTTAAGAAATAACGCCTTATATAGTGTATAACTGTGTATGTGTAATTTATATTCACTTATAAATTATGTTCATTTATATCTAAAAGTGTTTTATTCCACCCTAACGCCTTATATTGAAATTAAAAATAACTTTAGTGGTTATTAAGCGGTTACTAAGGGTTTAGCCCAATGTAGCATTGAGATACGTTGCAAACGTTTAACTATTGCTTATTATTTAAGAAAGTTTGTTACTTTAAAATATTGTCCACGTCACATCATGGGGAAAGGTATCAACATGTCAGAATAGCGTTAAAACGTTACATTTTAAGTTTTTATTATTTTAAAACAATCCATGAATATGATAGAATAATTTTATTTCTACCTACGTTTCACGCGAGTTGTCAAAGCTAAGATTAAGAAGAATGATAGGAAACATATATCTACATACAGTAGTCTTCCTCCAACAAATAAAGTAATTTTCAAATTCATTCACAACAGAAAACTCTAAAGTAATTTATTTAATATCTTAGTACCCGCCTCGGTGGCGTAGTTGGCTAACGCGCTTGTCGTGTTGAGCTCGACTGCTGAGGACGGGGAGATCGAGGTTCGAATCTCGGTCGGGTGAACTGGGGGTGGTTTTTCCTAAATGGTTTTCCACTCTCCCTCCACGCAAATGCGGGTTCACTTCCTCTAATTCAACCTTCCCAATTCCTAATCCATTAGAGTAATTAGTACTTAAAGCGTATAACCCGAACGGGTAGTAAGACGCGGTGCTAAATATTATTATTATTATTATTATTATTAATATCTTAGTGGCTTAGAAGATTCATAACTGCCATTCCCATGAAAATACCGCAGTCGCCCCTCAAGTAGGTGGTTCCCTGAGGTGTCTCTACTCAATAGTTAATCTGTATATCAAATAACGTTAGTAGAAATTTTAAAACTAGTAACATAAAGTTTACAAATAATTCGTAATCATGGGAATGCTCCCATGGAGGAGACCACATTTCAATATATTTAAATTAGTTGGAAAACGACTTTGAACACAGTAATCGAACCCGGAACCTTTGGTTTGGAGCACCAAAGCTCTGCCACCTAAGCTATATAGGATTTGTCCCATGCTCACAGTCATTCTCCACTCACATTTCAATTGAGTTTGTGAATTCGCTTCAGTTAAACTCTTGTATTGTTCACTTTGCTTCACAACAGCAGTCCTGAGTCGTAGATGGTTGGGTTATCTAACAGCTCGCGGTACTATTGGTCGCTCATATGTAGCTGACGATTATACACGTTTATCATAGACTCACACTAAAGATATGATGGAAGAATGACCCTGAGTACGGGACGATTCCTGGATAGCTCAGTGGCATTTACATGTTAAGCCAAATTTCCCTGGTTCAATTTCCTTGCCCATATGTCATTTTTCAATTAAACTGAATACCAATATTTTAATGGAGAGTACGTTTTAACCATGGCTAAACAACAGGTGCAGCACTGGATTGCTGTAAGGATTGGAATGATTGTATTAGTAAACTGTACACTCCCCCTCACAAGTCATTGGGCCAACCATACACAATATAATTTGATAAAAATGTTTTTTATTCACTGTGAAGAGTAAGATCGATACTGAATATAAGGAAACCATTTACTAATACAACCCTATCAAGCCTTGCTTGACTTGGTAACAACCTACGAACCTCTCCTGATAGACTAGGTCTAATGGTTGGAAATGTAATTATGTAAAAACAAAAATGACGGGAAAACAAATAGTAAAATTTGGTCCTCAACTATAAGCAATGGCGCTTAGGCGTTGTGCTAGAGACGAAAACCCTCCAGTGCTAAACTTATCTGAAGGCCTAAAAATAGAAATTGTCTTACTTATAACAGAGGTGTGTCATTTTAAAATATACAAGATTTACATATAAATATAACGTTTAATAAATGGATCTAGGTAAGCCAAAATTTTGAAAACTAAACAGTAAAAAGTGATTTTACCAGTGGCGGCTCGAGTATAGGCACTGCAGAACTGCAACACCGCCTATTTCCACTTGATATTATCGATAACATTTAATATAATGAGTCCTTTTGGCTTAAATTTTTTCTTTATTTTTGTAGTACAACATATATTCCTTAAGCTTAATGTCAGTACTTCAATAGCCATCTCCCAATAAGTGAAAAAGATACCAAAATCTTTGTATGGAACTGTGTGCTTCACAGTGCCAGCGACGTGGTGTTTGACTGTTGTGGGCATGCACACATAGGAAGGGGGTGGGGAAGAAGGCGGGACTGCCAGGTAGAGAGAGCACTGTTGCTCTCGCAGTGCCGGTTCTGGCATGTTGGTGGAAGGAAGTGTTTTTTTACTCAGCGTGTGTTGTGCTTAAAAACCGTGAACTATATTCTTGAATATGATAAAGTGTAGAAGAGTGTAAAATTAGATTATTATTTTGCTTCCAGCTATTCTATTTGATTCTTTTTTTTTCGGTTCTTTTATTTAACAGAAAGACTAAATGCGCTTGCAGTACAGTCAATGGAGAAAAATTCCCTCAATTGTCATCAAGAGATCAAGGAGAAAATTATTGAACTTTTTGCACAAATTAAAACAAGAAGAATGGATTTCATTTTAAATGAATAGATCAAGCTTGAACTGTAACAATTTAAGTTAAAGTAAGTAAAAAGTTTGGTCTTTTTTGTTAAGATTTTATCAAGTTCCTGAATAAATGTTCTTTTTAAACATGTTTTTTTTTCCTTTTACACAATGTTAAAACAAAGGCTAGAAAATTTATGGAGCAGCACCCTCACTAATTTTAGCTACGAGCCACCACTGGATTTTACCAAACTTTCTGCACATATAGTAGGTCTCTTCCTTGAGGGCACCAATGCTGTATATTTGTTTTGTTTCTTAGGCTCATATTTCTCGATCTATGTGGGTCCTACATTTTGAAAATTATCAATAATCATGCTAAGCAATGTCTACTTTTCAAAACTATTTTATATATATTTTCTCTTAAAGTAAACAAACTATAAACTTGAACTATTTAAATTAGATTACAATATATAAAAGCTATATACAAGTTAGATCAAATGGGCTAGTAAAAAATAAATATCAAAGGATTTTGGCTAAATTTAATATATATATATCTATCTATATATATATGCCATTTTTTAGGGCATCATTGTAATTTATACATTTACAGTAAGCAGTCAAAATTACTGGAGTTGAGGATTCTCAAAACTTTATAAAACTGTTATTTATTAGGTTCGGTATTAAAATAAACCCAAAATTAATAAACACCTATCAACATTAGAATAATATGACCTATAAGTAAAAATTACACACAATAAAAGCCGAATACTGAATTTGGAGTATACATTATAAATTGTGTTTACAAAGCAGGATTTAAAATAAAATATTATATATGCCAGGTTATTTTAATAACATTTTTTATTCACTCAAATTGGTTGATTCTGTAATAACTTAACACAACTTCGCTCTACCTAATTTAATCTAACTCATCTTAACCTACGCTAGCATAGCCAAGGCAAATAATATTTTGTGAATGGCTACTCAATATAAATCAATGAGCTACTTGCTATGCGAGTACGATTTTGATGTCAGATTGGCGGATACTAATGCGTGGATAATACAGTGAACCAGTAGTGAGATTAAGAAATCTTAATAGAAACCAGCTTCGCTATTCCAGTGGTCACACTTATTTTACAGTAAGGTTCATGTTAGAAATTTAAAACACCGAAGGAGATTCAATATATATATATATATATAGCACCGCATCTTACTACCCGTTCGGGTTATACGTCTATGTACTTATTACACTTATGGGTTAAAGATTAGGAAGGCGTAATTTAGAGTAAATGCACCCGTATTAGCGTGGAGGTAGAGTGGAAAACCATTCAAGAAAAGACCTCAATACACCCGACCGGGATCGAAACCCGACCTCCACGTCTTTGGCAGTCTAGTCTAACACGAAAGTAGCACGTTAAGTTGCGTACATACGAGTGTATCGTGTAATGTAATTGATTGTATAATTTAAAACTATTCATTCGTTTGGACGCAAAACGAGCATGTAATGTTCTGATCCATCGGCTGTCGGCTTTTGGAGCGAACACAAAGGCGCTCCCAGTTAACGTTTGGACGTGATTCGTGGTGACTGTGCGAATGGCGAATGGTAGTCTGTTTACCTACATAATTTATTTGTTTTAATTTACCTATCGAGATATACTTATTTATTTTACATTTCACCGTTGCTTACATTACACGTTACACCCATCTGTACGCAGCTTCAGACCACGGGACCACTGAAGCTGGTCAAAAAATTCGATATTTTCACTCTTATAAGTAAAATTAACTTTGACTTCATTTTAAGTGATAAAAATTATTAAGATATGACTATAAGGTTCGCCATCTATTTTTTTTTTTTTAGATTTTTTCCCACCTCCTATAAGTCATTCTTTTTTTTAAGTACACTTTGGGAATTTGATGCAATTAAATGTGACAAAGTATAACATTCCCAAATGGTGTATCCCTACAACTTTGGTAAAAAGGAAAATCGGGCCGTTTTGTGTACTGGTTCATTATAAGGCATGTGGGCCGCAAATAACTATGGACCGGGCCGCAATTTTGACAGTCCTGGTCTAAGGAGTCATGACGCTTGCAATAGACTCAACTGCTGCTGATGAGAAGATCGGGGTTCAAATTTCTGTTGTTGTACTGATAGTTTTTCCCCCTAAATTGTATTCCACTCTCCTTCCAGGCAAAATCGGGTACAATTCTTCTAAATCAACCTTCTTCATCCCAAAAACACTAGGGTAATTAGTACATATGCGCATAGCCTGAACAGGTTATGAGATGTGGTGGTGACCAAAATACCTCCAAAGAAACACAAATTTTTTTTTTCTGGAACTAAAATGTGAAACCGGATAGCTGGGGGTAAAGACACCTTCTGTGTGCACCTGACTGGGATTCAAGCTCCAGTTAATTTTATAATGAGTGGGGCTCAAATTACAATTATTATATCCATGTCAGAAGAACTATATGGCGAGCGTGAGTAAGAGGAACTGCCCCACCGAACATAAGATGTTAAGTTGGTTTGTTTGGTGTAGGGTTGCCATGCCCAGTTTACTGAACCTAGGACTTCATGATGCAACATCCAGGAGATTTCCGAGAAAAAAGAATCCAAATAAAATATTGATTAAAAATAAGGTTTTTTGGGGGACTTGCGAGTAGCGACTGAGTGGCGTCGAGCGCGTGGCGGAGGGGTTGGGAGTTGGGGGGGGGGGG
>CABFOV010000139.1:80559-160308 GCA_902141375.1 Timema poppense
GCTGGAGGGGTAGTTTCTTTTGATTCGTTGCGCGGGCGTTGATATTTATTTTTTGAGTTAAAGTGGGTAAAATACTAGCACAGGACACTGATGAAAAACACGCCCGGACAGCCTCAGGTGCCTGAAAAAAGACATGTTCGGGGAAGCCCGGACGAATGGCAACAAAAGTTTGTTGTCAACCACACTAACCGTGGGACTAATCCTAACAATATTCGTAAAAAGATTGTCCCATGTGTGTACACGACCAAAGGTACAATTTTCTAGTGTTGTATTTTTTGTGCCAATGATATAGGGTAATTACTTCTTATTGAAGGCTAGATGACTCAATATTGATAGTATAGTAGTAGTGAGTATAGTAATTTACCACTCACAATTTTAATGTTTTTTTTTTGCTAAACGTTGGTTAGATTTTCTAGTCGTCTACCTAAGTGACCTTGGGTCTAGAAATGTATGTCAACATCAACAAACAGGTACGTTTTTTATTGGATGTTCCGTAACCTCCTCGTTGCGGATTGAACAATATGTGGTCTGTCAATACATTTTTTTTACTACCGTGTAAAGGTGAGGTCACACACTTGTCTAGAAATGAAATAAATACTTGTACGGAATGTTCCAAACCCACACCGCTTTCCCTCGGCCTTCGCTGCTTGCACTACACTTTCACTATCTTCCCCCATCGGACGACAAATCTTTCTTCGCTATCCGACAGGTCCTGACCAATTTCTGGGTGGGACTAAGTAGAGGTGAATAGGTTTCACTCAATCCTGACGAGAGACAGGAGGAAGTACAAACCTATATTATAGTTTTAAAATACGGTAGTCATGTGTTTCGGAACATTTTAAAAATAATATTTCAAATGTAAAAATATTTTATTTTGAGCTTGAAATATTCAAATATTTTAAATTTCGTACATTCTAAATTTAAAATATTTCAAACTTAAAACATTTTGAAATACTAACATTTTATAATTCAAGCGTGCTTCAATTATGTTAAATTTTTAATATTTAAAGATTTCAAATGTTTCACATTTATATAACTAAAGCTTCAAATTTTGCCTCTGGTAAGAATGAATTGAAAATGTATTTCACTCAAACCTGAATATAAATATGATAAAGTATGAAATAATATTGTTTTTAAATCAAGACAATTTTGAATTTCGAATCTTTTAAATTGCAAATATTATACACTTCAAACAGTGAGTTTCAAATATTTCAAATTTCAAAAAAATTAGTTTGAAACATTACAAAATTAAAAATAAATTAACTTATGGATATTTTACTATTCAAACAAAAACGTTCCAAAAATTTAAAATGTGTAACATTTTCCATTCTAAATTTGGGATTATTTCTGATTCAAGCTTATAAAATGTAAAATTAATTCTCTCTGCCTTTTAGATAAACTGTCCTATTCTCCAATCGTCAGAAAACTTAGTTCAGTCATTAGCGTGTCTGTCTACTGAGCTAAGGATCCCAGGTTTGATTCCTCGCATGGTCAAAAAACTTATCATTAGAGAAATGTGGGTTTCTTCTTTCACAGTGATAAATTAAAAGCTGAGGGCTGGATGTTGTGTCTGTTCTAGATATAAGTTAGTTAATAAGTAATGTGCCTATACAATCAGTCGGTGCAGAAAGTGCACGTTAAATACCTCAAATAAATATTTGCCAATCTAGTCATTACTGCCTAAGCGTGTTACTAAAAATAAAAATATAAGAAAGAGCCAATTAACTAAAATAGCCCGTTTCGGCGGCCACGTGGTCTAACGCATTACTCTCACAGTAGGCTGTCTGCTGATGATGGGGAAATCAAGGTTCGACTCTCGGTCGGGTGCACTCAGGGTAGTGTCTCCAAAATAGTTTTCCACAAAAATGCGGGTACACTTCCTATAAATATAGTCTTCCTATTCCCTAAATCCATCAGCGTAATTAGTACATTAGCGTGTAACCCAAACGGATAGTAGAACACGGTGAAACTAAAATAATTACTATGATAATAAAATTTTAATTTAATTTTTGACGATGATGCACAGTGTTAAAAGTATGCTCGTGCAACCTTTCGTAAAAATGGTTCATACGCACTCCCGACACACTTTAAAAAGATGTATTACTAACTAGAAGACATTACTTGCTTCAGTGGTCACTTGGTCTATGGTGCTACTTTTGTAGTACACTGGACTAACAATGATCGAGGTTCTAATTTCGGTCAGGTGTACTGAGGTTTCTTTTCAAAATGGGTTTCTATTTCCCTCCATGCAAATTCGGGTACACTTTCCATAAATATAACCTTCCTAAGACGTGTTGATAAAATAATCAAACAAATATAAATAAATCGTAATGTATAATGTTCAGATGAGTCTAACTTTTCCAATACAGAATTGATATTTTACAACGCTGATCTGTATTGTATTGGTTGCTACATTGAACGCGCCCGGGTTATTGACGCTTACGACCTACTTTGATAATAGTGGACTCCCAAGCCACGCGAATATCGCCTCTCTTCTCATAAGGTGGCTTTCTCGGCAAGCGCGTGAGTGTGTAGTGTCGATGTTTGACCAGATCGATTTTTGAAATACATTTTCTGTGTGTCAGTAATGAAGAAATTTTCCAGTTCTTCTTGTTTTTTAATATTTCATAGATTTAACATTCAAATGCCTATTTTTATTTTATTATTTTGCCTCAAGCTAAAGCTTAATCATTTATTGTATGTATTCGTCAAATATTAAGTAATTTTAAAACAATTCTGCCATTCATGTTTGAGTATTATTAATTAAAAAAATAGGTTAACCCCTTAAATTATTTACTAAGGTTTTTCCAAGGTTAGTCAAGATTGGTTTAAATTTGATTTTTTTGAATGTGTATTTTTAAGTGATTATCACGCTACTGACTTTGTTATAGGGTTACAAATGAGGAAGTAGGCTACATATGCGTTAGCATGGAGAGAATATTGGAAAACACATTGATATTTCAAAGAGAGAAAACCACCCCCTTCCCCAGTGCTAACGACCGAGATTAAAACCTCCCTCACTCCATCATAGATAGTCCAGTATTTTGCTATACTGACGCCTTATACCATGTACACACTGATGCGAGTGATGAGTAGTGTGGTTTGTAGGAGACGTTCTCACATTGGTGTGAAGACAGGATGGGGAAAACCACAGCGAATATGACATGTGTGAAACCACCCTCAACCCGGGTTCGAACTATTACCTCATCACCAACGTCAATCTTTTTGCAATAGCGAGTATAGCTGTTTAGGTAGCTAGACCACGGGAACGTCTTGAACCAGGAAACACACTAACCACCCAACCACGTGGACGAGCTGGCTCTTTGTGGTAATAATCGTTCCCGTGCACACACAAAATGAGTCGCCTTACACAACCCGCAAGCAGAGCATGCTTTACGTCACCGACCAGCCTCGTATCCGAGGTGTCGGCAGCTCATTCATGTCTCGCGCCTTACATCAGTTATGAGATGAGTTTGATGCTAACACAGCAGCCGGCCGAGCGTTCTTCTGTTTACATGTGTCCATGGAACAATAGGGGTGAGACATTGCCCCTCTGACGTAGCGCTACGGGCTCTGTTTTTAGTATCTTAGTGACGATTCCTAGCCGTGACTAGACGTGTTCATCTGCATCGCCAAATTTAATCGAGTCGTTTCTTTAAATCGTTTCAACGTGGTGTGATTCGATGTACTGTACTTTGTACATTTTCAAAAGTGGAAACATTAATCCTTAGCTTACTTTTGTCAATTTGTGATTTGACATATTCAAATTCTTACATTGGTTAAAAAGGTA
The DNA here is from genome assembly GCA_902141375.1 of Timema poppense. Taxonomy (NCBI): domain Eukaryota; kingdom Metazoa; phylum Arthropoda; class Insecta; order Phasmatodea; family Timematidae; genus Timema; species Timema poppense. The sequence continues at coordinate 84,350 of CABFOV010000139.1, forward strand.
TGTATGTTTTATTTAGCTTTCTGGCTTAATTTTATGAGATATGATAATACACTATCAATCGTTTTATTTGAATGAATTATTTATTATAATTTAGCTTTATCCATATCTGAGCTAACTCTCAAATTAAAACAACTTAAGTCCTCTGGACCATTCGCTATTGCCATGTTCTTGAGACACGCTATATTTACATTTGTTAATTATTAACTCGTTATGATAAGTGATATTTTAAATAATATTGTGTTTCTTAATGAGTCAAACACTCAAAAATAGAACAAGTAAGCACCGTAAAATATTTTCGTCTAGACGTTTTCATGAATATTATTTGACCCACTTCGGTGGACGCATGGTCTAACGCGCTACACTCGCAGTAGACTAGACGGCCGATGACGGGAAGATCAAGGTTCGATCCCGGTCGGGTGTACCGATGGTGGTTTTCCCTAAATGGTTTTCCACTCTCCCTTTACGCAAAAGCGGGTACACTTCTTCTAAATTTAGCCTTCCTGATCCCTAAAACTATTAGTGTAATTAGTACATAAACTTTTAAACCAATCGGGTAGTAAGACGTTGTACTTGGAAAAATATATATCATTTGCAGTTTTAGCTTTAAGTAAAACATCCCTTTTTGAAAAGTTTATTATTGGTATTCTTTAATAATGAAATTCTTATGAACATCAAATATGAAGGAAATTAGAAATAGTGAATTAAAACATTGTACATTTTCAAATTAAAAAAACAAAATCTTTTAATAATAAGTTTCATTTAGCCTATGCATTACTACTTTGTATCATAGGCCCCTTTATATGGATATTACATATTATTTACAATAATTAGTTTCGTGTTTTTCTATAGGTAAAGTACCCTTTAATCCTATGAAGTGAGATTGAAAACGCGCTAAGTCATGATAAAATTATGTTAAAATGCCAAATTGAAAAAAGTAAACATTACATTTAATACAACAGAACAGTGCGCGTTTTAAGAAATAAAAATAAGATAATAATGATATTTCGTTATTTTCGGGGAGTTATATTTCCCTCGAATGGGATTTGAAGTGGTTCTAAATGGTATTGTTATTAATTTTAACATCATAACTATTAACGAATTAATTTACGCTGTGGGGTGAGCAAGGTTATTTAGAAGGAGCGCACTCGCAATTACATTGAGAGGGAATGAGTAAAATCAAAGTGTTAAATCAAAAGTGAGTAATCACCCTCAGTGTGTCCAGCCGAGATTAGAATCTCAACCTCCACGTCACTACATTATATCAGTTTGTAGCATATACGTCTGATTAGTTCAGGATCCCGGGTTTGATTGCCGAAAACGGAGATATTAGGGTTCTAATAAAGGCTGCGTATAATGATGATAGCTCTCATAAATTATTTCTTACTCTCCACCACTAAAATGCTGGTATGTTTCCTTTATATTCTTCTCTAACCTATTTGATGACCTGGTGGTCTAGGGGTAAGGTGTCAGACTTCTGTGCTGGCGGCCGGGGTTCAATCCTCGGTCCCGGCACAGATTTATCTGATTACCAAACCCTTCCTTCACCTCTGACAAGACATCTTGTGAATGTGGGGAATGCCAGGCCTTCACCGTGGTTCGGATTACACGTTAAACTGTAGGTCCTTCATTTCATCTCACAATCACTCTACCATTACACATTAGCGTAAGTGCGTATAACCCGAACGGGTAGTAAGACGCGGTGCTAATAATAATAATAATAATAGTAATAATAATAATCTAACCTATTTATGCAATTAAATGCCCATAACGTGGACGGGTATTAAGATAAGGTGTCAGTAAAATTACTGATTATAGACAGTTACAACTATTAAAAAAAGTAAAGGAGGTTTAAACTAAACCAACTGCACCAAAATTCCCATGCAGAGTGTGTGGAAAAAAAATTTCTATTGCACCCACCCAGGAATCAAACTTAAGCATACCAAGTAAAGAGTCCACCATATTAGCCGTGCAGCTAATCGAACATGCTGTATTGTCTACATCTAAGCAGTAAATATCTCTAAACAATTATGTATTAATTCTGTTTACTTAGAATCCCATCTATAAAAACCTAATATTACCTCATATGATTAATAAATGAAAGTGAATGGCCACAAGTTACTTAAGGTCATTAGTGTTACATAACTGGATATCACAAGGTAAGTGGACTCAAGAGAGAGGGGGGGAGGGGAAATCACAGGCATAACCAGTTCCTTCAACTGCCGCTAGAGATCTCCTGCGACAAAACAAATGCTTGCACGACGCCGGCCATTTATCAGCCAATCAGATAGAAGTTTTCTCACACTTGAAACAGACGACAGTCTAAGTCCACTGACACACACATAAAAAAAAGTAAAAGTTATACAGTGTGCTGCTAAAGTGGTAGTTTATCGTAATCAACATTTTATTCTGAAGCATTTCTGTGCCATTTGTAAAATTACACAATCATATATTTTAATTATTTAGTAATATGTAATTACTTACTCGTTATTTCGAATCGTATTTAGAAATATATTATACTTGGTAATTTATTAATGCGTTCATAATCTTGCGTATATGAGAAGCTATTTTTAAATTTGCTAAATTGATAATCCTCTCTTATTTTGAGCGGTGTTCATGTTTACTAACGGAAAATGTACGTGGAATTGACGATACAGTGTAAACATTTATGGATATTATTCCCTCAAGACATATATTACTTAGTGACTGGAAAATCAAATAATGAAGAGATAGGGGTGAAACCCTTAGAACAGATAAGTACAAGATATTTAAAATCAAAGGTGAATAGCCTAATATTAATGGATTAATTATTTTAGATAGCTGCAGATACTTTTTTGAAATATATTTTAACCTAAATCTAAAAAAAATCAAACAAATTAATGTATACAATTATTTTATAATTATTGTTTATAAATATAAATATGTTATATTTCATTTATATTGCTTTGACTATTTTGGAAAACCTCGTCAAAATTATATTGTTATTTCTCCAAAAGAAACTAGCTTTTTAAGAATAAATAACAAGTAGATAATAGTCCAAAAATATTCAAATATATTTTAAAGATTATCACTTGCACAGCTTCAACGTTACAGTATTAAATGCAACATCTTAACATTTAATCTCTTTCAAATAACCTTTAAAAACCTACATCAATAACGTGGAGAATAAATATAATATTTTATTTCGAACTATAAGTTAATGTTGAATTTTGTTACAAGGAAGTTTGTGAAATCCGGATTTGTCCTAGTTTTGTAAACGTGACTGTAAATAGTTGCCTGAAACTTCCCGGAAGTACGAGATGCATGAATTTAATTCGATTGTTTGCTGGGTGGATTTCACAAAACTTTTCCATTTCTATCTATACTTATAAAATGCATTTCTCACATTTTATTTGTAGCTTTTTGTATAATAGAAAATATTTTTCAATGACATGAGTAAGTATGGTGGGTGGGACGCCCGATTCTGATCCAGCAGGTTTGGGTTCGACACCAACTATGATAAAAGGGGGCGAATTTTTTTAAATTGTTTGATTTCACGTTTCTTCCCCAGGTGAATGCTAGTGCACTTCCTTGAATGATATCCTCCCTAATTATATAATCTTAAAGCTTCTATAAGCTTAAATTGTTTTCCCTTTAATAATCATAATTATTTTTTAACAAAGTATTCTGAAAAATATACATGTTAGGATGGATGCAAGGCATTAGGCTATTTATTTCCCTAAATTTTTATTTTTATTTTTAATCAAATAATAGTAGCTACTTACCCATGTCTTTGGTCAAATGGTCTAAGCTCTAAGGTAGGGGTGTCAAAATAAAACAGGTGTGAGGGCCGCATTATATCATTAAGGAGGCATTGCGGGCACATATGATTTTTATTTATTATATTATACATTTTAAATGTGTATACAGAATTAAAAAGCGTACCTACCCCCCCAACACCTTTCCACTTTTCATTCTTAAAATACACTCATTTCTACAAAAATATTTTCTTTTAATGTGGACGCAAAAGGCAAATTAGAAAATCCCTATTTTTTCCTGCTATTTTACAATATTACAATATTAAAGAAATTGCTAAAATAAAAAAATAAAGTAATAACAAAGACAGTAATAATAAACTTAGTTCAAAATTCCAATATATTTCATTTAAAACAAAATGTCAGGATAGTATTTGATCATATCAAGTGTTTTTTGGAAATCTAGCAACGCCTCCCACTATTAAAATTTGGATAAATATTTTGACTTGGAACAGTACGCATTGTGCTTTGTAATTGTTCATCTGTGGCCTGACTTATTAACCTGGATTTATTCAATTTTAAAAGGAAGAAAAACTGTTCACAAATGTATGTACTTCCAAATATTTAGAGTATTTTAAATGCATTCATTTTGACTGTGGGATATTTATCAGTCAAATACTTAGAGTAAAACTCTGGTAGAGCCAAGTTAAACGTTCCCATGGGCCATAAGTTTGACACCCCTTCTCTAAGGCATCACATTCACAATATAATGTACTGCTGGTAACGGGGCTTAAAGCCTGTTTGGGTGTATTGGTGATGTTTAACTTAAGGGATCTTACACCCTCTTTTCATTCAAATGCGGACACATTTCTTCTAAATTATAAAATTATCATCCCTACATTAGCTTAAATATTCTTATCGGTTAAATTGATAGTAAGACGAGGTGCACACAAAAAAGTAAAACAACAATATTTCCTTTCCTTCTGTTATTTTTTATTAGTCTTGATCTAAGAAATCAGGAGTAGAGAGTACAGGAAATGCACCACCTTAGAGTTAAAAGAGAGTGAAAAAAAAAGTGAATACACAGCCTCGTTACCGCCAGACTGCCCCCCCTCCCCCTCCCCCCCCGCACCCACATCGCCAACGCTCACTGAAGGGATGAAAAAACGAAAGTGAAAAATCACTTGTAGAACACTTTATCCCCTCAAGGGATGTTAAAGACACAGTGATGAATCATTGTAAACAACACTCACCCCCAGGGGCTCTGGAAGCTCTTTAAAAGGGGAGGGGGGGCTTAATTGAGAACCAGGTGAAATTTTAAATCCAGAATGACTTTTGAAGCTATTTGAAAGAGGTTTATTTTTCACGGGTAGTGCTTTTTATGTATATCTTTATCATTATGCATAGTAGACCTAACAACATAGTAGTAACTTGGGTGAAGAAGAACGTGGTAACTTTTTTTACAGTCATCAATTAAAAATTATAGGTAGGCCCCTTCTAAAGTTATATTTTATAGTTAATGATATTAACCAGTGGTGGTGGAACCTTATTTGTGTAATGAGGGAGCTTAACAACAAACAAAGGAGTTTTTAACGTATTGGCCCCCCAAGCCAAAAGGGGGATCGGAAGCCATCCTCCAGAAATTTTCCGAAATTTGGATGCCCTTAGAATAATTTACATAGTGGGGTCTACACTTGGAACATTTTAAGAAAATTATAATTTTCTATAAGTTTTATGGAGTGATGTTCACCCAGATATATATTTTTTTTAATTTGGAGTTTTCTTAAAGTCATCTAACGTGTTCTTCAGCTAAAAAACTTTTGAAAATTTATTGCCTGTAGATGTTATTTAAAGTGGTCATCTCCTGACAAATTTTCGAAAATTAGATTTATCTATGGACTTTTTAAAGTGGTTATTTGGTGGTAAATCTTTTAAAATTTGATACCTATAAAATATATTTTTATTTAAAAAAAATCGTAGTTAGAGTTTAGTGCACACAACCAAAGAAATAATTCTTACATTAATATGTAGGCGCCACGGGTCTTATTATTATTATTATTAGCACCGCGTCTTACTACCCGTTCGGGTTGTACGCACTTACGCTAATGTTTAATGGTAGGGTGATTGTGAGATGAGATGGAGGACATACAGTTTAACGTGGGATCCGAACCACGGTGGAGGTCTGGCATTCCTCACATTTACAAGATGTACTGTCAGAGGTGAAGGAAGGGTTTGGTAATCAGATAAATCTGTGCCGGGACCGAGGATTGAACCCCGGACCCTAGCACAGAAGTCCGACACCTTACCCCTAGACCACCAGGTCACCCGTCACGGGTCTTATTGAATGCCAGGGTTATCTATTGTATCACTTACAATATGAATACTGTAAGTGGAGGGCGTAAAAAACCTAAGAGGAAAACATTTAGGCCTACATGAACTCGACTGCCGAGGATAGAGAGATCGAGGTTCGAATCTCGGGCGGGTGAACTGGGGAGGTTTTTCCTAAATGGTTTTCCACTCTCCCTCCACGCAAATGCGGGTTCAATTAATCTAAATTACACCTTCCCAATTCTTCCATTAGCGTAATTAGTACTTAAGCGTATAACCCGAACGGGTAGTAAGACGCGGGGATAAATAAAAAAAATAAGCCTACATATTAAAATATTGTCCTATAATATTTGATTGAAGCAAAATCTCTCAAATACAGAAAAAAAATTCGTTTGAAAGTCTTAGGTAAAAACACAATTCTTGATAGTTCGCATTGCAAGTCAGTTATTAGTGGCACGCAAAACAGCCCATCACAAGGCTTTTGTTGTCATCTTATTTTGAATTTATTCTGAGACCTATCGATAGATACTCTACATACTATAATGTAACTTAAGCCTAATGATTAAACATTGGCCCTACATTTTGGTGGCCTTTCATTTTGAAATATATATTAAGAGTAACAGTTGATTAAAATTTCAAGCCCAACTGATTTCTGTCGATAAAATTTATTTATTATATACACATTCAAACAGCGCTGATAAGGTGTACGTACAATTTAAAATTCCTTTACTTCCCCAAGTTTTTCAGACCAAATAATAAATACTTTCCAAGTATTTATAATAAAAGCTATACATGAAAATTCTCATAATTTTCATTGCCTTTTATTACATTCTTGGCACAAAGCTAGAAATTACATAAATTGGGGGGGAAAACTAATAGTTTGAACTAAGGAATTGCTCTCTACTTCGTATTTCACAAATTATTGAAAACAAAATAATTAAAAACTTCATTGGCGTTTTATTATTTATCTGACTTTTAATGTCACTCCCAATTACTTTACTTTTAAAGATTTTCCTTCTTTTCAATGCACACTCCGCTTAAGATGAAATGTAGCAGTCTTACTTAATCTCATGGGTGTGGGGATAATTTAATTTTTGAAGAGTTCCAAATAATTATAAGCTTATGACACGGTGTTATAACTTCTGATGAATAAGAACATTATTGTAAAAAGTTGTGATGGAACCTTATTTGTGTGGGGAGGGGAATAAGAAGATTTTTTTAATGAATTTCTATCCGTCCCAGTTAATGTTTGAAAATTGAATTCCCTAGAATTGTTTAGGAATGTTTCTTCCTCCTACTTGACATTTGAAAATTGGATGGCCTGGAACATATTTGTAGTGGTACCTAAAACTTGAGAGTTTTTGAAAATTATATTCTTTTAAAAGAAATTTAGGGTAGGGCTTCCCCGATTTTTTAAATTTGGACAATCCTAGAGGTTATTTGAAGCAATCATCTTCCAGAAACTTTTGATTATTGGAGGCCCTTAAAAGATATTTTAAGTAGCTCTATATCAGATTTTCTCTTAAACTAGGTTTCCTAGAAATTACATAGTGGTCCTACTCAATAAATTTTGATGACCAAAAAAGTTATTTAGAGGGCTCCTCGCCCGATTTTTTTACCATCAAAACTAGACGCCTCTTGAACTGGTGTATTTCCGAATCATTTTTGAAAATTGGACGCTTTTAGATGATAAATTACTATCTTTGAATATCGGATTGCAGAATAAAATTAAGATAAATAGTTTCACAAACTGATTTATTTAAACACTTTTTTTGCGATCAACATTAAAAACGTTAGAAAATGCCGGGGAAATCTAGGGGGTTTGAACTCCATGACCCCCCTCCCACTACACCCATATTATATTTCTATCGTTTAATCTACGCCATAGTTCAACCATGCAAGGTAATCATGTTACCTTTCAGGATAAACTAAGTGTACGGATCAACCCTGTCAAGACTCATATTATGGAAGCTCGCTTAATAGGTTTTTAAATTAGGGTTGATTAAATATTTAATATTTTTCTTACAAACCATTCATACAAAATCAAATATATTATAACAACAATGTTTAATGCAGGTTTAAGAATAATAAAATATTTTATTCAAACCACAACAAGAAAGCTTATTAATTTTATTGATTTACAGTTTTTTAACTTTATTAGAGTCGAAAAAATATGGCAAAAATAAAATTTTAACTATAGTTGAAAAACCACCTCGTGTTAAAATTAAACTTACAATTCAACTGTAAAATTATTTTCAATTTTCTCTAATTTGTGTCAAAAAATTCACTAAATATTACCCTTTAGCTTTAAAATTCTGGTATTGTTTTTATTTAAGGTAATCACAATCAAGCCTAATGTTATTTACTAAATTTTTGTGAAAGAGTTTTTTCTCGTGGGAGAAAAATAAACTGCAAAATTACGACATTTCAGGTTTCGATAAAATTACTGTAGTTATAAATGAATGTATTAATATTTAATATTTGTTAAACTGGTGGTTTTGAATTTACTTGGGAAATACTGAGTGGCATTGATATAGTCCCAAACCCCAATTTAAAAACAAGGGGGATCAAGCCTCCCAGTCCTCCCTGTTCTGGAGCCCCTGGTCACCCCCTTCTTCTTCTTCTTCTGTGCATACAACTGAGTTTCAAACCTTGATCTCCTCATCTCGAACGTTTCAATATATTGTGACACTGTTACCTTATACTGCATTACCATTACTGTTAGTTAATATAACTAGATTATACCTCTAGACTCTACAGAGTGCAGTTATTTGTCGAGACAGCAGCGTCTTGAAACTACATCCTATGGCTCTCAATGTTAACATTTCTTCATATCATCCGATATCCATAGACACCTGCTTTCAAGTATCTTAGACGTACCCCGTGGACAAGTTAGTGCCTCAAACGACTATATAGCTTGGGTCTAATCCCAGGGAGGTTAAAATGTAGCCAACACGGGATGTAACCGAGGCAAGTTTGTTATGGAGCTCATTTATTTATATTTGTTCTTTCAACACAAGGGTTTAATTTTGGGGCTCAATATGTAAACATCTATTTATAAGCGAAGTTTCAACATTGTCAGCCAACCATCAAAATTTGTTTGCGCAATTTTAACAAATGTCTAATTATAAGATATGAACAGTGATCCAATGATTTCAATTCATTACAGTTCATGAGTTAGAAGGGGTTGAACTTACTATTTCATGCTTTTCAATAACCATTGCTAAGGTAAAGTAATTAATGTATGAGACTGAAATTTGGTAAAAGTAGACATTCATATGAGATGTACGCACTGAAATATTTACCATGTTAATATAATGAATATGTGGTTTTGTCCATCTCATATACCAATCATTGAATCACTGTTTATAGCTTATAATTACACACGTGATAAAATTCGCACACAAATGTTGATGGTCGACGAACCTTAAAGTGGAGAGGGAATGAGAATCCACGGATTAAAGTCATATGTTGAAAACCAATCCCAGTGCACCACGCTGAGATTCTAACTTCAACCCTCTCATCAACGGCAATCCAGTCTCTACTAATATGACGCCTATACCTCGTTGCTACTGGTGCGAGTGAGAGCCCACTTTAAGTTGAGGTGGAAGGGGAGGTGAGAAAAGGCCAGTGATTTTGCAGTTTTTAAAGCAAAACATTTATTTGTACAAAAAAAAAATCTCCAGTAACAACGTTTGGTTTAATTTTATTCACTTGGTAAGATCAACAGTTGTTGAATAATTTATCAAGGATGTCCTGGAAATATGAGAGAAAAAAAAGGTCGTCTAGTGCCGTCCTGTTTATTGTAGAGTTTCAACCACTGTTGATATCATCATGTGAAGAAAATTAAGCTAAATGTTGCTACTGGAGCAATATATTTTTTATTTTGGCCAAAGAGATGTTTTGCTATACATACTTCAAAAACACTTACCTTTTCTCGCCTCCCCTACAGCTCCACCTTAATTTCTGTTCCAAAGTTTCTGTAAAAACAATTATTTATGTTTATCTATAAAGAGCATACGTGAGAAGCATATAAAGAAGTCATTTTAATTGTTTCTAGTTTATTGGTGGTTATTGGTGGTGATTGAGTGAACTGAGGTATAATTTTCATAAATGGCTTCTCACTATTGCTACACGCAAAAACATGTACATCTTTTTTAAAATTCTACCTTTATTGCCACTACTCAATAAGTTTAAATGTTAGGATAACCTGTAGGGTTGATAGACACGGATGATTTTTTTTTTCTAATTAGTTTTATTTCGTGGCACTTTTTGGCACCGGTCCTTTTATTGGCTGGTGGATCATAACGGAGTCAGTCACTGTGAACAATAGGTAATAAATCTTAAATGTGAGCACGCCTTGAACTACTTTCTATTTAGCTTACGAGAATATTAATGTAATGTTCTGTTTTCACTAATCCTTTTATAAGTTATTTGTCAGGCTTGAGGGGACCTAGACATTAATAATCTGCCTACACTCCCCATTTTCTTGTAGATATCCTTTTGTCAGAAACTATACCACATAATTATCATACAATAAGACCACTTAATAACCTCGTTATCATTGTAAAATTGGACCAGAATTATCCATGTATGACAAATTAAGTTTCTATAAAAATTTTCATTGAATTCAAAAATATTTTTATAGCCAACTCATTAGGCATACATCTTTATTAATAAAATGAAAAGTTTTTTTTCTGTCTGTCTGTCGTGAGCATTGCTTGATATCAACCCAAGAAGAGGTCTGACATTTTAAAATTAGTAGCCCCTGTGCACAAACATGTCTCCCTGGAAACTGGCATTTTAAATTTTTGATTATATTTATTTAATAAAATGAATTGTGTGGTTACCCCGGAAAAAGTCGGGTACTTCTGCTAGTTGATGGTACATTCTCGTAAACTTTTCTAATACTAGAGAGCTTATGCAGTTGTACCGTATTTTATTTGGCATGATATGTTGTCAAGTTTCTGAGGAAAGAAATAATTAAGTTTTAATGACTATAAAACTAGCATGAATCTCTTAAACAAGCTGCTATTTTTTTCTACCGAAAAGTGAGAGTGGTATTTTCTTGTTTGTAGGAGAAACGGTCGCTTTGTACACTGAACATAATAATACATGTTTAAACCGGCATGCTTTTTTGTAATGTTCACCCTTTCTCTGGGTGTTGCACCCTGTGTTTTAATATTTTCACAGGCGCTTAGCACACGCCATGAGGGATTAGAACGGGGCAACGCCATGCTTTTACCACTATTTTATTTACCACCAGTTCCGGCTAAACACAGCTCACACGAATTAGAATAAGAGAATTGATTTTAAGAGATTGCAACAGCAATCGTTTGGAGGGAGGGTGGAGTCCAAATAATGCTAGAAATCTCCTTAAGTGCACCTAGCCGGGACTTATACCTCGACCTCATTCGTTAGGATATAGTTAACTGCAAAGGATGCGAATAAAATAACTTTACACTACTGTGTGTAATGTTGGCGCATAAGAGGCTTGATCATGGTCAAGCTCGTCCAACCAACTCTAGAAGACTTTGGCATTCAAAATTGTTGACAGTAATAACTTAGTATAGTCTATTATTCATCATCGTGATAGACTATGTATTTCTACAAACCTCCCTCCAGGCGAAAACTGGGGAATTTAATCTGAAACACCTTCCTAAACTATACTTTACTGTTTAATTTGTTGATAAATATGGTGATAAAATTGTAAATAATAACAAATGGATTTATTAAAAGTACAAATCTATTAAAACAGCTTATTCATTAATAGATTAATAGATTAATCATAAGAGTAGAAAAAGAGATTATCTCATTGTTATTTGTTACCTGAGCTAATTTTTTCAAAATTGTCTTAAAAACTAGTTTTTAAATTAAAACATACTTTTTGTTGTTGTCATTTTGTCTTGCTCTACTTGGTACGATATGGTCTGAAAATTTCATTCGTAATATGTAAGTAGGAAACTTGATTAGAAATAAAGTTAAGTGACCGTGTTTTTTGTAATAAAAACAGTTGTAACTAAATTAGCTGAGAGAATTACTCAAGCGGCTAATCACTAAACACTTAGTTATTTACTGAGATGATATTTTGACCTTTGAAAAGTCATTTACATTTGGAATTAATAATTTATCAATAAATTGGTTATTAATATAAAGGCGAGCTTTACTTTAGTTCACTCTCGTGCGGTTCCCGGCCTAGTTAACGGTTGAAAGGGAATCGAGTTTATTTTATTCATTTGTTCACACAGCCTAAGGCGTCAAGTTCACCATCTATTGTTTTACCAGTAATGAGAGGTAAAGTTTCAAGTCCTTCCCGGGTGTACTGGGGATAGTTTTCAACGCATGGCTTATCAATGTGGTTTTCCCATTCTCTCTACACACCCATTTGGGTGCAACTACTTTAAACTACACTCCCAATCACCAACCTTTAGATCACGCAATTAGTAACCGTGGTTTTTATATCACTCATAAATACACATATGTAACGTTATTTTGATTTTTCAGCGAACTGTACCTTTTCCAACCACAGGGTGGGGAATACAAATTCATACAAACTAAATTAATCTGGCACATCAACTTTGTAGTAGTAGTAGTAAAAGTATATCAATAGTGTAAGTATAACTTTGTTAAGCCCGACAATATAAATCTATTACATTTAACATCTTGTGTGGTTTAATTTATTTTAAAAACTCCGTGGCCGAATTGTTTGAGTAGTGGCTCCCAAACCCCATTTGTTTAAGACCCATTTAAATGCAGGCACATAAATGGTGACCCACTTTAATATATCAGGGGTATTTTTGTATACACTATTAAAAAGTAATAATAATATTGTTTAGTTTACTTGAATACAAACTTTTATTTTTGTAATTCTCGTACAAAATGCTGACAGAATTAGTAACAAATTATATATGAAAATGTAAATATTAAAAGGATCATTTTTCAGATTGTCAATCTTCATATGTATAAAGAGATTATGAAAGAGGTTATTACTACGCCTTAGCTCAATCAGCCTGTCTGTTTACTGAACTAAGGGCCCCGGGTTCAATTTCTGGCATGGCCGAAAAATGTATCATTGGTAAAATGTGAGTTTCCCCTTTCACAAAGATGAGTTAACGATCGGGGACTGGATGTTGTCTGTTCTAGATTTATGTTAGTTCATAAGTCATGTACTGATAGAATCAGTTGGTTTACAAAGTGCACGTTAAAAACCTTAATATACAGTGAGAGACTACAGTGTTAGCGAGAGTAATTATGTTTCTTGGATACAGAGAGTTAGTCAATATATCGGCCAAACAAAGCCATATTCAATCTTAAGTCAAATTCAACACAGTTTGTTTCTATATTTGTTTAAAAAAACACCAAGTATGAAAACAAAAGTTCACAAACAGTTGTAGTGCATAATATATTTCACTTGTTTGAACAGGGCTGAATACTCAGGCTGGTCTTGTGATCAGAACTGTAGCTACCCTCCTTCAAGAAGAAGTAAATATGCCAACACTCACTCGACTAGGTCTATTTAACCAATTAAATAACTTTTTACCCGCAAATTTCGTGATCCACCAAAAAGATGTCCACGACTCACCAATTGGGAACAACTTTATATTTATTTATCACCGCGTCTTACTATCTGTTCGGGCTATACGCTTAAGTACTAATTACTCTAATGTATTTGGAATTGGGAAGGTTGAAATTAGATTAAATGAACCCACATTTGCGTGGATTGAGAGTATAGCGCTGTTTAGGAAAAACCACCTCAGTTCACCCGACCGAGATTTGAACCTCATTCTCCCCGTCTTCAGCAGTATAGCTCAACATGACTAGCGCATTAGCTAAATACGCAACCGAGGGGGGTTGGTAATAAATAGTCTGAAGGATACTGATCTTAGAATGTGTGGTGTCTACAAATATATAATAGTTATATGTAGATTTATCTTGTAGAATCTCACAACACGTCTGGGATATCCACGGATATACACCAGTGGGGTAGGAATGAAGAGGAGAGAATGTAAAATAAGTGTAACCACATTTATGTGGAGGAAGACGGGAAAACCGTTTAGGATAAGTCTATGTATATCCAGCCCAGATTCGAACACCCTTCATCACCAAAAAATAAGATAAGATGAAGGCCTTTGTTAGGGGATCTGGTTTACGTTGGTTTGTATGTCGGCATGGTTCTGTGTTTACACACAAATAATATTGGTTTTTCCTTTTATCCGCGTCTCATCACCCGGCCGGTCTGTACTCATTTAATTACGCTAGTAGGTCAAGGATGTGGGAGGTAGCAGTTTAGGTAAGTGTACTCACATTTTCGTGAAGGAGGAGTGTGAAATAATTATGTAAGAAACAACCTCATTAAGCCCGGATAGGATTCAAACCTCCACCTTTCCACCACCAGCCTGACAAAATAGATGAGCTGGCCATTTATTCTTCGTTTAAGGGTGCCTATGTGGGCTTTCCAGAAGGGTATTGGATAGCAGTCCCATCTGCTGGGGGGTGGAATCCCCTCTCCCCTCCTCGAGAGAAAACTTCAGGAATTCAACTTTTTGAAAGGGAAATTTATAGCATCTGAACAAAATTCTGAACTATGAGTTTCATGAGCCTATTTTCACAACAACAAAAAGTTTCTGAAAAATTAAGAAAAAAATAAAATAGGGTTGTAGTTGAACCCACCGAAAAGAAACATATTTTTCACGTGTTTATTGAAGAGTGCAAAATGAAACGCAAGCTGTTGAACAGGGAATGGGAGGAGAGCTATATTTTATCATTTCTTTATCTCCGTCAACTCGGATGTTGATTCAAAGTTTATGGTAGTAAATAATAATTGCAGCTAAATTACAAATACGCAATTCAAATTTTTTCATAAAAAAACGATAAAAATAAGGAAGTAAATATTGCAGCGTGATACGAGGGACTGAAGCCCACATTACCACCCATGCCTGTGTTTAGTCATAGATGCGGGCAAGTATTTATCAAAGTCGTGTTTATCTCCTCCTCCCTTCCCCAACACCCTGCGTGGAAATAAACAGTCACCAGGCCGTTGTGCGGTAGAGGATAATTAATCTGAGGCTATTGTTGTGTCTTTCAGCGAGTGTCAAGATGAGAGGCAGGATCGTCGTGATACTGTGTGTTGTAATGTCAGGCGCTCTGTCATCGTCCGGACTACCTCACACCACCCGAGGGGGCCCGAGGAACCAGGTAGAGAAGGTAGGAGGGTATCAGCCTCCGAGTGGAACAAATTGAGTTGAGGAGAATAACACAATGTATAGGTTATGTTTGGTCACCGTCCTTGTGTGGACATTTGTTATATAAGTTGCTTCTCGCACAAGGATGCAAACAACTTCTATAAACAAATTAACTGGTTTTTTTGTGGCATTATAGTAAGCTATTAACGCTTAACTTTGCAATCTAAAAAATTAAATATTCTAGAATGCACCATACTCAGTTTGCTAGGCATTAAAATGTATCATGAATAAGCTAAATAATAAAATTATTTAAAAAAATAACAACTCTAGTTATAATTATGCAAACAGTTTTACGAGCGGATAGTGTTTGAATTTGATAAAAACGGCTATAGATATTTTCGAGAGAAAAGAATACTAATGCTTTAGCTCTATAGGCGAAGTAACGTTAATCTTTATGTTTATATAGTCGTACTCACAGTGCAGTTGTATGATGGTTTAGTATCAATTTAAGTTCACACATGAATGAACTGCATGTCAAAAATAACTTTTTTTTAAATTGGCGGGGATATATAAAAATAAATTGACATTTATCTCATCACTAGAAGATCTGTTTGTTTTAGTAATATAAAGTTTTCTCCAAGCGTTTTAGGCGGGATATATAGTACAGAAATTAAAGCTATTTATGAATTAAAATTTTAGGAGAGTTCTGAACGCAAACTAGAACTCCATTCTCGAGTGCGGCATCAGACGAATGAAAGCAAGCTGGGACTCCAACCTGGAGTGCAGAGTCTGACGTATGACAGCAAGCTGGAACTCCATTCTCGAGTGCGGCGTCAGACGAATGACAGCAAGCTGGGACTCCAACCTGGAGTGCAGAGTCTGACGTATGACAGCAAGCTGGGATTCCAGCCTCGAGTGCAGCGTCAGACGTCAAACAGCAGGCTGGGCGTGTTCCAAGCTCTGGGTCAGCTCTTGTTTGGGGTAATACACGACATTTTAGTGGTGTAGCCTGAATAGATACTCAGTAGCGTCGTCTGGAAGAACCCTCCCATATGTAACTTGAGAAGGGAGCTGATGTCATAATAAACAAATACACATCTTTATCTAATGTGTATTTTATATAATAATGAGCCTTTATTAAGAAAAAATTGGGCCAAAAGATTATTGATTAACTATAATATTCTACTTTGTCTGTGATTTTGTTGGAGATAATTTAAAATCGTAAATATGATAATAAAATAGCTATCTCATTACTTGTATAAATGGTTACAGGGGTCGATCACAAATATAGGAGATTCTTGAATTTTATTACGAATAAATTGTATTTGTATAGTTTATTTTTATCTCCATGTCTTACTACCTGTTCGGGTTATACGCTTATGTACAAACTACGTGAATGGTTTTAAGGGTGAGGAAGGTTCTATTAATAGGAAGTGTACCCACATTTGAGTGGAGGGAAAGTGGAAAACTATTTTGAAAACCACCCTTCTCAGTACACCCGACTGAGATTCTAACCGCAGTACCCACATTTGAGTGGAGGGAAAGTGGAAAACTATTTAGAAAACCACCCTTCTCAGTACACCCGACTGAGATTCTAACCGCGATCTCCCCGTGATCGGTAGTCTAGTATAGCACCTTAGACCATGTGCCCACTGAAAAGGGCTATAGTTTATTCCCGGGTGGGGCTTATGGAAAGATATACTACTTGTACTGCACATGGATTATTTCGGCCAACCAGTTTGTAAATGTATCAGTGCTACTTGGTCGAAATAGTGTGTAAGTCGTGTGATGGTAGAAACTCTGTGCTTAGAAGATGTACGTTAAATATTATTATTTTTATACCGCGTATTACTATCTGTTCGGGTTATACGCTTTAAGTATTAATTACGCTAATGTATTAGGAACTGGGAAGGTTAAATTAGAGGAAGTGAACCTGCATTTGCGTGGACGGAGAGTGGAAAACCAGCCCCGGTTCACCCGACCGAGATTTGAACCTCGATCTCCCCGTCCTCAGCAGTCGAGTTTAACACGATTAGCGCGTTAGCCAACTACGCCACCGAGGCGGGTTGTACGTTAAATAGCTCACTAGCACAGTTAGTATTACACTATAAACATTTGTAAACCTAAAAATAAGATTTTAATTCTCTTAGAAGAAAAAACTTGAATAATATTTAATAAATTAGATTACAAGAAACTAGTTTACTAAAAAGCTATAATCAATATTGTATTGAATATGTCTAGAATTACCACATTAGCGATTTTGTATACTATGACCCACATATGCAATGCTATATTACACCCATAATATATGCTATATTGTTTAATATATACATAATCTGTGCTATATTGTCTCATATGATCTTGTTTCAGACGGTGAAAGACCTCAGACAAGCTTATTTCCAAATATCCGAGATCGTGTCAAGAATCATTATACCACCATCCTCGAGACAGGTTTCTGTTTGGTTGTTTTTCGTAATTACTGTAATTGTTAATATTTGTGACTGCAACCCCCCCTATTTAACAAAAATGGGCCTCGTTTTTGCTCAAGTGAGGTCGTGTGAAAGCTAAATAGAATCGCTCCACTTGTGTAGTAATAATGTTGTTAAACGTGAATTATGCTAATTAAGCCTTAGTCACTTGTCAAATTTCAAACATTACATAATAGATTAAAGGGGTAACCCAAATGGACGTACCCCCCTAGGAACTTCAACACAATGTTAGGGAGGAGGGGTAAGAAGTGATGATTAAGAGGGTGATGTAAGGAACGCAAGAAAAGGCCGTTCTTGCAGTTTTTATAGCAAAACGTTCCTTTTGCCAAAATAAATCAAATATTGCTCCAGTAGAAACATATAGTTTAATTATCCTCACATGGGGGGCGATGTCAATAGTTAATGAATATCTGTCAAGAGCATAGCGGTATTAGATGATACACTTTTTAAACGAAGAGAAAAAGTTGTCATTAAATTATAGGACCCACTTGACAGATATTAAAGCACTGTTGAGGTCACCACGTGAAAAAAATTAAACTCTATGTTTGTAATGAAGCAATAATTGATTTATTTTGACCAAACAAATGTTTTGATTTAAAAATTTCAAAAACACTGATCTTCTCTCGCATTCCCTACATCCCACCTTAAGAGACCACCTTCTACTACATCAGAAACATAAGCATATGCCTGTTGAACTAGTCACATTAATCAGCAATAAACATATCTATAATATCTTAAAACAAAATGCTGACAGGATCAAAAGTATATTTATAGAACTAAACTTTTGTAATGTTATATTTGCATATCAATTCGAAAAATGTCCTAATTCAAAAAACATGGTTCGAAAATTATGTTTTTGGAAACCCACTTGAAAAACTAAAGGTACAAGGTCAAACTATGCAAGGTTATGGTCTCAACACAAAAGATTTATAAATTTAATTAACTAAGACCATGTTTTTATGACATTTCAAGACTAACAAAATTGTAATCTTGCCTCGCTCAGCCCAGTTCGTGTGGCCAGAAGGGTGAGCAGCTCTGTTGAACTAGAGACAGTGCTGATAGTTTCATAGATAATAGAATAGTATGTTTTTGATATTTAGAAGGGCCTATAAAGTGTACATCCGTTATAAACACGTGACAAAAATATAGTTCACTAAGTTTCAAAGTGTTTATGGCTTTCATATTTTAGACATAATTTTAGTAGCCTCCATTATATTGTTATCATTTCCTACCCACCATCATGTAGCCATGCCCTTTCCAGTCACGTAGCCTTCCTATATTTTGTTCTGTCATTTTTTATTTAAAGTTTTTATTTGAGGCTTTTACTATACTGGCAGCTTTTGTATCAACACGCATTTGAAATCTAGTAAGTGATTTGAAGACTTTTCACTAATTACCAATCTTATTTACAATTATTTTGCCTTCACTGGATTGAATGCAAAGCAAATCCTTAGATTACAATCTATTTTGATAATCACTGATGCAAAGAGAACATGTTTGACCTAAAATTAATTGAAATTGTACTTTTCCCTAGTCGTTGGTCGCTCAAGGGTTCGTCTAAGCAACAGTGCAACATTTTAATATATTTATTATTATATTATTTGTTTATATTAAAATTTAAAATGAACAATTATTGTTTGTAATTGTGTTAGCTAAAATTCCGATGAAGTAAAATGCAAACTAATCAGTTCAGATTCCCTTTAAAAATATTTACTCTGTTTTATCTTCTTTTCTTTAAAGATTAGAATGACATATTTAAACTTCATTTTATAAAACGCACTATTTAACAGAAATGCGCGTTACCAGTTTTAAAAATCGAGCTTAAATCGATTTTTATTATAAAAATTAGATATGAAAAAGAATCACACCTGCTGAGGTGCAGCGTTAGGGGGATGTAATATTTCTAAGTTAGTTTTGTTTTATAGGTTCTCTTAGCATATTCTGCTATACTATTTATTTTATATGACATCAATAAATCATTACATTTAAACACAACTTCCTAGTTCACTGCTCCCAAACACAATGATGATCAACATATGTTTTTATCATGTCATGGATTACTGATATCACAGCATTGTTCAAGGTATTAAAGTTAAGGTCTAATCACTGAACATTCCAAGGGATGTTTAAGATTCGGCGCTATATTTGTTGATATTTTTTGAATCAAGATATTTTTATAAATTTAAGACAAGGATACATGACTACACACTTTTTGGAATAGTGTCAAAGTAAATACTATAAAAATACAAACAAATTGGTTTTAATTTAAATATAATATTACACACCAATTTTATCCCGTTATCACCATAAAAAATAACTTCTAAATATCTCCGGAGGCATTATATGTTCAAGACGTTTCAGGCTGAGACCCTGACTTTATTTTGTGACTGTTGCCAGCCCTATTGAAAGTTTACAAATAGTGCCCCTTGTGAAATGTATATTGGAATGTCCCAAAGAGTGCCCTTGGTGAAAGGTTTATTGGAAGGTCCCAAAGAGTACCCTTAGTAAAACGTTTATTGGAAGATCCCAAAGAGTGCCCCTTGTGAAAGGTCTATTTAAAGCTTACAAATAGTGCCGCTTGTGAAATGTATATTGGAATGTCCCAAAGAGTGCCCTTAGTGAAAGATATATTGGAAGGTCCCAAAGAGTACCCTTAGTAAAACGTTTATTGGAAGATCCCAAAGAGTGCCCCTTGTGAAATGTCTATTGGAAGGTCCCAAAAAGTACCTCTAGTGAAAGGTTTATTGGAAGGTCATAAAGAGTACCCCTTGTGAAATGTATATTGGAAGGTCCCAAAAAGTACCCCTAGTGAAAGGTTTATTGGAAGGTCCTAAAGAATGCCCCTTGTGAAATGTCTATTGGAAGGTCCCAAAAAGTACCCATAGTGAAAGGTTTATTGGAAGGTCCTAAAGAATGCCCCTTGTGAAATGTCTATTGGAAGGTCCCAAAAAGTACCCCTAGTGAAAGGTTTATTGGAAGGTCCTAAAGAATGCCCCTTGTGAGATGTCTATTGGAAGGTCCCAAAAAGTACCCCTAGTGAAAGGTTTATAGGAAGGTCCTAAAGAATGCCCCTTGTGAAAGGTCTATTGGAAGGCTCCAAGGAGTGCCTCTGGTGAAAAGTACATTGGAAAGGCCCAAAGAGGTACCCTCACGATAAATTTATATTGGAGAAGTCCCAAAAATTGACCTTGCTGAAAGTGTATGTTGTGTCTCGCAGCCTAGCTCAACCACCCCACCTAACGTTACCAACGGGACCACAACGGAGGCACCCTTTGTCATCACCCAGGAGGAGGTGCTGGACATCATCAGGAGGAACTTGGGGGGACTCGTCCGCCTCTTCAGGAAGGAATACAGACTTGCCTTGAACGTGAGCACATGATAGGGACCATCGGAGCTCGAACCCAAACTTTGATCAAACTTTATTGCAAATAACATTAGTATTTATTATAATAATTACGTTTAAGACTTTTGTGATCATGGTTTACTTATAAAACGGTAATTTGGTCGAGTTTTTATTAGTGTTTCTTTGCGCAGTGAATATTAATGAATTAATCTAACGGTTAAGGAAGAGAGAGAGAGAGAGAGAGAGAGTCACTTGGAATAAATTATTGTTATTATATTATTATTAGCACCGCGTCTTGCTACCCGTTCGGGTTGTACGCACTTACGCTAATGTGTAATGGTAAGGTGATTGTGAGATGAAATGGAGGACCTACAGTTTAAACGTGGAATCCAAACTACGGTGGAGGCCTGGCATTCCCCACATTCTCAAGTTGTCATTAATGCACGTCTTTTCAGAGGTTAAGGAAGGGTTTGTCAATCAGATAACTCTGTGCCGGGACCAAGGATTGAACCAACACAGAAGTCTGACACCTTACCGCTAGACCACCAGGTCAACCAAGGAAGAAATTCTCTTGTGTGGAGGAAAAAGAGGACAATCACATGTGTAAAGTCATCTTCCAGTGAATACGACCGGAAATAGAGCCCCGACCATCCTGTCAGCGGTAGTTGAATGCAAGGCGATTCGAACGCCTTAAATCACTTGGTCAGCCCCACGAATCTCGAGTGGGGTTTGATTATTTGGCATCTTGGAGATTATATATTATTAAATATTTTAAGCTCGCAAAATGAAATGATAGCGTAATTAGTATGCAAAAGTCCAGGTTTTATAACAAATTATTGAATTTTTAAATGGAATCTGTGGTTATTATTCAACAGTTTATGTCAATAACTTTATTGGTAAGCATCCAATTTAATTTTAAAAGTAGCATAAATATCTATACAACTAAGACCATCGCTTTTACATACATTATCGATTAATAATGATGTATATAGAAACGGTTGGTTCGTAAGTTCGATTATTATTTTCATCACATCTTATCCCTAGACTTAAATAAATGTATCTAACAACCTGGTTGCGAGTGAAATTTTTATACATTTGCTAAAAGATAAAAGCCTTTACTATTTTAATGAGGTATTTGTGATTTTTTCAAATGCATTTTTCAAAAACATTTTTAAGACAACATTAATTGTTATTTTAAGAAGAAATTTCAAAAATTTACTTATAATGGTGTAGGTTCTCTATAAATTGATCACATTTTACTAATTTAAATTCTTATTTTCTTTCTTTCCGACCCTAAAAAAATTGATTTAGAAATTTTAAAGAAAATATAATTTTGATAATATATCCATTATTATTTTATAACTGTTTCTGTAATCCAGTCAGTCTGTATTATATCTGCGCACTGATGTAAAGTCACCTCCACCAATGAACAGGTGTCCCAAGACATCAGGCTCTCAATATACCATATTGCTGGTGATAAAGAGCTCAAGGTTTAAATATTAACAGGGTGAACTGGGAGATGGTTTTTTCAGCCCATCTCCACGCTCATGTTTGTCTACTAGATCTAAAATACTCTCCATAAATGTACCGAAGGATTAAGTCTTAATAGCCATGGAGTTGAATGTTAAAATTAAAAACATATCTGTCAAGTTTATATGTTTTTGCCCATTTATTTTATTTCAAATTTAACCTAGCGTTTAATAATATGTATACCCTATTGTAGTGTATTATGAATAACACACATAATACTAACCAATCCTTTTTTTAAATTGTATCTAACAGTAAAAATAAATTGACTAGAATTTACTTATTTATTAATAGTATGCGAAATACATTGTATTTCTTAAATTAATTTATATTTAATGTTATTAAATCTAATATATATATATATATTGTTTGTCTTTGTTTCAGGACTCTTACAAAAACGCTCAACAATGGAACAAAGAATTGAGGGAATCTCTCAGGAATAATCTAACTTGAAGTGTCTGAAAATGATTAATTAATTTACAAGAACTTCCCTGTGAAAGCAAACCAACAATAACCATTCCGAGACTATTTATAATTACTATGTTTTCGCCATTGGTGGATTTTTTATCGAAACCTTTTGGTAAATAATAATTTTATTTACTTCAAACGTAATCATTTAAACTGTTTTTCGTGTGTGAAGATTATTAACTGATTCTACTTGAGTTATTTGAGAAAATGGTTAAAATGCTTCAGTTAAAATTCGTCGGGGATGTGAACAATAATTGAACCAGCTAATTTCGAGTTGTAAACAGTTTCATAGCCCTTCAGTCACAGTGTTGCAAAACTAACAGTTCCGTTTATTTTAAGGTTCATTGTGATATTACTTTTATAATATATTTAGTCACGCTCAGTTTATAAGTTAACTGTGGTAGTTAAGAATGCTTGATTACTCGATAAATACCAGTCAACTTGAATTAACTTATGTTAAGTATTTGATCAATGATCAACTACCAAATTTGATTTCCTATTGGTTTCTCTATAAGATATCCATATTATAATAATATAAAGTAGTATTCATATTGTTCTATTAAAATTGATTAATATTAGCTAGTAATAATATAAAAAATATTTTTCAGCAAAAGCTAACAATTATAATTAAGGTCACGCTTACCAATTTTAATTTCAACTTTACGCAATGATTAATATTTTGTGGTTAAATTTACGTGGTTTATGAAACTTACTTATTCATAGTTCTAGAAGAAATATAGTTTAAAACCTTCCGAGTTATTTTTATGATTGTATAAACCTGATTAGCCTTTTTATTTAAAATTTTCTGCCAAAGCTCTAAAACTAAAAATAATGTATAAGTTGTAGGCACAGCGTTAACTAATTATATAGCATTTTTTTTAAAGAAAAAGCCTAGAAACAAAAATGCTAATAAAACATATTAATGCATATTTTGATTTTAACACCACGTCTTACCACCCTTTCGGGTTATACGCATTGATGCTTAGCTATTTGTGTAAAATAGTAATGGACACGTTCTAGATGACTTATATTAAGTTTTTTGAGCTTAGAAAGAGCGATAACACGTATTTTAACATACACATTCCGTAACTTCTCAGGATTACAATAGTGAATGCAAATGAAGTGAACTTTCTTAAACAAATTGTTTTTAAATTGTGAGCAAGTTCCCTGGAACTAATCTTGTGGACGAGTGGATCGGTGGACAATTTAGGTCTAGGATAAACCATTTATGTGCTAGGCGGTGTTTGAAAGACTAGAATTTATTTTCTGTTTACCATTTTGTCAGCCGGGTGGTATATTCCCGCGTTAGGACTAGATGGTTAATTGTAAATGTTTCCTCCTTAGGTTAAGTTCGTAACTATTGTAATTTTAGAGCCTTGTTGCTAAATGGTGGATGTTAGACCTAATATCAAACAGACATAAAAAAATTCCATGACTACTGAGGTTTTGTACATAGTTAAAACTAGTGTATTTATGTAAACACAGTGAATTTATTTATTCATTGATAGTAATAAAATATTAGCCATCAATAAAACAATTGTATGTAACTAAGAGATCAGTTTTATTTATTTTGAATATGAACAAAATATTTCTGCCTCTCATTTTCTGTTTCATGTATGAGTGTTTATTATTAACAATTTTATTTTAAAACTAAATAAGATAAAAAATAGACATAATAAAATATAGTTCAAATGAACACATTTTGAAGTATGACTATCCGGAAATCCATCCGCTAAACAAATGTTATATAAAATAAAATTAGTCTAAAGGTATTATGATTATTGTTATATGATTGAATACATTATTCCAACTAACATATATTATTTATAAGCCGCATGAAGAGACATTTTCAATCTTGAAATTTTATTCGGGAATCAAACACTTAGAGATGTTGGATAGTATTACTAAAAGATATTTATCTTTTATGACCATTTGTAAAAAAGCAGAAAATGAATTATTACTACTATTATTAATATTATTATGAAATAAAATATATTTCTCTTATATAAAAATGAATAGTAAAATATTGACATAAACCCATCTCTAAAGAGATTAATAATTCTGTAAAATGTTAATAGAATAATTTATAGAATTAATAAAATTGTGTTTTAAAATTATATTTGTTTGGACCAAATAAAGGTTACCAGAAATTAAAGCTCCTATTTTTGTCTAGAAAGCACAAATTGGATGTCTTATATTAAACAAATTCTAATAACAAAGTTCTATTAAAATTTAACGTTTTAATAAGGTTTTTTTAAACGTATTTCAACCAGTTATATCTGAACTATACTGAATGTACATAAATATACCCCGTGGAACGGACCAAATCGTGCCGCTAAAGTTTGTCATCTGCTTGCTAGCGAGGGGACAGATTTAACAGTTTCTCTCAATGGTCTTGTGCATAAACGTGTGTCTTGTGAATAATTTTTTTAAATAGTTAAGTGTTATACCCCACTTGACTGAAGACACATTTACAATAAACAATATACATTTCAATTTTAAATGTAATATTGTACAAATAAGAATAACATCTTTGGTAGCTAAAGCCCATGTTGTTTACATTCTTCCAAGACTACAATATATTTAAAATAGGTTATTAGCTTATATAATTGTTTCAAAAACAATATTATATCTAAAGTTATATAACTAAATTGAAAAAGCTAGCTTCAAACTTAATTACATTCGTTTGAATGACAAAATTCGTGTAGTAGTTTTACATTCAAACTATCATTTAGGTTATATGGCTTGTATGAAGTATTACTATATTACAATATATTTAAAGTTGGCTCTTAGATTGTATAGCCTATTGCTTTCAGAAGCCATATTATATTTAATGTTTGATAACTTTAATGAAATAAGGTCACTGAAACCTGGTTACTTTTGTTATGACAAACATTGTGGAGAAGTCTTACTTTCAACAGAAGCGGATTTACACTATAGGCCCACTAGGCACGGGCCTAGGGGCGGCGGCTTTAAGGGGCGGCACATTTTGGAGAGCATTATTTTTATTTTTATATTATCTTTTTAATAATTACGTTTAAAAATTATTGATTGACATTATTGAAATAGTTCACGTTAAAGTCAGAACGACAATATTTATTTATTTTTAAATAACTGTACTTTGCAATTACTTAGTAACTGATGTCAGTCTTCCTTTCTTCATAATGTTAACTCAAGCTACTATAGGGCATGTACGGGACAGAATTTCTTTCGTTGAAATCTTTTTTCGAATACTAACTTCCGCCCCCCCCCCTCCTCCCCCAAGACCTCTTTCCTCCGAAACCTCTTAAAATCCTTTAAAAAAATTGGGGGGTGGGGTAGGGGGCTCATATTATAATTGTGCCTAGGCTTAGGCTTGCAGGAATTATCACTATTTTAGCCTAAATTGACTTATTTAAAGAAACAAGTCATGAGTGTTGAACTTAGCTATGCTCCTCAAACCTTTTAATAACCCATTTATTTCGTTTAGCTAATCATACATTTATACACCTCATATATTCATAAAAATTTGCGAATTATGTCAAAATGCCACATTGTATTTTATGTGTGTAAGAGAGTAAGATATACCTGAAGATTCCCTTCTAGCTTACACATTGGTATGCAGACGACAGCTCGAAAATTTTAGCTGCTTGTCCATCCAGCTGTATTATAGAGATCAATGGTTTCAACTTATTTTTCAATAAATCGGTGTAAATGTTTAAAAAAAAAAGTTCATAGCTCTGTTTTATAAAATCACAACAACAAAAATTTTAAAATCCACAAACACAATATATGACACTTCCATTTATATATTAATTATACGTTAATAAAGTCTAATGTAACTAAATATTAAGAAGGAATTTGTGTTTAAATACTTTAAGTAGACATTCCCTGTGGAAATTTTGAGCCAAAAAGAGAGATGGGAATATTGAGAAACGAAGAAGAATGGATTCCTAGATGCTAGCTATTTCTAGTTTCGTGATATTATCAGGGATATAGACAATCAAAGAGGTTGTAATGGACTAGACCAGGGATAATAAACCATTCTAGGTTCACGGCACCCTTGTGAAGGGAACTAGAATTTCGTGGAAACTTTGTTAATACTTTCGTGGTTTTTTTCACATTTTTTATTTGTTATTCCAAGTGGAATATATCAGAGTAGCATATTAAACCATTAACGAAGGTTTTATTATTTAAATTATTTAAATTTAAAAAATATATGCTTCTTTACTGATATAATTAAATGTTATTAATAATAAAAATATTAATAAAGTTCATAAATACTTTTGTAGACTAAGCTAATAGTTTTGAAAATAAATAAATTGTATACTAGCCAACCACAATGCTAGGGCTTTAAATATAAATAATACAGTCATCAGTAAGAAAATAATTATTACTAACAATGTGAGACTTGCAATTGATGCTTATAGCACAAAAGTTTGATATCTGGCCTAATGGTTGACAACGCAGCACGCATATAATCCTCAAGACTTAGCAGTATATTTATTTCTTTGGATGTTATTCTTGCTGATTAGAGAGTTAAGAAGGGTAAAATTAGGTCCAATGGTTTTTCTTACTAGGATAGGGTATTCCTACACCAGTCCAAGCCAAAATACTTCCATTGATGGCTCACTCATGTGGTAAAATCTAGCTTTTATTGTGGAGGTGTCTCGCGTCAGGTGCCGTCGTAAATACAATTAAGAAAAACAATAAACGTCAATGACTTGGTGGTCTAGGGGTAAGGTGACAGATTTCTATGCTGGTGGCCGGGGTTCAATCCTCGGTCCCGGCATATCTGTTTACTAAACCCTTCCTTCACCTCTGACAAGACATCTTGTGAATGTGAGGAATGCCAGGCCTCCACCGTGGTTCGGATTCCACGTTAAACTGTAGGTCCTCCATTTCATCTCACAATCACCCTACCATTACACATTAGCGTAAGTGTGTATAACCCGAACGGGTAGTAAGACGCGGTGCTGCTAAAAATAATAATAAAAGTCAAAATTTTCTTCCGTTTATGTATTTTCTTTATTTTGTGTTAATATTTGTTTTTTATATTTTCTTAATAATCTCTTACCTCAAAATCTCGTGGCACCCATAAGTTCCAAAGAACACCAGTTGAGAGTCCCTAGGCACATTGGGGAAATAGAGGGAAACTATAGTTAAAAAAAATTATGTTGGTAGTTTTTATGACAAAAAAAACTTTTTTTTACCAAAATAAATAAAATACTGCTTCGGTGGCAATGTTTAGTTTAACTATATATTATTAATATTAGCAACGCGTTTTACTACCCGTTCGGGTTATACGCACTTACGCTAATGTGTAATGGTAGGGTGATTGTGAGATGAATCCCTTGGGTAGTGGGGGTAAAATTTATTCCTCTCATAGAGGTAAATTATATGAAGTTGAAAGTTTAATGGAAGCTAAGAGTTAGTCAAACTACCTTAATTCGAATCCCGGAAGGGAGTATCAAAATACGGTATTCTCGTAGTGTTAATTATAGCCTTTGAAAATTGAAAGGGGGCTACGTTTTAGTCAGAGTCTACGCTAAGTGTGTGCTTGCAGTTGTTAAAAACCTTTCTTGTGTGCTAAGCGCCTTTGGAAACAATATTTCAAATATAATAAAAAGTTCAATAAAAAAATGCTTACACTGCACCTTACTACACGTTCGGGTTATACGTTTATGTACTAATTGCACTTTTGTATTAGGGAATAAGAAGGTTAAATTTATAGGAAGTGTACCTGCATTTACTTGGAGGGAGTGTGGAAAATCATGTAGGTAGACCACCCTCAGTACACCCAATCGGGATCGAACCCCGATATCCCCTTATTCTGCAGTCTAGTCTATGGCGGCAGTAGGGCCTTAGACTATGTGGACACCGATGAGGGTGTTTGATAATTTAATTACGTAAAAATGTTGCAACGAGCAGGGAAGCCATTTTGTAATGATAAAATATTTTCTTGCATGTTTGTTCAAACACTTAGCGGCATTCATGAGTCAAGGTCAATGCACCTTGAGGTTACATCAGCATAATCTGCACAACAAGGCGTTTAATACTACTAGTGAAGTTTTAAAATTATTTACGCTTGGCCACGTGATCTTAAGCGTCAGTCTCGCTTTTTTTTTATTATCAGATGACTACGTATGAATGCACCGGAGGTATCCGTGTGATTTATTTATCTTAATGCACCTGACTTTGATCCTGTAGGAAGGATTGATCCTGTTAGTGCACTCCACTCCATCTTGGTAGGCCAGCATTCATTTCTAACCGGCTATATTGTTGTTTTTAAAATCACACCTATTTGTATTCTTATTTAAGCTAAATATCCACGCAGTTCTCTTTCTTGCTCATCAATGTCCTTTAGAGGCAATAACTGATTAGGAAAGAGGGATTTCTAAGAAAGTTTCATCAACTTTCATAACATAAAATACCTATTTAGAAGACAATACAAACAAGTCAAAAACTAGAACATATTTCCTGTCTTCCTCCTCATGTAGCAATATCCTAACAGCGCAAGAGCCTATGGTCGTTTGGTCTAAAGGTTGGCACGCTACTTAAGCATTGCATCAAATAGGTTGGATACTACATTATTTTGTATTAAAATGGGAGAAAAACTCAAATC
Source organism: Timema poppense (assembly GCA_902141375.1). Lineage (NCBI taxonomy): Eukaryota > Metazoa > Arthropoda > Insecta > Phasmatodea > Timematidae > Timema > Timema poppense. Next base: position 114,022 of record CABFOV010000139.1, read on the forward strand.
TGGGATATTTTCCGAACCGGTACTTAGCGATACAAGCTTATGCGTTATACTACTGTGTGTGCCTAACTCAAAAGCTAAGAAAATATATTTTGAACTTGAATTTTTTGCCATATTTATACAAAATCATGTAGAATTGAGCTGATTCAATTTCAAACGAACATGTGTGGACAAAAAAAATGCACATATTCAAGAACTGTTGATATTACCACCTGAAAAAAATTATACTCAATGTTTCTACTGAAGCAATATTTTATTTATATTAGCCAAAAAAGTTTTGTTACATAAACTGAAAAATTGTGGCCTTTTCTCACGTCCATTACACTCCCACCCTAAGGCGTCACTAGTGCATTAAACTGGACTGTCTGGGATGGGAATGTTAAAGTTCGGATCGATAGTTGATGTACTGAGGTCAGTGCCGGATCAACTCAATCCCCCCGGTGCCCCCACAGACAAGGGCTCCCACAAACATATTTAACATATTTTCTACAAAGAAAACAGGAAAGTTTGTATATAATGAGCATTTTTATGAAATCTTTATGTAGCCTACTTTCTTTTACTTTGTTACTATTACATGTTTGTCAAATAAAACAGTTGCTTGATTTTTACCCTTCCTCAGACACGCTCTGATGTAATTTACCTGGCTTTATAGGGGGAGGGCCCCACACTCTATGACTTACCGAGGTCCCCCACATACGTAAAACCAGTATTGAATGAGGATCATTTTTCCTAAATGGTTTTCTACACTCCTTCCACGCAAATATGGGTACATTTCTTCTAAATGCAATCTTATTCAGTTTAGATGTACAAATAGCCCGGACGTGTAATAAGATGCGTTGCACAAAAAAACAACAGAAAACAATTTATTTAGTCCCTGAACCTGGAGGCCATTATTTCGTCCGCTCCAATTTAACCAACTTACTATAGCAGGTTTCGTAATGATTTAAAAGAGAAAGTGTCTATTCAATATCTTGTTTACCATCTCATCGCCATTTATAGATAACAAAGAACAGTTTTCCCCGTCCCTTTACGGTTAAGTAGACCGAATGTTCGTCTAGGAGGTTGCAGTTTGAATCCAAAATAGTCCTAAGTAAATTAGCATTTGTAGAGTGTAGACTTCTCCCAGTGTCTAAATATTAAGTTCCTAAAATTGACTGTGGATATTTTCTGTAAACATTTATCACCTAAGTTAAGTTTTTAAGTCTTGTGATACTAATGCACGTTACATATTACAAACACAAAATAATTGAAGTTTTTATGATGTGCTAGAATCGTTTTGTTTTGGGTCATTTAGCACGAAAGGGACACACATTGGTGGGAACGAGGACCCAAATGACAGTTATATTTAGTCTGATTTGCTAGTGATGGGGAGGTTGGGGTTTGAATCCTGGTTGGGTATACTAAGGCTTTTTTTTCCTGAATAATTTACCCCACTTTGCTAGCTCAAATGTGGGTATATTTCCTCAAAATCATATCCACCCCATATCAAAGAACGGTGGGATTCAAACCCAATTACACAATAGGTTGCTGTTCAACAGTTATATCCCAACATTTACACTATCTTGGTGAAGTTAACGCCCCAAACTAGAAGATAAATGCCCTTCTCATACTACTTTCTCCCACTCGGGGGGTAAATAAATGTTTGTTGCGTTGTGTACGTTTTACAGACGTGCTTTATCTCATCCAGAACAAAAGAGGGAAATAAAAGAGAAGAAAGAGTTCAAAGGAGGTCTAATGTCAAAACGAACGTGAAAGTTTTAGCACTAGCAAATAGGAGAAGGTAAGGCACAGCAATTAAACGCCCACGTGATCCTTCCCACACACCGCTCTGATTGGGTACACCCCGGCCGAGTTTGGATGGCAGTTGCACAAGCTACAAAGGGAGAGTCCATTGTGTCTATAGGTGGTGGGGCAATTATGAACACTTGTGTATTAAGATAGTTATGTTTCTATCATTTTATTATAAGTTATTTTTTGGTAAAAATGCATGTGTAATGAATTCTAGTAGTTATGGACCCGATGTTCGTGGGTTTAAACCTATCCGGGGTCAACGGATTTTTCTTGAGCGGTAAAAAGCTATAGCCCGGAAGTAAAACCGTTGGCCCCATGTCGATTGTGGCATGTAAAAGAATGCTGGAAGGTATGTGAAAATACCTTTACCGGAAAAATGTGTAGGCGTTTTCGTTCTCACTCATAGAAATTCTCGTGTGTTGATATGATAAGTTGGTTCAAAAATGCACATTAAATGCCTCAAATAAATAAAAAGTAAGACAAAGAGTCAATAATGTCAATATTAGTATGTATCAGTTTCTTGTTTTACAAGTGGATACACATTTTTATGGGTGGTTAAATATTGAAGGTATATTGTTAAATTGATATTACCCTCTCCCCCCATTGGTTCTGGAGATACGTCTGAGGTGTTAGAGGGGGTCGTTTGTTTCTTAGGTTAAGCAGTTTATACGTATGTTTAACTAGCCAATATGTCAACCGAAAGTCGTAGTTATGCTCATGTGAAATTTCAATTAAATTTGTACAAGGATTTTTTAGTTACGGAGATTCTTCTAGGGTAACTAGGGAGTTGGGGATGAGGGGTTAGTAATCTAGTGCCTGTGGGTACCTCCACGCGAAGGGCGACTCTCTAGCCCCAGTGGTTCAGGAGATACGTCTGCGGACAAAATGGGTGTTGGTGTTTTAGGTTAAGCAGTATAAGTAATTTTAATTAACCTATATGTTAACCGAACGTCTGAGTTATACCCATTCTAAATTTCAACTTATTTGACTTAGTGGTTTTTGAATAAAAGGGAAAAGTAGATTTGTAACACATTCCACACAAGGACAGAGTGACTACTTCATAGTATAGTAGTACTCGTAGATTTTCATAGACAATAATAGTGATCCACGTAGCTCAAGATGTTAGTCTCGCAATATATGTCCAAATTTAAAAAATACTCCCCAGAGCCTTTAGGCGAGCTGTGAAGCGAAAAACCTTTTGAGTGAGCACCATATTGAACTAGATAACAAGATTGAAAACATATGTAATGTCTGTAAATTGTTCGGCCAAGGTTTATAAATTAACCCTGATAAATTTTGTTTTAAATGATCTACGCATTTGGCAGATATCGTAGCACAAACAGACAGATATTTTACCAACCGCCAACGCTAAACGGATAGCCAATTAGAAAAATCACGTATTTACAGTAGCCTACATAAGTTGCTTGGCCTAAAGATACATACTGGTACACACATACATATATACATGTACATACATAAGTGCATAGGTATATACATACATACACATATATACACACATACATACATACACACACATACATACATACACACACATACATACATACATACACACACATACATCCATACATAGGTATATACATACATACACATATATACACACATACATACATACACACACATACATACATACATACACACACATACATCCATACATAGGTATATACATACATACATACATACATGCATACATACATGCATACATACATACATACATACATACATACATACATACATACATACATACATACATACATACATACATACATACACACATCTATACATATATAATAAAGTCTTTCCCTTGCGGGGTAGGCAGGAAACTGTGCATATAGCTCAAAAAACGACTCTTACTTAATCCATCCTCACTAACTTTCTCCACACATCCCAATTCTTGCATATACACCCCTCGCTTCAACAACATCCATATACCTAGCTATACTCATACATTAATTACGGTAATTGTATAGGGATGAAAAGGTAGAATTGTGGAGTAAATGTACCCGCATCTGCGGGGAGGGAACACAGGAAACCATTTGGTAAAAACCGCCTTCAGTATAACAAACTTTGGTTCAAACACCAATCTTTCCGTCACCGGCAATCTGGTCGAAAGCTACGGACAAATAGAAATCTGGTAATCAGCACGCTTATGTTTTGCACTTGGAGTTTTTGGTCGAAAGTACTGAAATCAAAATTCTGTTTAGAAAGAGAGTATTAGTGCATGATATTAATCGTGGGCAACGAAGATTTGGAGAACATCAACTTTTCCCACAGTTAAAAATGGACAAGAATCGATGGTTTAGCTATGTTCAGTTTTATGACGGGTTTTTTTTTCATTTAAAGCAAGATTTTTTTTAAGTTCACCCCATATTATAGCAGTAATTACTTTTTTGATAATTTATTACCAAAGATAAACATTCGTGTACTAGGAGGAAATTTTACCTTCTTAATAATTACTTTTGACATAAATCATAAAGTGGAATATTTTTTTTAGTGGAGAGGGATTTATAAAAATAATGCTCATATTCAAACATAAAGAAAATTATTTTAAGATAAACTCTAAAAGTATTATAAAATACATGCTTAAATTACGTAATAATGAGTTAAAATTACTTATTTTGACACCAACTCTAGAAAATATTACTTAAACATGTGAACTTGATAAGGAAAAAATTGTTTTTGACATTTGTTATAAAAATATAATTTTTAATTATGAAAAAATAAAAATTATTCCATCCCACATTTATTTTGAGGACGTCTGCAAGCTTAAATAGCGCTGTAAATAAATGTTTCAAACATTCTTGTTTGCTGGTCGGCGCTGACAAGCTTCATTTGTGTGCCGGCACATTTTAAACCATGGTGGCTTTTGCACGTACTTGCTAACACTTGTCGGCGCTGACAACCGGCGTTATACGTATCTTTACCCTTGTACAAGCCAAGACGATTTATAACCGGTTATATTACCGACCGTTGATGTTGGTGACATCCTTATTATAGGCAATCCGGTCTATTACAATTCTGATACTTAGTAGTGAGTTCCCAGGTGCTTATATATACAGTAGGATCTTACTAATTCGACATTGGCTAGTTCGAAAAATTTAATAATTTGAGCCCACCATGATTCTCCATCAAGTTTATATTTAAATACATAGTAAAAAATAACATTTAACTCGAATTTTAAAAGGAAATATTTGGATAATTCGAAGCCTATTCAGTAAAATGTTATTTTTTTCTAGTAAATATATTTATTAAATCACTTCATATACCAAAAATGTCAAATAAAGTTAATGGTGGAAGCATAGTAAAAGAGAAAGCACTTACAATGATGGAAAACCTGAGAAAATTCCCTGAATCCCTACCAGACGTGAAACGAGAAAGACAATATTTTTAGTACAATCAGTGAACTTGAAGATTTTTTATTGCGTTAAGATAAAAAAAACTACTACAACAAACCAGGGTCACTAATTTTTTCCACCTTAATGCCATTTAACTGCAAAAACGGTTTAATTCTGTAATTTTGTATGTTCAGTTTTCCCCGTTTTATATTATGGGTTTAAATTTTTCTTGTTTTAAAATATTGGTTTTTATGTAAGTTATAATATTTCTAGGTTGTTAATTTATTTTGTACCAGCTGCCTAGATACCCATAAAAATGGTTAATTCATATTTTGTATTTTTGTTAGATATCCCTTGGACATCAAATTAAACAAGTTAAACTGTATAAATAAATGAAAATGTATATACTTGTATTTTATGTAAAAAAAAATTTTTTTTATCGCCATGGAGATGGATGCACTCATCGTTTTCTTTCCTTAGAGTTACGATGAACCAATATTTCAAAAACTGTGAATTTAAAATCCTTTTTATCGTATCTATATGTTTTGAATTAATTTTTAGAGAACCATTGATCGTATTAAAATTAAAAACACTTTTTGTCACCTTCATTGAGGACTGCTAGCAGTTAGCACCCCTCTATGGGGTGCACTCCACAGTGAGCCCACCTACGATATTATTTTATTAGTGACACGTTCAGACGAAAGATGAACCACTTCTCAATTTAGGTATAAAACAATGGGGAATTTAAATAAGAGGAACTACACCATCTCTCGCCTATATCTGGGGTTTGTAGCCCATTGATCGTGATTACTCTAATTTAAAAGTGCTCACTGATTTAATTTGTTCATGTGCTCATAAGTGCAATCATCTAAATCATCTTAGCTGACAAGATAATCATGAAAATAAGCTATTTTTATATCAACCTCTTTGTTAAATTTAACAATAAAATAGGTAGATAATCTTAAATAAATGTATTATTCTCAGTATAATGTTTTAATTTCATACATGGGAACAACTTAAACAAAAGGAGTGGAAGGGGACTATGAGCATAACTTAAAAGAAGTGCACCCACATTAGCGTGGAGTTATGATGTTACGATAGTAGGGATAAGTCAATTGTGAAAAGGGTCTGAATAAACAAACCCAAACTGTTGGGGCGGAACCCTTAACTACAGAGTCAGGGGCGGGAGAATTATCCTGGATTTGTATGAATTCTACAATAGTTGGAACGTTCAGGGATCTTCTGAATGAAACTTCTTATCTACTGTGCACTTCGTTTACCCCGATAGGTCTTTTACTTCTCTCAGAAGCTATGTCAAAGTGCAATCAGCAGGGCCCGGATTTTGAGGGCATGTTATTTTTTTTAGGTACATCACATATAATGCTCATGTTTACACAAATTATGTTCAAGATCCCTGGTTATGAAGACGTTTTTAAATAGATCATTCTTTGATAATATTTGCTCATTTTGGATCTTCAGAACATATTTTCTTGATGTGCATCATTTTTAAGAATTTTTGAGTTTTTTAGGTATTTTTTGAATAATTTATTCTAATCCATTTTGAATTAGTGTATTTTAAATATTGTCAATGTTTTATAAATGCATGAAAATTCAAACATAATGTTTATAACCCACAGTTGTCTGAATGAAATGATAATGTAGGAAATTAACATTTTATCCTCTTTGCTTGTGTGGTTACACATTCCTGGCCAGGAATTGGGAGGGGGAAGTTATTACTTTTGAAACAGGTATTTGTAAATAAAATATATATTTAGCAGAATGCCAGGGTTATAATTATAAAAAATAATTTGTAACGTGCTTTTTTTGGGGGCGTGTGCATTCATTACGAGTTTTTGTTCATACCTATGATAATTTTTTGAAAATTAAAAGTTTTTTTTGTTAGAATTGTGAGTTCATTTTATAAGTTTTTTTTTTATCATTTTGAGGTCAACTAAGTTTGGGCTCTAGTAATCAGTCAAGATAAGACTTTTTTTACCTTTTGATGTAAAGGAAGTGTTTAATAAAATATCCAAACATTTACATATCAATTGTTCTCTAAATAGATGACTTTCTTTCCGCTATAGATGGTAATGTTTTTATTAGTTTAATCTATAGTACTTAAATTTCAAAATGTAAAAAAAAAGTTTATATAAACTCGCCCTACAAAATTAACTTAATCAAGGGCAGCATCAGGCCTAGTGGCCAACATTTTAATATCGAGCTTTCATCTATAAATAGTAGTTACGACTAAATAGCACCGGGGCTAGAATCATCTTTTCCTAGACTACAGCCGGCCTCCACAGCCATTCATCCATAACAATTTCCGTCAACATAAAGGTTTCACCTCACAGTTTGTGTAGGCCTTTGCCTTAAAGGCTTTTTTCCCCCTCTTGTCTGTCCTAATTAGGGAGGTGTTTTTGCAGAGATCCCAGTGCCCACGCGGAGAAAGGCTAGTGTTCCTATGTGAGGCTACCATCACTTTAAGTAGGTGTGTTTGGAGCTGACACTTTTACATATACTGAGTCTCTAACAATCTCTTACACATTTCAAGTCTTACGTGTCTCCAGAGTAGGTAAGAGAGAACCATTTTTTATCAAGATCGGGTTAGAAATACGTAATATTTAATATGTAATAAAAACTATAAAAAACTAGCTGTTTGCAATTCACACCCACCAAAATATTGTAGTTTTTTAAGTCTAAAAGTAATACTAATGTGAGAATCATGATTGTGTGAGTACGTTAAAACTTTTATATTAATTTTATAGATTTTGACTAAACTTGACACAAAAACACTATGCCTCAGTGTGAAAATATTTTTAAAGGTGTTCTAATTAAATTGGATAAATAAACATTTGATGTTATATAGTATAGAGTTATTTCTTAGTCAGTTTGTTATAAATATATATGTTTATAAAAGCGGTTCATAACTTTGGTGAAACATTTGCAAAAGTACATAATTAACTTAATGTTTAGATGTAAAATCGAAATATTTAAATATAACTATATTTATAACACTTGTATTATATGTTATAAATATTATTTGGAATGGTCAATAAAACATTGAGTCGAAATGTTTATATTTAATAAAACCCAATGAAGACTAGCTCTAAAGAATTAAAAGTAACTAATTTTATATTTAATAAAAATAAGACGAGTAAAATAAGCGATACAGGCATAAAGTAACCAAATTATATTTAATGGTAACATTATATCAAATATACATCTAATTTCAAAAAGAGGTCACCAAGTTTATGTTTGATTTGAACATTATTTAAAAGTTGAATGAATTAAAAACATAATATGTTTATTTTGAAAAGGTGCTATGTAAATGTCCGGGACAATACTGTAATTTGTGGTTGATTTCAGGAAATTTTATCACAAGAGAATGTATGTAACAACTAGATTTATCTTCCTGGCGTTGTTGCTTCTTGGAACTGTTAAGGGAAAACCCATGTCTCTTTTGGATTGGATGTTCTCACAACAATACAATGTAGGTAGAGATATCTTCTATATTTTATGAACTATATAGTAGGAGTTTGCGAAGTTCATTTTTTCAATTTGAAGCGAAGTTGAATCGTTTAGAATGAGATGTTCCCGAAGCTAAGGCTAGTTGTGATATTAAAAAAAAGTTTACTGTTTGATACATATATTATATTTTGCATAACTTTGTAATTTTACTTAATTTAGGTATTAAGTATTATATAAAAAATGCTATATTCCATGCATAATTGATGTATTTAGTCTTAAAATGATAAATTATGCATTTATCACCAAATGTAATATCATTTTTTTTTAATTTACACTAATACTAATTTTGGGATAAAAAACAGAAATTTAAAAAACAACATAAATATGTGCTTTAACTTTTTATTTCAAGAAGATTTATAACTGTCGTATCTGGAGTTTTACTCTCGAATCGAAGTCGAAGTGAACGATTATTTAAAGCTAAGTCGGAGTTCTCGAAGCTTTGCACACCCCTGCTAAATAGTATATTTTTTCTCATATGGAGAAAATATTGTAGTGATGATAATTTTTAACTCTATAGAATATGAAAAATCTTAATATTTCATGTGCCCCCAAACTCAAAAAAAGTGGTTATTAAAATTATGTCTTTCCCCGTTTATGTCTGTCTCTCTTTATGCTTGTCTCTAACTTAAGCTACAGTCGGGATGGTTTGATGTAATTAGTTCAAACTCATATATAGATAGTATGTGGCCAGAGCATGAATCTTGATTGTTATTCTCATTTTATATCATATTAAATTAAGGGTAACTTACTGAATGATATTATTCTGAAAATTGAAAAATGACACCTGGACAAGGGAATCGAACCCAAGACCTTTGGCTTAATATGCCAAGCCAAAGGTCCCGGGTTCAATTCACGTGTCCAAGTTTCATTTTTCAATTTTCAGAATATGATATCTAGATGGAGTAAATCTTCACTAAAAGCATATAAAATAGCTTTATCTATTTGACGCTTACTGATAGATGTTTTTTTGAAAATTATAAATTTCTTGAAAATGGCTATGATGATTTTGTTCAAATTGGATGTATGAGGAGGAATGTGTTGCATATATAATTGATTTGTGGAGAAAAATTGGTTAAAAGTAATAGTTTACTGATGGCTGATTTCAAAATTTTTAAATGTTTCTGTAATAGTAACAACAATTTTATTCAAAAAGGGTTTATGGAAAGAGTTTAATCAAGTAAATAAGGGTTCATGACTTTTGATAGTAGGGTAGCTCACTGATGATTAATTTTTGAAATTTCGCAGTTTTTCGAAAATGGCTTTTACGATTTTGTTCAAATTCTATGTTTAGTTTGTGTTTTATGTAAAAATACTGTATTGTTATTTTTCGGAGGATAAATTACTTGAGGTTAGCTTATGATCAATATTTTTTTATTTATACAGTCATAAAAAAGTTTGAACAGTACGATTTTGTTCATACCACCTATTTATTTATTTTGCCATTTTCAAAACCCAGTTCTATAAATAAACATGGAACTTATAAATCAATTAATCCACAAAGTAATTTTCCTTTTAGATATGTAAAGACATAAGAAATTAATAAGGCATATTTAGACAACTCATCAGTGGTATGATTCGGCGATTATAATAGAACTCCTGATTTGAAATTACGGAGTCATAGGATCAAAACTAAATTACTGTACTTTGAGAAGTATTTACTCATTGAAATTTATAATCCTTTCTTCAAACAAAATATGTTGGTTAGTCATATATATAATATGTCTTCTTTATCTTCTTATATAAGTCGACCATAGACAATACTGGCACCACAGCCTGCAAATAAAATAGAGGGCTTATAAAATAAATATTTTAATATGATACGTAGCGTGAAACATTGCAACATTGGATGACAAGATGTTGCATCACTGGCCAAAGGAACATGTTCTCCTACGCACATTTGATTGACCTAAAATTTTCAGCGCTTTCAGATAAGTTCAATGCTCTCACAATTATCTAATTTCCGCGATACATCTATCACGTGTTTCCAAATATTGGCTCACCATCCTCAATTAATTAAAATGCTAATGTATTCCTTTAACATACATCTTCCACTTGGTTAATATTCAATAGTGTAAATCATGGTTCTGAGAGCGTTTTTTTCCCATCAGAACAGATATCTCTATTTATACAGAGTGCTCGAAAAATCACTGTGCGATAAAGTATTACTTATATTGTTGCAATTCTTCCTATAACAAACATCGGAGATGCACCTCCATGGACATGAAGACATGTCTGGACGTGCCTCTTCATACGATATATATTATATGATAATAAGAGGTGTGTCCAGACCTGTCTTCAGGTCCACGAGGTAAGTGTTACTTCACTGCATAGTAACTTTTCGGACATCTTATATTTGGATAGCCATAGCTATTAACGTTATTAAATCTAATATCGTTACTCATACGCCAAGCCATTTGTCATGCAGCTTTCACTTTTGACAGATTGTTTTAATTTTAGCAGCAGTATGATAAATATATCTATCTTTAGTCTGTGTTAGCTACTCCAAGCTTACATGTATATGTTCTAAAGGGTTTCTCACATGGGAATACGGGCTTATCGTTCAGCATCATAGCTTAGTTGGTAGCACGTCAAACTAATAATCGTTGCTCTAGGGCTCGATACCCAACATGGTCAGACATCTATTGTTGAAGATATTGGTTTGCTCTCTTTCCATGAGTGATAAGTTGAAATTCTGAAGATTGTTTGCTTTGTATAACCTATTCTTGATTAAGGATTATGAATAATATTATCACTTAGCTATGACAAAATAAAACTTGCATCTGACTGTGACAAAATGTACTGTTATTTCCACAGAGTGGCGGCAACCAGTATAAGGCATCTGCAGATGCAAATCGTCAGACGAGACAGACAAATTACAATGCTCCACAAGGTCAGCTGATCGACAGTATCTTCCAGGTAAAGCATATATGCACCTCAGTAGGGGGATGACTTAGTTGTTTCTAAGCCAGTATTTCTATAACTAGTATGGTCCACTGTAACACCTTCTGACAATTTGGGTGTCCTAGTCCTCTTGACTTCATTCTGGTGGCTAAAGCATGGATTTTCAACGTTATTATTTCCCACGATTTCGCAATGCGCATTTTGGTGAATTTTTTCCTTCATTATTTCTCTCATTCTTTCCTTAACAGATTATATCGCTAATGTCAGCACCTATTATAAATAAAAACGGGCGTATTACAGTTGGGCTACGTATACCTGTTATGACCTGCGTTTAAAAGGGTGTTATTAATCCCACATTACAGTTGGACGACGAGTTAAGTTGGGCTACGAGTTCTTTATTAGTAATTGTAAGCAAGACGTACTGGTATATTCCCTTGATCTCGGATGGTATGGTGGTCCATTTAGGATGTCTGTAAATGTTTTCTCTGCGGTGAGTGAAAAAAAGCAAGTGATGGATAATAAGACACAACAAAATACTAAATTAATCTAATCCAGCCTAAGCTAACCTGAATTAAGAGGAAAAGTTTAATGGGGCCAAATTCATATCTACCCGCAGGTATATTGTATGTTAGAGTCCTCCTGGCCAGTGAACTAAGCTATTAACTTTTGAGACAAGGGGTCCCATGGCCCAAGTGCTGGGCGCCGATAAAAAAATAACGGTGTCCAGCATTGCATGTTATGTATATTTGATCAACCTTTTAAAATAAAAATGTGATATTCAATTTACTGACTTTAATAAAAAAAAATCTTTTCTATAAAATAAAAAGTATAATGTAAATTCGTCCATCCACGTAGCCAGGGAACTGTTAGAAGTTTCAAGCAATCTTCTACCATGGTTTTGGATCGACAGAAATTGGCGTAGATTTGCAGAGAAAATAAAATAAAAGTAAGAGGAAGTAAATTGTAGAAATCAGAAATATTTTCAATGTATAGCCTCAAAAGAAAACGTTTTAGCCCTGATTTACCCACTAGGGCCTATCTCTATTTATTTTCAGCACATTTTCTCACTACCCGTTTGGTCTACACGCATCTTTATCCTTATTGCTAGGCCATTAAAATCCATTATAAATACGTTTTAGGTTCATATAATGTTGAAACATTTTCCTGGATCTAAAGGTTGAGGGCTCAAAGCCATTTCAGATTGAACTTAACGTAAATTGACTATAATATATAAACTAACAGTAAAGTGTCGTAAACTTAATCACTATACAAGTGAGACCCACCTTGGTGGCGTAGTTAGCTAACGCGCCAGTCGTGTTAAGCTAGACCACCGAGGACGGGGAGATCAAGGTTCGAATCTCGGTTGGGGGAACTGGGGGTGGTTTTTCCTAAATGGTTTTCCACTCTCCCTCTACGCAAATGCGGGTTCGCTTACTCTAAATTCAACTTTACCCATTCCTAATCCATTAGTGTAATTAATACTTAATCATATAACCCGAACGGGTAGTAAGACGTGGTACTAAATAAATTAAATAATAAGTATACAAGTGAGCTAAAGCACCATTTTTTTTATCATGGTTTGCCAGTAATTGAAGTTTGGAGTATGAATCTTGGCTCTGTATACATAAAGTTGTATTCCTTTTATCCTTTACTATTTTCCTCCCCACAAATGCGGCTACACTTTATCTAGTTTAAATTATATCTTCCTCAACATTACCCTATTAGTGTAAGTATATAGATATCCCGTAAAGGTAGTAAGAGCTGGAACACCAAAATACTAGTTGTGTTAATCTATCATAAGACCACACTATTTAAAACAATAAAATATATGTACTAAAATTAAATGTCCAGCCGCGGGACTTTGATGGTTCGTGGGTTGTTGTCACTGTAGTTTTTCTCGAGTTTGACGAGACTATGCAAGAAAGCTGCTACCTCCCCCTTACTGTCAATTTGACCAACAACACACACAGTAATGAAGTGAGCAAATGTGTGTGCATTGGATTTAAAGTTAGAGTTCCATAACGAGTAAGAGGGAACAACTTACTAATCCAGTCACAACAAAACTTTATTTACCTCTAAACAATCCACTAGTTACATCCATTACAAGTACGAGATAACATAGTTTAGTTTAACTTTCAGATTAACTTATTTTATTTGGTGTTCAAATGTCCTATATGTATATATCTGGTTAACCCAGAATACAACCCGGAGACTTGAGTGATTTATTTTGTTAAAACACGTTTAATTCTCACTACTAAACACGTCATGAATTACATAACTAGGAAATTCAAGTAAAAGGATTTGAATTTAGTGTAACTTTTCAAGGAAAATATATTTTCACCTTAAGATTCTTATCGTATATTATAATCTGCTGGAGGAATTTTTTGAACTGGATGAAGCCTTATAAATTAGATAAATGGCTCAAATATATATAATTTGTACATATTATAAATATTTGATATCCTCCTTTGAGACAGCGCTGGTACTATTGTTTTGGGGGGAAAAAACAAAACACAATGAATATTTTTTAATCTTATATGACACACACTTTTTTTTAGCTCCACATCTTTCTACCCTTTTGGTTTACACGCCTATGTTTTAATTACATTAATGTTCTAGGGATTGGGAAGGTTTAATTTAAAGGAATTTCACACTCATTTGCGTGAAGGGAGAGTTGAAAACCATTTAGAAAAAACCTTCAGAGCACCCGACCGGGATCTAACCCCGATCTCCCCATCTTTGGCAGTTTAGTCAAATACGAGAGTAGTGCGTTAGACCCCACGGCCACCAAATTAGGTCATACGTATATTATATAATACGTATATGTATAGTTTATATAGCCTATAGTAGTTAGTACATGGTGATAAAAATATATATAATAGACATCTAATATACATATATATTTCCAAATGTTTTCTTTTTCTATAAATATGTATATTCGAAATAATCTGCTAGTACAAGTGTTGGTACTTTCTTTATAGAAGAGGCAAACAAACAGGGCCATCTGGTTCTATCCTGTAAGGATTTGTAGTTTACGAAGACTCCTCTCTTAGCTAAATTCAAGGAAAGTTTTAGTTAAAAGACTAACGTGTGAATGACGACACTAAAAGTGGTGTGCTGTCTTCTAGATCCCCATCCAGACCCTGAACTCGGTGAGTAGTCTGGTGAAGAACGCAGCAGGTCTGCCGGTCTTCCAGCGGCGCCGTAATCGGAACCAAGAGCAAGCCTCTCCAGTGACGTCATCAAGAGGCAGTAGAGGCTTGACGCACGCCGCGCAGATAGCTCGGCTGCCCCAGTTCGAAGACGGCTCCAGTTATAAAATATAATTGTGACAACAACTACTAAACAAACTATATATAACTTAGTACAAAAACAATACTAAAGGAGGCTAGTAGTTAATTATTGTCTGATAGGCCTTCAGGTTGTTTAACCTAGCTAATGGATCGTATTTTAATTAGTATAAATATTACCGCACATCGAATCGGAAAGGAACGAGTTGATTTGTCAGGAGGGAATATTTCGACGGATTTCGAAGATATGAGTATGCGTCCACAACATCATTTACATTCACGCTCAGTTTATATCGTCCTGTTGATGTTTGTTTTCTGTTCCTCAACAATTTTGATTATTTAAAAAAAAGTATTTGAACGAATAAATAATCAATTTAGTTAAACAGTGCCCCATAAATTTATGACATTGCTCACAAACATTAGTATGAATGTGCTATAAAGGAAAATGCGTGGGAGGAAATCTCGGAAATGTTATATTGCATTTACTGTACGTCGTGTATTCAAAGTATTTTTGAAGCTGCTTCTTCCTCTTTATTGGCATTGGCAGCAATGTATAGAGCAACCGCCATTACCTGCTCTTCACTGCTGATATCACTCATTATCACTAAATCCCTAAAATCTATGTACTCTTTTGGTTGTTGTCTTCCGATTGACAAGAATTGAATTCCGAACCAGAGTGCGGACAAAACTCGTTTCCATTCGTAGGCTTCTGATTCCGACCGTTCCGATCCGATTCAATGTGCGGCAAGCTTTAAAATATTATATTGAAGCAGATATCGAACCAAGAACCTTTTACTTGGTGTTACAGCCCGCAGGCTGTCGCTCAGGTAAGCGATACTTGATAGTACTGTAGTAGAAAAGTGTTCCTTTGCATTAATTTATATTCCCCACTTATTACAATCTGTTCAGGCTATCCGCCTTTATGATAACTACTCTAATGGGGTAGGATTAGGAAGGAAGCATTTTAGAGGTAATATGCCCATATTTGTGTGGAAGGAGAGTGAGAAATCATTTAGGGAAAATCACCCTCAGTTTACCTGACCGGGATTCAAATCCTGATATCCCCATCATCAGTAATTTTTATTCATTATCCATTGGACTAGCCACACAAACAATAATGTAGGGAGCAAATGTATGTTTATTAGCTTTAGAGAGCAAATTATATACTGATTAGGAGAACATAAACTACCAGTACAGTTCTGTCAATCTTTGCTTGTCTTGGCAGAAACCTATGCGCCGCCACTGGCTACGAGGCTTTTACAATTCATATATTTTACATAAAAATATGCATGTCGTAAAGATCTTGAAACCGTAAATTCCATCCAGTTTCACATGAAGTAACGTAATTAAATGCATAACTAAGGAAACTTCCCGATTTTTTTTCTTTAAGAAATTTCCTGAAAAACTGTAATTTCTTTATATTATTTTCTAGTACTAAGGAGGCTACTATAAAAATAATTTTGATGATCAAAGCTAACATTTATTTTCTTTAATAAACTTCTGACACCTTAGCTCAGTCGATAGCGTGTCTATTTACTGATCCATGGGTCCCGGGATTGATTCCCATCATGGTCGAAAAATTTAACATGTGTGAAACGTGACTTTTCCTTTTTACAGTGTTGAATTGACCTCCGGGGGCTGGATGCTGTCCTCTGTTCTAGATTTAAACTAGTTTATAGTTCGTGTACTGATATAATCAGTCGGTTCAGAGCGTGCACGTTAAGTACCTCAAACAAATGGGGGAAATAAATCTTTAATATGGCTGGCAAAGCATCGATACCTAATAAGTTGTTTGAAATAAGATTTAAGCCAAATTTCATATATCGATAAATATAATTTTAAATAATCTATGTTATGGAAAGTTCCCTAAATTAGTAATCATAAATGAGTTTGGAGAGGAGAATTAAAATTAAAATGGCACTAGATACTATCTGTTCAATTATGGTGCCATTGACAATTCAGATGGCAATACACTTTTTTGGAACTAATTGCAACGAGTGTTGCAAACTAACCCGCAAATGTGAGAACAGTTTAACATTATTTGTATATATTAGTCTAAAATAAAACAAATATGAATATTAACAACGTACTGATATACGGAATTAGAAATACCTGAGTGCTAGCACATAAGAGAACTACTAAAAAAAGGAACCAGGTATAAATAAATAAATCAACAATGCGTTTGTCACTTATAATAATATTTTTGTTTATCAACATAGTTATAACATATGTTTTTAAACCATTATTATAGTGTGGGCTTTATGTTTTTAAATCAAAACATAGTGTGGCTTCTATTTTCTTAAAATCCACTCTCTTCCGGAGCATTACGTCATCAATAGCTCAAAATTGCATCAATCCAGGTTGTAATTAAAAACTAGCCCACAAATTTTAGTAATTTTAATTTCAGACACCCCAGAAAAAAACCGCATTAGAAGAAGAAGAAAAAATGGCTTCACAAGAATCAAAATTAAAATTTAACAAAAGTTTTCAACTAACTCGCAAAATAATATAAATACAACTAATAACAAAATAAAACCCGTGAAGAGGAACCTATCTTTTTAAGATGGTTTAACAGATAAGGGTCAAACAAATTGTTTGGTCTCTAACAAGGAATACTTTGAGTAGGTGCAATGCAGAGTTTACAAACTGTCGATCCATTGACTGGGTACAAACAAGATAAGTTTCATATGCATCAACTGTGTGTATCTGATGAATACGATGAATTTCACTACTAAAAATAATAATTGTGGCAACATGCCCCGGTCTCCTCTACATTCTTCAAATTTTGAATCGGATTTTATTTTAAAACTTTTATTCTATTTTTTGGGAGACCACTATAATTATAATATAAGCTTAAAAACTAGACCTTATACCATTAATTTACCTTTTGGTCGAATTTGTGAACATTATGATAGTAGTGCATTATAAGATAATGCTAACATTTATTTATTATATATAGTATTGCAGCTTAAGAATTAATATACAAAAATTAAACTGTTTGTGTTTCCCATCTTTATATGATTCGTTCCTGGATGTGAGATTTGGATTAGTGTAATAGTGGCTCTGACCCATTTATAAATATAACATAAAATGTATTCAACTCGCGTATTTCATTCTTCGGTAACAACTATAATAATGCTGAGCCTCACACTTTTAAAATTACTTTTAAGGTGAGTTTTTAAAGTAAATATTTAAAGGGTAGGTTCTTAGAAATATAGTTTTTATAATTCAAAAATTTAAGAAAATGATTGCTATTGAAATTTTCAATATTTTAAGATATTGTATTTGAAAATGTTCTTTAAGAGGTTTAAAATGTGATGATTGTTGATTTAAACTAAAACAATAAATAAAATGTTTTAAACTCAAAACATTAACGTGCTGTATTTATTTAATAAATTTTCCATAAGTTCCCTTATGTGATATATAGAATAACAAATATGATCGCGAGTTTGTTTGTCTGCATGGGTGTGAGTGCTCCCCTCATATCCTTTGTACTAATGAATGGATATCGACTAAATTTGTGAAAAACATAGGGGCAATTCCAGATTTGAAATAACATTCACCTTCTGACTACCGTTTTAGGTCCAGAATTTCAGAAGTTATTAAAAAAATTATGATTTTGAGCATGTTTGGCACAAAATAATAGCTGGAAAGCTTCAGTAAAATTATCAAAGTTGTAATAGATATTTAAATAGTATTATATTATGAGTAGTAGTGGTAGTAGTATTTGCAGTAGTAGTACACTAGACCGGGGAATAATAGCCACTAACTCGTGTTTTTTTTACTGTTGGTATGTAGCTACTTCTAGCGTCTGTCTGACCTTCAATTTGTCGCACAAGGTTAGACGAAGCTTTTACAGTAGCTAGCAGCAAGTGTGTGATGTTTGGTTTATCGTTGTGTGTGTGTTTGTGTGTGAATGGCAGAAAACTCTTTTCAAGTAATTTCTTCAATAAAGAGTCAAGAGAAAGGTAAGGATTTAGAACCCTATAGTACTTATCATGCAGTACATATTGATAGACCAATCACTGGGATATTTTGTTTCTCATCTATAGAATAAGAAACAAAAAATAATTTGTGCGTCAACTGGATGCTAGTATTTTACAACAGAGTGATCTTGAAACACTGCACATATGGGGCCATTTCACCACAGTATGTGGCCGTATAGCGATAACTGCAGGAAATTTATGAGAAATCATCCTATGGAGAGCATTTACCAGAGAAGATTTATCAGCAATGATCCCTCCTGCATATCTGCAAGCAGCGTTTGATGAAGATGTGTTTCCAGGTGAAAACTTTTCCCCATCTAAAGTAACCAGTGAGCCTACACCAAATGAATACCTGGCCCAATCTGAAAACACCAATACTCATAAAGACCTGGGTGACCAAGAGTATCCAAACGGCCCAAATTTTTTCAGAATCCTAGTGAACACGAAGACATGGATACACGTGACATTTATGATGAGATAGGAAGCACTGGAGTCCGTGATGATGCCCGTGAAGATACTGGAAGAACTATGGAACCTAGCCCACTGGCTTACACTGAACATTCCCATGAATTGGTTTCAAACTCTGTTAAGTCATCGATTAAAGAAAACTGGAAGGAAAAACAGACGACAACAAATATTAGAAATGTTTCGAGATTTGATCCCTTTACTAAGAAAGGTATATTCAGCTCCAAAAAGGAAACCCAAACAACAGTTGAACGTTGCCTAACAAGCCCAAAAAACGTTAGAATAGTTAATTAAGCTAAGTGACTATCAAAAGAGAAAGAACATTTGAAAATGGCAACATTAAGTGCCCTGCAAGGTAATAAAAAAGTAAGCTCTCAAACCAAAACTAACAATAAAATTACCGTGCCTAAACCATTGAAAGTTTAAAAAATATTAAGAGTGTGCAAGTAACCAACAGTGGAAATATTCCCCGGTCCTTCTACAAATGAAACCAATAAAACAACTCACCCAAAGAATAGTTTGCAGGAACAGAATAGCTGTATCAAATGTGGAGGAGACATTTACGAGGATGAAGGAGAACCGTGGATTCATTGCAGAGGCTGGGACATATGGTTTCATGAAATATGTGTGGGAGTTTATGTGAAGGAAAAATATAATCTTATTTGTGATGAGCGCGCAGGTTAAGTGGTATGAAATGTGTTTTGAACTTCAATAAAAAGGTGACCATTTTGCCCCACCTATGGGGGGAAACGGCTACATCAGAATATATCTTTATACCTTTTAAATAATGGATACAAACCATATTATGTGTGAAATAATAACACCATATCCTTTTTAATATGTATAATAATGATAACAAATAGCAGTGTGTACACTGTTTCCAATTATATTATTTCAGGAGCAAAAAGATCCTTAAGGGGTTCGTTTTGCCCTGGACTACTGTATTAGTAATAGTAGTGAAACGTCTAATATCACTGGTGACTTAAATTATTTGGCCTATGATAGAAGGAAAATAATGGTATATGTATACAAATATGGACAGGCATTCGTCTGGAGGGAGAAGTATACACCTTATTGTTTAAAATACCATTATTAGTGGATCCAGTGGGCTAGAACCCTGACCTACTGGTTGAAAGATACGTGCCATTTTTATTTAATATATTTCAACAGGATTAATAAATTTTATTCATAATAATAGAATAATGAAAATATTATGTATTTCAAGCATTTATTTAAGGAATCATAGGCCTACTATAAACTAATTCTAACAAGCAATTGCGAACTGGGGGTTTTGGTAACGTTTGTTCCTATCTCGGTAGTAAACGTTCACGTCAGTGTTAACCTTACACGATCAGTAATAGTGTCACTATTTTCTTATACATATTGACTGTATGAGGTGCAATCAAGCGTAATAGGTTCGATTAAAGAAAAAGTCATCACTGGGAAATTACATTTGATCCACCTCGCTATTAGATAAATTAGCGATCTAAGGTTTGACTATTGAGTTTGTCCTAGAATTAAGCTTTAAAAAAATGTCACTTATCGTCTGTACAAGCGTTTAAACATAAATATTTTGAATCGATTGATTGAGTGTGATTCGTCCTTTGGTTTATGAATATCAATCCCCCTGAAGACAGGATATTTCCCCCGCCACTTCTTTAAAGTAGGAAACTGTCCTTGGTGGATTTATTTACACGGTCATTAGTATCTTCAAAGTGTAAATATTAACCTTCTTATAACATTCTCCCACTGTTACTAAACTATTGTTCTGTAGATGACTGTTCGTTTCATAAACAATTGGACACCACTTCAAAAAATAAAGAGCTAGTTTTTATTTTGACCATAGAAATACAATATTAATATACTAGTGTTTTTTTTCTTATGCATGTGTTCACTCACTTTAAATTACTTTTATTGAGTGATAGTTTTGAATAAATCACAATCGCCTATAGTCACGTGGTATAAGGCATCAAGCATGTCATGTACTGCAGTAGCACTGACGGGGGAGGATAAGGTTCGAGTCTCAACTGGAGGTATTCTGGATTAGTTTTACACGCGTTATTTATTCCTGTGGTTTTCTCATCTACCCACCACACTAATGCGGATATATGTCCTTTAAGATACACGATACACTTCCATTATACCCCTTAACTGATTCATAAATAACCTTTGTCTTTAACGTTATTATAAAAAAAATATTATTTAATACAAGAATAAAGATACTTCGGTGGCCGCGCTATCTAACGCGCTACTCTCATAGTGGATTAACCTGCCAATGACGGGAATATCAAGGTTCGAATTTAGGTCAGGTGTACTGAGGGTAGCTTTTCCAAAACTATTTTCCACTGTACCTCTTGGCAAATTCTGGTACACTTACCTTAAATATAACCTTTCTTATCCATAAAACCATCAGCATAATTAGTACATAAGCGTATATCCCTAACGGGTATTAAGATGTGATGATAAAACATAACATTTAAAAAAAAATCGTGTAAAGTTAATTATGCTTTGAACGAAGTGGATGGAATTTTGAACTAAAACACAAATATAAAATACACACCTTCATAATGATATGAGATGTATATTAGATAAGTGATTTGATTTGGTTCTGGTACTTGCAGTCGCCAAACTCTCACAGAGAAACTTGATTACTCCAGGCGCTTGAACCGGCAAGTTCCTCTAAACGTGAATTCGGTCTCCTTCAGACTCAACCACGTTTACGAGAAACTTTAGTTCGGTTTATACAGGAAGGAATCGTGTTTAAAACCGTTGTAAAATTAACTAAAACAATTTTTATAAATGTTTGCGTTAAATGATGTGATCGGCAGCTGCTAGATTTCACAGATAATATCAATACCCCCACTTTGGTGGTGGGATGATCTAATATAGGAGAGTCCAAAGTTTTTCATCCCAATGGCCAAATATAATAATAAGTTTTCATCGTGGGCCGAATATATATTTTGTAATCCCATCAACGTAGTATAAGTCTACAACAAGTTAATAAACAACTATTTTCAACGCTTATAATAAACTAGCATTGAAGTAAGTTACCTGGTTTTGCCAGGGATAAATATTTTAGAGTAAAAGGGTTAAAAAGTTGTAAAAGTGCAAAAAGGTCAATGAGGGTAAAAAGTAAATCTAATCAAATGTTTTAAAGTGATAAAAAGGATAAGTAAAAAGACTAAAAAGTGTAAACAGGGTAAAATTAGCAAAAAGGGAAATATGAGTAAAAAAGGAAAAACGAGAAAAAATAGCAAACATGTCACAAAGAGCCAAAAAGGGCAAAAATAGTAAAAGTGACAAAAAAGTAAAAAAGAGCAAAAAGTGGAATCTAATAGAAATAAAAAGAGTGTAAAGACTAAAAGGGGTAAAAGGGATAAAAAAACTATTAAAAGGGTAAAAAGTACCAAAAGGATTATTTTAAAGGCCAGAAAGGGTAATACGATGCCAGAAATACCAAAATAACAAAAAGAGTAAAAAAGGGTAAAAATAAATACAATCAAAATTTTAAAAATACGGTTTCCAGGTACACCTGTACACGCACAAGGGCTACCATAGCTCGCATTGCACAACTGTATGACTTGTAGTATTAAATCTATCTCGCGGCATTAATACATAGGCCTACATAATGCATACATTTTTTTTTTTAATTTCAGACCTTTGCGTGTGGTAGATATTGCGCAATGCTCATGACATGCAGACCGATAAACTTTTAGTTTAATTAATATAAATTGTATTTTTGGTTGGTAGAATTTTTCAAATCTTACTACCAAAAATAGGTGTATTAATTTATCAAAATATTAAATATGAACGCACAAACACCTTCACAAAACGGCTAAACATTGTAAATACGTATTTTTATGAATCAAATAAATGAATAATAAAACGCAATCATGACCTTTTTTAAATATATATATATTGGAATAAACGGATATTTCACATTTGCCACCGATCGTTTCCCCTTAATTTTTCTCCAGGATACTGTGAGGACCACATTTTCAGTGGGAGAGGACCGTATTTGGCCCGCGGGCACAGACAAAGAAATTCTTTCCTTCTCTGTGCCCGCGGGCCACCAGTTGGACCACAATAGTCTAGGGTGTTGCTTTCACAATAAACTGGACTACCAAATATGAGAATATCTGTGTTTGAATCTTAGTCTGGTGTACTGAGGGTGTTTATTCACATGGTTTTCCTCTCTCCCTCTACGCAAATACGGACACACTTCCACCAAATACAACCTTCCTTGGCCCTGAAACATTAGTATAACTAGCACATAAATGTCTAAACCGAACGCGTAGTAAGTAAGACGCGGTCCTAATATATATTAATACCTATGAAATAATACTAATAATAAAAGAAACTGTCATCAATGTTAGCCGGAAAAAGGGTCGGTCTTTTCTAAAAGCTCGTTCCTAACAGGATCCTACTATGATACAAGTTATTCAACGCAACAGGACTCAACAGTGGTTAGGCAGGGTTAGTTCCCTCAGGGGTCAATAGGGTAGACCCTCGCAACTGGTAAAAAAAACCCAATCAAATCACAATCTTTATAAAACCTGAACTGACGTTGCTGGCACCTTGAATATTATTTTAATTACATTTTTTGTAACTTGTTTGTAAGGTTGATAAAATCACATACCGGAAGGGAAATATCGTCACACTGCAGCATTTCTTATTGAAGCGGCAGTTTAGAAGCATGAACACCACTAAAACATCCTCAATTAGCTTGATAATTTACTTTGAGGCCTTACTAGTACTGGTTTTGTTTGTGTAATCCTAGCCACATAATTATCATTACAAATTTTAGATTATTCACAGAATGTTTACATTTCTCGTTAAGTGTCATTGAATTAAGCTAGTTAAATTTTTATTTTTAGTTAAAAAAAACCTAAAGTATAATTTCCATTTTAGCAAAATAGCAAACTTATTTTTAAAAGCCGAACGTACAGTAGCTACAACGAATCTCAGTCCTCTGGTAGGCAGCCATCTTGATATTTTTCGTAGGCAACCGGAGAAGTCAGATCTATTATAACAATTATTGTATGTGAGAACAATTTTCATAGCATTAAGGAAAACAAAAATCTATCCAAGGATACTAAGGTTTTTTTATCATTACAACTTCACTTTCTGAAGAAAATAACTATATGGAGTCGGCCCGCAAGTGAGCTAGACCGACCAAGCGGCTGCCGCACGTAGGGATCCCTTGACCACAAATATGTATCTAATTGGTCATAAACAGGGCCAGGATTTTTATGACATGTCATTTTTTATATTGGTTCATCACATACAATACTCAAAAGTACATAAACTTTGTTCATGATATCCTTGTTGTAGAAATGTTTTTTTATATGTATTTTTTGGTCATTTTTTGTAAATTTGTAATTTAAGGTCATATGTTCTTGATGTGAGTCATTTTTATACATTTTTGAGTCTTTAAAAGTGATTTTTCGATTTTTTAAAGTCATTTTTGAGTCATCGAGGTTTAAATCTCACTCGAGAGAACTGGCGGTGGTTTTTCCTAAATGGTTTTTCACTCTCCCTCCACGAAAACGCGGTTTCACTTCCTATTCACTATATTCAACTTTCCTAGTTCCTAACCCATTTGTGTAGTTAGTATTTAAGTGTATAACCCGAATGGGTGCTAAGTATTATTTTTCTTCATATTTTTAGGTCATTTTTTTGAACTCTTAGGTAATTTTATAGTTAAGTTTTTTATCTTTCTAGGTCAACTAAATCCTGGCCCTAGTCATAAGCGTTTTCTCAACACCATCTCCTGCAATCAAGTCCCAACACCTTAGCCCATTTGGTAGTATTATTATTATTAGCACCGCATCTTACTACCCGTTCGGGTTGTACGCACTTACGCTAATGTGTAATGGTAGGGTGATTGTGAGATGAAATGAAGAACCTACAGTTTAACGTGGAATCCGAACCACGGTGGAGGCCTGGCATTCCTCACATTCACAAGATGTCTTGTCAGAGGTGAAGGAAGGGTTTAGTAATCAGATAAATCTTTGCCGGGACCGAGGATTGAACCCCGGCCGCCAGCATAGAAGTCTGACACCTTACCCCTAGACCGCCAGGTCACCCCATTTGGTGGTACGTCTGTCTAGTGAGATGAAGAACCCGGGCCCGATTCCCGACATAGCCGGGGAATTAGTATCACTGGTGAATTGTCGGCTGAGGGACTAGGTGTCATATCTGTTCTAGCATCAGGATGGTTAGTAAGTCGTGTGCTGGTGTAATTAATGTGTTCAGAAAGTACATCAGAAACCACAGTACTTTTCAACCTCCACCTCTGTAATACTATCCGACACCTTAGCTTAGTCGGTAGCATGTCTCTCTACTGGTCTAAGGGGTTTCGAATCCCGGCACGGTCGAAAAATTTATCATTGATGAAATGTGGGTTTACCCTTTCACATTGATAAATTAACAGCAACGGGAACTGGATGTTGTGCCTGTCCTAGTCTTAAGCTAGATTATAAGGCATATGAAGCTAAGTCAGGCCTAATAAGCCGGCAGTGGAGAATATATGGATTGAATAAAGAAATGAACCAGGCTATAGGCTGGGAGCAGTAATCGATGTAAAAAATCTGTGAATTGCAAAGATTTTCTTAAAAATTCCTTGTGTTCGTCCTGTGCCCTAAGATCAGTCTGTTAAAGGAAGTCATGAATAAATGGGCAGTAAAGACGACCAGTATTATAACTAAATACAGCCCACACCATGGGCATGTTGACAAAGTAATCAGTCTCATATAGTCTGGGTTCGTGGGTGACGGGGTAAGTTTGGAGCTTAAATTCCAGCTGAGTGTGCTGAGTTTTTTAAAGTTTTTTTTTTCATTTTATACACACAAATGCGAATGGATTTTCTCTAAATTCTACCTTCATCATCCCTACACCATTTGATTGTTTCTTTCGTGCTCTACGCACGGGCTAGTCACATGATACACGCTAGTGGGGTAAGGATGAAAAGGGGAAATTGATATAGAAAATGTACGAGTTTGCATGAAAGGAGAGTGGGAAAACATTTATTTTAAAAACATCTCAGTTCACCCAGCTGGGATTATAGTCCCAACCTCCCTCTCAGTGACAGTCGAGTTTATTACAAAAGTGACGCTTTCAACCTTTCCAAAATTGATAAGGGCTAGTCCAGTATTCTATTGGCGGTAAGAAGTGGAGCACAAAAATTGAAATAACTATAAATAATTAATAAATTCCTCAAACACAAACGCGTTCGCTATCTGTCGGACGTGAATGTCTTGTTGTTTTAACACATCACAAGTGAGCGGGCAGCACTCACTCAACTTATTTAAACACGTAGTGGCTGGCCTCTGTGTGTGTGAATGTGGTTATCCCCGAGCATCACACTGACCTTGAAGAACACGTTTCCTTGAGTCCTCTTAAGTACCAAATGATACTCGTTTATATTCCTGGACGTTTCGCAGGTGTGCGGGCAGTTTAGTGGTGGATGTGAACCAGCAAGGAACACGTCAGACACAAGCAGACGATGATTGCGGTCGCTCTCGTTGTGGCTTTGTTACTTGGGGGAGAGGATGTGACGGCTAGACCATCCACTACGGTGGAACTACCTTTGGGAGGTGTAAGTAACATCTTAACATAACATTACTTCCATTCTCGTTACTTGGGGAGAGAGGATGTGACAGCTAGACCATCCACTACGGTGGAACTACCTCTGGGAGGTGTAAGTAACATCTTAACATGGCCTTCCTGTGGTTGAGTGGCTAGAGGAGAGGACCACAAACCAAAGGAATCCTGAATTGTTTCCGGATGACGCTCAAGATGACATTTATTATTTTTACACAGATTCATTATTCAATTTAATTATAAGTTATTTAGACGCCAGGGCAGAGTGGGGAGTATTAAGAGTGTTGTACTTTATTAAGCTAGTTCTTAATTCGTGTTATGATAGAAAATATATTTAAAAGTGCACATTTAATACCTTTAAAATAATCTAAAGGAGTTAAATTGTTGAGAAATGAAATATGGACACGGGAATCGAACTAAGAACATTTGACATCGCGCGCGCCCGTACTCTACCACTGAGATTTCCAGGATTCGTCCCGTACTCAGGGCCATTCTTCAATCCTGGTTCAAGGCTGAGTCTGTGATGGACGTGTGGAACTCGTCAGCTACATATGAGCAACCAATAGTAGCGCGAGCTATCAGATACCACAGCCATCTGTGACTTGGGAGGGTTGTTGTGAAGTCAAATACACAATACACGATTGTAATTAAAACGAGATTCCAATGAATATCAACACACAGGCTGTAAATCATTGTGATTACGGCACTGTCCGTGTAGAGGAGACCATAATTCATTTAATTTAAATTAGTTGAAAAATGACACTTGGACACAGGAATCGAACCTGAAACTATTAGTGAAGAATAAACATTATTACGGGATGAATACTGGATAGCTTAGTGGGAGAACATGGGCAGGCTAAGTCTCGGGTTTGAGTCCCGTGTCCAGGTATCCTTTTTCAACTAATTTAAATTAATTGAACTGTGGTCTCCCCCATACGGACATTCTCGTAATCACAATGATTTTTAAATTGTTTGTTGTTATTCATTAATTGCAAGAGATCAAAGCAAATTAACTTTGATCAAATTGGTAGAACATTTTGTCATAAACGTAGACAATATTTTACGGGTAAAAATTAGCTCAACCAGATTATGTAAACTAGTCATAGGTTAAGAGTAGTAAATGGTGTCATTATTTTATATCAGTGTCTTAAATAATATAAACTAGGGACAAGATGAGGATAGTAAATAGTGACATTATTATCTAACAATGACTTAAGATATATATAATCTAAGGGAAGAGGATTGGTAAACCCAATAAGAAATACCATTGGGAAGACCTAGAAGTAGATGGGAGGGTAACATTAGAATGGACGTGAAGGAATTAGGGTGAAATGAGGGGTGAACTGAATAGAACTAGCTCAAAATAGGGGTAGGTGGTGTACTTTTGTAAGTGCAATAATGAATTCTCGAGTTCATAATTCTATATAGTTGATAAGTAAGGGAACGGGATGAGTAGTCTTAGTAGGATGTTCCAACATTTGACAATAAAGAGTATGGAGAACCACAATGTAAGCATAAACGCCACCCATTTCAACCTATTTGCGGAATTATGCTATCTACAAACCTTTTTATTTTGTTTTATGGCATTTGATATTTAATTGAAAATCAATAAAAAAGGGACTCAGCCTGAAAGTCTGACAACATGAAACACATTATTATTATTGTTATTATTATTATTATTATTATTATTATGCTTTACTTACTCTTAAGTTATTTGTTATTATTGCAATTATTTCTCATCGTTATCTACTATTTTTTTTCGTAAATATTCACAGTATATAATTTATAATTATTTAGCTATTATTGTTTATCTTATTTTCTCGTGTAAATATATGTATTTGTAAGGTACTTGTGCACTTTTCAGTGCTGGCCTGTCATAGGTCTTACGACTGTTGGCCAGCACTATAAAAAAGGAAATGGAAATTAATAATAATAATAATAATAATAATAATTATTATTATTATTATTAATAATAATAATAATATTCCAACTTCAGGTGGGTTGGCTATATTTGAGAAAATATTGGCATATTAGGTTAATTTTAAGTCGTGCTCTGAAAAAACCTTGCGCTAAGAAATCACACATTACAACAACACACTCATATTTTTAAAACATATAAATGGCTTGTTGATTCCTGGATGAAGGAAATTTTGGGGAACAACATTATTTATATGAAGAAAGTAGTAGTAACGTTATTCGTTAATTTTGTTGCGTGTTTGTGCACCACGCCTTAACAACCCCGTAAGTATATTTATATATTTTCCCTGGGGGGATATAGATGAGGAAGGTAGTATTTTGAGTTACTGTACTCAAACTGCATGGAGATAAAGCTTAGTGAAAATCACACCCAGATGGGATTAGAGCCCCAACCTCCCCGTCACTAGCAGACTAAACAAGACGAGACGGGCGTATTCATCCGCGTGAGCATTGATAAGTCATGTAGCTGAGTTAAGCAAGTTAAGTAAATAAATAACTTTAATTTATCTGCATATTATAATGGTTACACTCTTCCCAGTAATTTAGTATAAAACAAATACGGTTCAATAAAGTGATATTCATTGATCGTTATATTAGAGAAAATTCAGTCGATATTTACCTTCCTGAACAAACCCAAATTAATATATAAATATTTTGGTACAATAGGAACACGGTAGGAAGGACAGTATCTGACAGTTTAAAAAGTTACGAAAACTTACTTTTATATGCTCATACGGCAGTTTGTGATATTTAAAGATGTTATTTTTGAGAGGTATTGTTTATAATACCTATACAATAACTTTAATGGTAAGATAAAACGTTATTAATGTCGATCGCAAACAGATATGTTTGTATTTTCTTGACTGTTCTTCCTATCATATTATCACTGAGCACGTAAAATATTTTAACTTTAGGAAATATTAGAACCAGTGAGACAAGTAGGAAACGAGCTTGTATGTTCATAAATAATTTTAAAGATATCAGGTTCCTAGGCGTTGTGGTGTTTATCCATGACCTTCACCGAAAACCAGTCACTGAGTAGTCAAACTCACTAATCACGGTCGTTTTTGATGTTATGTAGTCCACAAATAGTGGTTTGAGAGGCGGGTATTCCCCCGGGTCCAGTCTTGATGGACTAATGATAAGTTTATGGCTTGGGATTTTCATCAATTTATTTGAAGAGGGTTTAGTACCACCTTGCAGGTAGACATCTTGAGCTCTTGCATTAGACCCGAGAGGAGTCAATTTCGTTGGGGGCTGCGTGGGGCAGAGGATTTTTGTAAATCTTATCGTGTGTACAATTGCAACTTAGAGGAGAATTAGTTATTTTTTTAGATCTTTCTTTAGGTAATAACTATTTTATATTGACTTAAAAAAAACACAGTTGCTTCATCTAATTGCATAATAATGGTTTGACGTAAATTCCGTCCCAAATATTTTATGAAACGAGGCTTTTGTGTAAATTCCACCCCATCATTACCAAAGACGTAATACATTTCGTCCCGTATTAAATTGATTTTTAAAAACATTTTAATTTAATTTTAGCATAGCTCCATTGGTCTAAAATTTGTAATATTTTTGTCTGAATCCTTTGAAAAAATGGAAATTACTGTGTAACTTTATTGGTGAGTATATGTTATGTTCTAGGAGGACAATAAATTGTGACAATGTGGGATTTTGAAATTATGGATATATGTTCGCTTGGACTTTTTCTTTCTTTCGAGAAAGAGGAGTTCATTTAAATTTTAAATAAATAAAGACAAAAAATCAAACAGTCGTCAGAAAATTATATAAAAAATGACAAAGAATCACTTCTGCACCAAGCTACTGAAATTATTTTTTATAGGTTTTACTTCTATTCTCGAGTCGTAAAATGTGGTATTTTTAAATGAATGTTTGAAATATAGCGAAACTGTTTTTGTTACTATATTTCATTTGCTAACATTTATTATTTTAATCATTGTTTGTTTAAAGGAGAATTAGCGAGGGGTGCAATTTACATAGCACACTTATGGTGAACGGATGGAAATTACATGAATAATGCAAACTAAGTGGAACTTACCAAAACCTATAGCAATGATAATAGTAATAATGTGCGAGTCTACAACCCGAGGTTTGGTCTCTATTTGTTTCCCATCCTTATGGAGTAGCTTGTTGGTGTCACCTACCCACACTATCTGGGAGAAAGCACATGTATACTACCCTTTGTTTATTTTCGGTAAGGTATACCCTGATTTTGGTTGGAAGAACAGTAGAGAAAATACTAATAAGTTTATTTGCGGCCAGCATTGACAACATTTTACTATATTAGTTGGGTTATTTTATAGGTATTGATAATAGTGATCAAAAGAGACAGCTGCAGATAACATGACTTGATGTATGAATAATTTAAAATTATTTTAGTTACTTTAGTAACTAACTTATATTGTTCTTCCTACCAAAGTCATACTATAGCAGGCTCACCATGCATTATTTCAATATGGCATAGCTTCAAAACTAGCTTCATAGCGTAATACATCAAGGTTAGAGTGTACTATGGAAGTCCTGAAAGGGCATTAGTTTTCCATTGCCTTCAGCACTAAATTGTTATGAGCGAGTGAGAAAGAGCCTTTATATTTGGTTAGAAAGTTATCTCATAGGACTTCCAGGGTTCGTTTACACCCTCCAACCGACAAGGGACCGATGCCTTTACTTCCCCTCCTCGATCTTTAAAAATCTGTTGACCTCGGTCAGGTTTGAACCCATGAACATCAGGTTTTAAGGCGACCACTTTACTCCAAGAGCACTGAGGCCACAATTTAGTTAGGTCAGCAAAAAAAAATACTTTAGAGGCGGTTCGTTTGTTATTGCCGGGGAGTAAAAAGCTAGGGGCGGGGAGACCGGTGTCTGGACCTCCTTTGAATATATATATATATATATATATATTTGTATTCCAACAGCCAAATAGTGATTTTATCATGATTTTACTATCCACTTAAAAGATGCATTCTTTACATTTTCCTGCTGTATAACCAGCTCCCTGTTTCTAGTAGACCTAAATGGTGTTGGAGAAAACAGGACGTTTTTTTTTAAATCAACTGAATCAATTGTTAGGAAGTAGGATGGAAAATATTGTTTTATCAATTTAAAGATAGGTAATACTTGAGTAATTACTAGGGAGGTCAAACTTAAATGAAAGAGCTGTCAGAAATTAGGATAGTTTATAAAGGCTTACTACCTCCACCCCTTCCCATTCTCACTTTCAACACACCTACTTATTTACCCAACTTTGAAACCGTGTACAAAGACTGAGAAGCAATGGGCTGACTGGTTATTATAAAGTTTTAAAAGGTTGAGTCGAGCTGTGGTTGGTTTTAAAGTAGCAGCCTATTGCTAGTATAATATTAGTTTTGAAGTTAAATGAAAATAAACCTAATTATTATTGATACTTAATGATTACGTTTAATTTGATATATTTAAAAATTTTAGAATACAATTATTCCTTCTGTATCAAACACAGAGATAATATAGTTATAAAAATATATCGCAATATTAGCTCAACTTTCTATTAGACACCCATAGAAAAGTTACCATCTACACCCTTAATAGCTTCTCTTGATGAGACTGTACTAGTAAACTGTTTCTTTCCTTTACCGCCCAATTGACAAACCACATACACGGTGATATGTGTGCAGTGAATGTAAAGAACGAGTTTGATACTGAGTGGAGGGTAATAATTTACTGGTAGAGTACAACTCCAGAGTCACCAATGATTTATTGTAGGTAAAATAGTAAGCTACGTTAACTCCAATAAATATCCCAAGCAATGAACAAAGGTGACGTTGATCATTTTTAATATCGCCTTATTAGAACGCTTGTCCTTTTACTCTAATTCCAGTAGCTTTTTAATCATAGAAAGAACTAAATTAGGTTTTTAACAAAATTGTTCTAAATTAAAGACAATTTTCATAAGCTAGAGACTTTGACGCAGAATTCCTTAACGCTTCTAAGAAACAAATATATTGAAATACCTGTTTTTTATATAAACTAAAACAAATTTGTTTACTGTTTCTCATTGATACATTGGAGTTCCACTGGGCTGCTATTATAACTCAATCAATCTCATCTTAGATAACAGAATGAGAGTTAATTTAAAGAAAATGTATCAATATTTGTCCGAAGAGACTTAATAAGAGTTGGAGCCAAGCACGCTAGTGCACACCTAACTATGCTTGTTTTGATTTGTTTACAGGGGACTGGGGTGTCCTTTGGTGCAGGTGGCGTTTCGGCATCGTTTGGTGGGTACAGGGCTAGCGCTGGCCTGGGTGGGCTCGCGGGAGGTGGGGGCGCAGCTGGGGGCCTGCACGCTGAAGCAGGGACTCCAGGCGGCCCCAGTGCCAGGGCCGGGCTGGGTGGGGCTGCTGGTTCTGGTGCCGTGGGCGGCTTGTACAGCCAGGCAGAGGTTGGAGGAGGTGGACCGGCAGCGGCTGCAGGACTTGGAGGTGTCGCAGGTCAGTAGATATACTCCTTCCATCACTTTGTGGACCTTCTTAAGCAAATATGTCCCTGGTCCGCTAGAAACTGCGACATAATTAATAATACCGCCTACCAGCAAGCTAAGAAGCGTTGCAGATGAACATAAATATGTCATTACTTAACTATTTTTTTATTTCACTATAGAGCTAACACTGAAATAGACGAGAAAGATATCAACATTTCCCTATAGAATTACAAACATCTAAATGTCAGTTTTATAATTTAAGACAAAATCCATGAAATGAGGAAGCTAGCTCATGTTTAAAGATGTTTTGAGAAAAAGGTTGCAGTTCTGATATCAAAGTAATTGGTTAGAAACATAGAACTAGTCTAAATTAAACAAATGAAGTCATATTGAAAGATAATTCTAATATAGTTGATGATTTTTCTGGTGGTTTTGAAATGTAATAGCTGCCATTCCCATGAAAAATACCATAGTGTGAGAATATTTCTCATCAAGTTGATGCCCTTCTTAGCATCATATTTTGATTGAAGCTGTAAAAATTGACACTCTATCTCAAAAATGGAATATGGGGTGACGTATAACACATCACTTGGTAGTAAGTAGCTCCTACAACTGTCTAATTAAACATAAGATATTGTGGTTGTATTAGAATTACAATGTAATTAACTTGTCTTGCAAAGTAAACAACAGATTAAGTTGGCATGTTTGAAAATCACTGTTATGGGATAAAATAGCTTTAAAAAGTAATTCCTTAACACGTGCTCATATATTGCTCCTTAACTAAGACAATAAAGGCATCCTTAATTCAATAATTTTTAGTTTTTAATGACAGTAAGAATTATATCCATTGACTTTAAAACTGCTCTGGTGGCCGCATGGTCTAAGGCGTCACTCTCGCAATAGACTAGACTGTCAATGACAAGGAGATTGGGGTTCAAATCCTGGTTGGGTGTACTGAAGGGGTTTTTTTCTAAATGGTTTATACTATACCTCCACGCAAATGCGGGTACAATTCCTCCAAATTCAACCTTCCAATTCCTTAGATCATTAGCATAATTATTGCATATGTATGTAACCTGAACAGGTATTAAGATGCTAAGAAAATTAACTTTAAGAGCATTAATTTTAAGAGATAGCTCAGATGCAGCCAAGGTCAAAATCTTTACTGATTATGTTTTTCAGAGAGACTATGACTTTCCCCTTCTGAAGGGCATTGTTTCTAGACCCAATGGGGTCGATAATATAGTATTCCAATGACACCTAGGTAGCTGTAGAATTAATATCATTAATATTATTGTTTCGGTTTAAAGACGCGTTGACACTGAAGTGACCATCATCGTCATAAACATAACAATTTTTAATTAAATGAAATAAAATAGAATAATACAATAAAGCTAAGGGTATTGAAAAAGAGTGGTCACGTAAGAGGGAGGAATACAAATTGATTGAGTACTGAAATAAAGAAATGAAGGATTAAAAATGTTATCTTCTTGCACTTTGAGAACATCTTTGTCACGTCTCTACACCGGAAGAAGAGTTTATCCCTCCCTTTCCCTCCTCTCGAATGAGAAGGTAATCAAGTTCCTGAGATGGGAGGATGGGAGAGAACAGTACAAAGTGTCAATAACCCCTTTATTAAGCTAGCATCTGCTGCCCGTGATAGTAACATTTCAGTATACCTACCTAACATACATGCATTGTTCCATAGAGCGGTTTGCAGTAATTATCACGACAATTTTTGTTTTGTTATACTCTTCATAACTTTAAAACCAGTGTACCGATTTGAATAATTTAAAAAGTAATTTACTCCTACATAAACAGCCTAAGTGATTAAATAATTGGTTTGGATAAGGATTCATATCATGATACGGATATAATCACGTTTTATTCGCATCCGTGTTTTAGTTGACTAATTTCAACAAAAAACGTTTATTGTAACATAACTATAATAATTACATATATTGTCTCGCGGACTTTTTTGTTCACATTAGTGAGAAAGTTCAATGTGTATAATATTTTTTTTATGTAATACCAATAGTTTTTGCAGCGCACGTGAAGAAAGCATATTTTTAGCCAATTTTGTATACCTTGTGTAGAACTATCGACATTTTTATGAGGAATAAATTAAATTTTCAAAATAAAATATAGCCTATGTTACTCGCTGATAATGTAGCTATATATTGGTGAAAGAATCTTTAAAATCGGTCCAGTAGTTTTAGAGTTTATCTATTACAAACAAAAAAACAAAAAATCAAAGCTTTCCTCTTTATAATATTATTAGTGTAGATTGTAAAAACAATTATTTTAAAAAATCTAACTTTGACACGTTACCTGGGAGGTTTTAAATTCTGCGTCGTGTCTTATCGATTTTGCGAGCTATCGTAGTCGTGTTCGCAGGAATGTGCTATTCGAATCATCGCACGAGCTACCTGCTATGTGTGAAACTAACTACCTGCTGTATCTCCCGACTAATGGCTTGGCACTTGTTTGTTTATATGGAAGGTTTTGGCGAGAGTGGGATGTAAATTAGTGACTTAGCGTAATTAATTCTAGAACAAAGGCCTTGTAAATAAACCATTAAACGTCTCACCAAACGCTCGTAATTAAATGGTAGCCATGTTTGTAAACATTGCCGTATGAAGCTAACCAAGAGACAATAATATAACAGGTAGTATAACTGTGACATGATTTATTTGGTATAGCTCAACTAACCTTAATATATTATTAATTCTCAATGGTTTGGTCGTGCTTAACATGGAAATACTTTAATCATTATGTGTGTAGATATATTCTTGAAAACCTCACATTATTTTTACAGTTTACAGTCCCCATATTTACACTAATAGTGGAGGGATAATAAAGGTAGCATTTAAAGGGAATATACCTGCATTTGTGGGTAGAAATAATAGGAAACCATTTAGGAAGAGTTAAGCTTAGTATGCTCGACTGAGGGTTGAACCCCGGTCTACCCATTACCTGCAGTCCAGTCTACTGGGGGAGTGAAGTCTTATAAAAACAAGCCTCCACCGTGGTTCGGATTCCACGTTTAACTGTAAGTCCTCCATTTCATCTCACAATCACCCTACCATTACACATTAGCGTAAGTGCGTATAGCCCGAACGGGTAGTAAGACGTGGTGCTAATAATAATAATAATAATAATAATAATAATAATAATAATAATAATAATAATAATAATTTTAAATTTGGGCTTTTTGAAACCCCCTCCCCTAGTTTGGGTGGGGACCCCGATTGGAATTTACGGTCACCGAGTATTACTGCACCTCTTTGGGCTATGAACTACCTGCTAGCGAAGTTTCAGTTTCCTGGGTATTCTGGAATTCTAGATTCTTTTGACCTAAGTTTTTTGGAAACACCCTTATTTTGGGGCCCCCGTGGGAATTCTTGGTGGTCAAGACGTATTCCTGAACCCTTTTTGGATAGTGGCTACCTACCTGAAAAATTTCAGCTCCTGGATTTTCTGGGCTTCAATATTCATCCGACTTTTATTTTATAGAAACCATTTTCATCACGTATTCCTACACTCTCATAATTAGGGTTTACTTGCCTGAAAATGTTTAGTTTTCTACGTCTTCCGGACTTATAAATTCTTTCGACTTATGAATTTTGGAAAAAGCCCTAATTCAGGGACCTCCCATGTCATTTATGGTCACCAAGCATTCCTTAACCCTTTTGGGTTAGGGACTACCTGCCTGCATGACTTCAGTTTCCTCTGTTTTCTGGGTTTCTAGATTTTTCAGCTGGACAGAGGACAGAGGAACTAGTAATTATTATAGTAGACTAGCATAATACACGTCTAAAAATCAACGGCTTAATTTCTGTTCAAGCATTGTGTCCCATTGGAATTTGTTGGACAATGATTGAAATGGGAATAATTTTTAGAAATCCTTAAAATATGGGATGCGCATTTCAATTAAAGCCGCTATAGCAGCGCAAATATCTACCCCAAAGAAAGCGTGAAACTCTTCCTCAATTGACGGTTTGATTATAAACAACTTTTTTGTATATATTTTTTTTTTGTTTAGGGATATTCATGTGAATTTTGGGCTAGGGGCTAACTGCCTGTGAAATTTCGGCTTCATTGATATTCTGCCTTTGAGGTATGTTTGACTTTTTTTTTAAATTTGGGTGCCTCCATGGTTATTTTGAGCCACCTTTTTGTGTTAGGGGCTACTTACCTGAAACATTTTAGCTTCTTAGGTCATTTGAGCTTAGAGATTTTTTCAACTTTAGTTTTTTGGAAATTCCTCCATTTTGGGTATTCACTTTGGAATTATCTGTAACAATGTATTCCTGCACCCTTATGGGCTAGGGACGGCCTGGCCTGCCTCCAAAATTTAATCTTCTTAGTTCATCTGAACTTAAATAATTTTTCGACTTTGATTTTTTAGAAATACCCTTTTTGGAGGCTCCAATGAAAATTTTCCGTCACCAAGTAGTGTTGCATTATTTGGGTTAGGGGCTATCGACCTATAAAATGTTGTCTTCCTAGATCTTCTGGACTCTGAGAAAAAAAATATCAATTGTTTTACACCCCTTAAACCCCACCTCTTTGTTTGTGGGCTTCCATGGAAATTTTTGGTCATCACGTATTTCTGCACACTTTTGGACTTGAGGCTACTTGCCTGAAGAATTTAAGTATCCTAGGTCTCCAGGTTCCAATATTTATGTGGCTGGATAGAGGAGTGGTAATTATCACAGTGGAGATTATGAGTATTATATTATGGCTATAAATTTTAATTGTTATGGTGTACTTTAAGGTGAAATTTTTATATTATAGTTATAGCTATATATAAAGTTATAATATTTATACTATACGTTATAATGTTTATTTTATACACTAAAATGTGATATTATATATAATAATGTTTATAAATAGAACACCGTAAAAATAGTGAGACGCGATAAAGCGAAAAATGCCATACAAAGATGAAATCAAGTACTTTTTCCTTTGATAGTTTTTAGATATGATTTACAATGTTTTTGAAAAGCGAATTAAAACGAAATTGTCTTGTTGCATGAAATTCTCCTTCAAACTAAATAGCACCACTTTTACAAAAAAATCTTTAAGTAAACACGAAATTAAAGATTTTTTGTAAAAGTGGTGCTATTTAGTAATTTAGTATTTATAAGTAAACACGAAATTAAGCAGAAATTTTTACGATGCTGGAATTTTATTAGTATTTTGTTGTAATATAAGCTAACTTTAGGTTACAAAATTGTGAAATATGCAGACAAACTTGACAAAGAATTTTAAAGCAATTGTATAAGGTTTCAGTAATAGATTTTAATTTTTTATACATTGTCTCAATATGTAAATAATATTTAAACACTACAGATAACATGTAATTTTGAATAACCCGAAATAACACCGAAAAGTGAAGTTTAAAAAACTAAATTTAAATAAAAATAAAACCATTTTTACGGGACTGTATAAGTTATAAGTTCCCGGTACCTTTAGGTGATTGTTTCCTTCTTATGTTGTTGTCCACGAGTGCTTCTCATTAAAGCTCTTCCGGTTGGGCTTAGTCTGTTAGCCCAAATAGATGGAAGGAAGTTGTGATTACATGTCTTGGGGTCGGGCGCACACGCACACCTTTATCGGCTTCGTTCTAAGCGAGAATGTCTGACTAATGTGTGGCACGTGTGAGCTACTCTCTGCTGACCTCTCGTCACGTCTCGGTGGGGCGCCTCAGCGGCTGCGCGTTCAAACGTTTCAATTTCAATATGGGTGTTTAATATTCACTTTATAAACACACATCACCTTGGTTCATTCTATACTGCGTTGGCCTATTAAGATAAGGTGTCCGAGTTTGATCCCCGGCATGGCCGAAATGTAATCGTTGGGGAAATCAAGGCTTTGCGTTCATACGTCCTATCTTAATCCTATGAGTACCTTTTTAGTTTACTGACCAAAAAAAACAAGAGTGTTATTTGTATGGATTTCAATTTTTTTTTAAACCAGTGACGTTATCGACATAAAAGTTGTATTTAATTTGAGCGTTTAATCCGAGTGTTAGTAACTATTTAATTGTCTACAAACCCGCATCGATGGCTGCCTGCTCCAACGCATCACTATCATGTTAGACTGGATTTCCACTGACGTAGAAATCGGGGCTCAAACCCCAGTGTGGTGAACTGGTTTTTTCTTTCTTCCTAAATGATTGTTCACTCAATCTAGGCGCAAGCGCGGGTATATTTCCTCTAAAATTCTACCTTCCTAATCCCTATTTCACTAGCGTACCTCTGCGTTTATTTCAAACAGGTGAAAACAAAAAGTTGGAAAAATATCTACACCTCAATTGTTAGGGTGTCAGTGTACCTAGTTAATGTCCGGAGTTATATTCTTGGAACTCCGGAAAACATTACTGTTGGTAAAATTGGGACCCACGCTTTCATGGGAATGAATTTATATCTGCGGGACTGGTTGTGGTTTCTGGTTTAAGGTCACGTTATTTTGTAAGTCATGGGCGGATATAATCTTTTGGTTCTGTAAGTTCACAGTAAATAACTATATTATGTTGTCCATACCCCCTGCACCACGTGTCCAGGATAAACTCATCTAATTAAGCTAGTGGGGTTAGAGATGAGAAAGGTAGAATTTAGAGGAAATATACCTGTATTTGAGGGGAAGGTGGGTGGAAAACCATTCAGGAATAAATATTCGACACAATCTGTTTGGATTAGAACTCTTTCCTTTTCATCACCAGAAAATCAGATTATATTAGCCTGACTCTAAGTCGCCTACCCACCAATGCAAACTATATATAATAATATAACTATCTAATCCAAGGGCAATATATTAGATATATAGAATTTAGGGAATTCACTTGTATTAGATTTAAGAGGGTATGTGCAAAAACCTATTGGGAACCAAATGTCTGAAACGATGGTGACCAAATACAATGTGAATTTTATGCTTTAGATGGCTCGTTCTTTTGTGGGTTGCTATTAGCCATTGCACTAACATTAAGACGTTTTGCCAAAAAAAACGGTTGAAAAACTTGTAATATGACAGTTCAAAATGTTTCTACTACCTCTACTTATTTATATGCCACTGTGTATAATTTGCAGCTCCCCTTTTGATAATGGTGCCAAATTTGACAGCTGGAAGATAGATATTGAAAACTTCAATCAATACTGACTACTATGGATTAATACATTTTTTGTTCTCTCAAACAAAAGCCAGCAACACCCACATTGGTGGCCGCGTGGTCTAATGTGCTACTTTTGTAGTAGGCTGGACTTCCAATGACGGGGAGATCGTGGTTCGAGTCTCGGTCAGGTGTGCTGAGAGTGTTTTTTCCAAAATTGTTTTCCACTCTCCCTCCACGCAAACGCTGTTATACTTCCTTTAATATAACCTTCCTAATCCCAAAAACCACTGTTGTACTTAGTGCATAAGCGTATAACTCAAACGGGTAAAGACGCGGTGCTAAAAAAAATATCCAGCAACCTTTTCTAATTATTGAAGCAGAAAAAAATATGTGTTTCACAAGAAGGGTCATAAAGGTACAGAAACAGCCCAAATTTTTCCAGGTAAAGTTTGAGTTAGGCCAAATTTAAGCTTTATAATTTACCTATTTTTCACAAACAATTCCTGTTCATTCATTTTGTCAACTATTTTTTCGTTTATTTTTGCAATTGTGACCTGTGTAAACTATTATTAACAGTTTTTAATCTGATCAACTAATTGATTGTGCTTGGGCCAGTTTTCATTTTACACGTGAACACACCATCAAACAAATAAGTATTACATACATAATGTCACAAACGCGTTATTAACGTGTGTATAGGGTTGGTGGGAATTCTTCGAGAATTTATACTTGTTTAACTCACGAATTAATTGAAACAAACTTTAAAGTGAACAAAAAAATTCTAAACAAAATTGGTTATGAGCTAAAAGGGGTAATAATAGTATTCATATTAGAACCTAAAATAAAGTATTTATTTGCGAACCCGCAGAAATGGGCACACGGACCCCCGGTTGGGGACAGATGCGGATTCAGGAGAAGGTCTAAGGGTCAGTTGACCCCTCTGCGAAAGTTAGAAAATTGATACAAAAATAAATTAAAGTCCAAATTTTACAAAGAAAATAAAACACAGATAAACTATACACTCTAACTATTTACGCGCAGACACCTCTTCCGCCGGGTCCACACGTGCATTATTCGTCCACGTTTATTCACTGATCGATATGACTCGCGCAAGTTTGGAAAAAATATTTTTTGTGTACTAATATTTGCCGTGCATAGCAAATAACGAACATTGTTCTGCGTAGAGACAGTAGACCACCACACATCAAAGAATACTAATAATAGCCTAAGAGCAGCTCATCTACGAATACCGAAAATAGAGTATGTGTGGACAGCAGGAGCGGAGGAACTGTGGGGGAATCTGACCCTCTGGAAATAATTGTCCCCTCCTTGGAATAAATTTCCCCCTCTAGATATATTTCAAATCATCTGATATCATCGAATACAAAGCTGAAAGATGGCCTTAAATCAAACTCCAAATGACTTTCAGATGCATTCTATTGTTGAAAATTTACCAAAGAAGACCGCGTCAAATAACTACTAGACTAGAGGCATCTAACAGGCACATAAAGTCAGGGGAAGAAAGCTCTAAATAGCTTCTAGATGCATGTCATTTTGAAGAACTTTCAGGCGAGGACCGCCCCAAATAGTCTAGTTTATGAAATAATTCAATTTTCAAAACTTTGTCGGTGGAAGACCACTTCAAAGATTATCTTCTAGAGGTATCTAATCATCGTAATAAATTAAGGTAAGGATCACTCTAAATAGCTTTAAGGGGCATCCAAATTTCAAAAAATTCTGGGCGAGGAACAATTTAAATGGCTTATAAAATAATCTGATCTAAAAAAAATCTAACCTAAAACTACTCATTGCTTCTAGCATGAACCTTTTTTTTTTAATTGTTGAAGGAGGGCCACTCCAAATGGCTTATAAAAACTATCTGATTTTAAAAAAATTGGGAAGATGACAACGGTTTAAAACATATATAGGATTAAATATTAATGAGAAACTATTAAACGGCTTTAAGCATAAATTTAATATTGTAAGTAACTATGTTATTTATAATTATAATCCCCCTATTAAAATGAGCTGGCTCTGCCCCTGGTTGGGGAGCCCTGCTCTAAAAGGTTCGTCAAGGCACGGATAGCACTGATAAGGAGGTGGTTGTTGTCAATAGTTAGGTTTGGGATGGCATACATGACCCTACCCCAAGCTACGGCAGGGTGCACTGGAGGGGGCTTTCCTTCATCAACACATGCTCTTTCAACCTCTTTTCTTCTCAACGTCGGGCGCATTTCCTCGGAATTAAACCTGCGTGTGACAAATCAATACTATTGTTTCTCAGGTGAAGGTGGTGTCCTCTACAGTGGTTATAATAAAGGGGGAGGAGGTTACGCTGCGGGGGCTGGCCTGGGAGGCGCCGGTGGTCCTCCCCAGTACGTATCCTCTTCTTCCTCTTCGTCTGCTTCTTCATCCGCCTCCTCCTCGGTGAACGGCGGTGGCGGTGCCGTCATCCAGATACCTCACCACCACCAGAAACACAAGCACGTGAACAGAAAGGGCCCGGAATTCTTCAACGACGTCTTCAACGTGAGTACTGGGGCTTGCACACTTTCATGACAGTTGACGTGCTGGGCCACAGGACAAGCCTATACCTGCAAGACTCAGCTCGAGTCCCGGTGAGGTAGAATTCCTAGTCCTGGTACGCTGTTAAATCTGCTCTGAGAACGGTGGATTACTTTATACATATTGCAAACCATTAACTCAGTCGGTAGATCTATCTCTACTAATATTAGTGTCCTGGTCAATCTCTGTCGAAGGAATAAACTATCTAACAATTTAATGGGACTGTGCTGAGTTTATAAATTCTGAATCCAAGTTAACTAAATGTTTTACTTTTGTATTCGAGTCGGGAGTTTTACCAAACTTCTTGTTTGATTTTGAAATCGTTTAAGTTTATAAAGCAAAGATTAAAATTTGATTAGTCAAAATTTTGTTTTTACGTGAGCTTAAATAAATTGTTTCTTTTTTACTGTTTGAAAAAAAAAATTAGAAATTAATCTAAACATTCTCATAATATAAATCTTTTTCTATACTTGTTAATACGATTCGAAATCGATTATAAAGATCAGATGATCATGACATTTAGTCCGCGTGCCCTTAATGTGGATAAGAAAAATTTAGCATTCGTTATTATGCTATCTCATTGATAAGTGAGATTATTTTGACGTGTAATATAAAAATATCTTATATATTATGTTGAAATTTGATATAATTGTCATTGAGATACTTGACTTATTAATACAATCAAATCTAAATTTTAAGTCATAGAAAACAAAAACATATGTGGAAAACTTATTTTTTTAAATCTCAAACCACATCTTTTAGAAAGTCAATTTAAGGAAAGAAGTAAAAATCCTCGTTAAAAAAGGTGAGAGTACAAAGGTACGTAAATATAGTACCACAAAATAGTTAAATGCATTATTTCCGGAAATACACTTTTACATCCAGTTTTTATATTTAAAATATCTATATTAAATTTTGTAAGAATTGATAGAGGTATTATGAAAAAAACAAGTCAAGGCTTCTTCATTAATAAATTGACTAAAAGACGGCCTTTCATTAGAAGAGGAAACAACTTAATCAGTTGCCAAACCAATCCTTTGCAAACAGGTTAATGTTTATATTTATTTAACTGACTATTCCTCCTTCGGATTTATTTGTTATTTGTTTAGTCACTAAGGGAGTAAGGATTTTTTTTTATACTTGAGGGCTTGAGTTAATTGGGTGGTCCACTTCTTACTACACATCAGGTATTCCGAATATTTACACTAAAGAGGTAGGGTAGCAAGGAAGGTAAAATTTAAGTTAAGAGTAGCCGCATTCGCATGGAGGGAAAGCGGAAAACTATTGAGGAAAAACGACTCAATACCTACAGATTGGATTCTACTATTGGTAAACAAAAAAAATCTAGAGTGGCGTG
Organism: Timema poppense; assembly: GCA_902141375.1. Lineage (NCBI taxonomy): Eukaryota > Metazoa > Arthropoda > Insecta > Phasmatodea > Timematidae > Timema > Timema poppense. The sequence goes on from CABFOV010000139.1 coordinate 158,434, forward strand.
TTTGTCTACGTGACCATAGATAAGAAAATATTACCACGCATGACTAACGGTGTGAGTAAAGCTAGAATTAATAAACAAATAATATTTGAATACAGATATGGCATACATAATTATGATTAGGATATAAACCTCAAGCTGTGAGCTATATTGTAAAAGCGTTACCAACACCCTCTAAGTGATGTATTAGGTTAAATCCCGGTCGGATCGTAATCAAGGGTGTCGCATGAAGTATATTGGGGGGGAGGGCAACGGGGGGTAAAAAAAAGTGAATTTACCAACTCTATATGTTCTGGAATTATAAAAAATTTCCAGGTGACCAGCTGAGAAGAGCAATGTTGAGAACATTGGGAAGGGCGGGGGTGTCTAGTATGGAATGTAATGGCACGGAATAGCCTCTGGTTAACAAGGGGTCAGGGCACTCTCACCCGGGAAAATGGTAGAATTTGAGGTGATAATTGATCCTTGAATCGAGATTCTAGGCAACCGTATTTTTAAAATTCTTTATTAGTGATGGAGTTTTCAAGTTACAAGTATTATTTGTTTTGGCAATCACCATCCTTGAATTTATGAAAACAAACAATTTTCGACTCGTAAGAAATACAGATATAATCAAGTCATTAACTTCAAACATTACCTAATCTTCTTAAGGTTACTAGAATCTAGTAGGCTAATAGTATCTAGTAGCCTTAAAACTAGTAGGCAGTGACAACGGTGCAACTAGCCAACTTGATTAACTAAGCTTTTTATACAATCTACTACAGAAGATATGTCCTTTCACTGTTTGATGAGTTATGAAGTCGAAGTCGAAAGTACTCTGGTACAAAGTAACTCTAGAATTATTTCCCAACTCAAGATCTTGACTTTCCACAAAATTTTCAACTTTAAAGCTTTTACCCAACATCGGAGAGGTTGAGACTCCCCCAAACAACATCCCCCTCAGCGTGATACCCCTGATCATAATAATCTTAACATTCACGAGGTGTGAACAATCTAATGTTAGCTACAGTTATAGTACCAAGTTCCAACAGGGGAGTGTAGAAGAATCAACTCCAAATTGATTTTTATGACATTTGGGTGGCTGTACAAAAGTCGACAAAGAACCAACTTTTGTCGTCATATTATTCCAGCACATGTTTGTTAGAGGTTTAATTAGTTAGAATACGCCATTTCAGTTAGTATTATCCACCATTTTGTACTGTGGGAAGGTTGTTTTAGAAGTATCAGCATTCATACAATTCCAAGTTGGTTCATTTCAAGATTAATAAATAATTAACTATTTGTTTAAAATTAAAACTTGACTTGACTATTCTTATTTTTATACAGCAACCAACATGTAATGTAACAGGTATTTTTCAGTCATCTCATGTTATAACCTTTTGCTAAGAGAATTCAAATATAGCGTTAGTTAGTATAGCACCATGAATACAAAAAAAAAAGATTTTTTTCTCTTACAATAGCAATGTACAGTATTTATGAGCATAAAAATTAATTGAGACAGTTTAAAAATAAAATAATAAAAATGACGTAGCAATGATTATGTTATTTAATTATTAAGACATGTTTTCTTCCATTGGTAAAGGAAGATATGAAATCACGTTAGCAACGCCGACAGCCCATGATGACAACAACACACTTATGATGTGATGGGGAAATACCTGAGTTATTATACGATGTTCATAGCTTTGTGCCTAATACCGGGTGTCCAAAATGTATCCTTAGGTCTCGTAGTGGAATATTCCACGAGTCAGGTGGTCCGACCACTGTCGAAAGCCTTGAAGCATCAATCGTGAGTTGTATCGTCAGGGTTGTGGGCCTAGTTTCCGCTACTGGTTCTGAATCAAGGTCGGGGTTCAGTCCAGACCGTATCCACTGGTG